>CM031243.1:338706156-339076156 GCA_018340775.1 Taxus wallichiana var. yunnanensis | reverse complement strand
TATTTGTCCCATGAGATGAAGGTCTACTATGCAACTGCTCCAAAGTTTAAGTTCTTTATCAATGCTCCCAATAGTGGAGGAGAGCTTCTGTTGCAAATTACTCACCTTCCCGTGGAGTTTAAAGGCTTCATCAATGAAATTCAATCCTGCAACAAGCATATCATCCACCATGGCCTCCATAGCCCTTCCATAGACGGAATACTTGTGCATGTCTTTGATACTCTGCACTTCATCCTGGCTCAGAATTACAGGTGGTGGAAGAGTAGTCAATGGGGTAGGATCCAAAACTTTATCCTTGGACAACAGGGATTTGATGAAACTTGTAAGAATCTGGGCTTGTTCCTCCAACTGTTCTATGGTTTGCTGCCCTTTCTCTACCCTCCCAATGACTCTGGTGACTATTTCCTGAAGATTGTGGATCTCACCTTCAGGGGTGGACTCTCCCATGGGAATTCTCGAGAGCTCCAGATCAGATGCTTGCAAATCTTGCTCTGGCTTGTCTGCCTTAGGCTTGGCTATCTCCAAGAATTGTTGGCCTTGAGCATCAGACACTATCCTAGAGGTAGTTCTGGCTTTTTGGCGTGAGTAGGAGGAGTAGTGCCTAATAAGGCTGCCACAAAGATCAAAATTGGGCTCGAGATTCGGGAGGAAGACTTTCTCTCCCCATTGTCAACAAGAGCCTGCGCCCCATGCAAAAGAGGAGGAGGAAGAAGAAGGTGGGGTAAGAGGGCCAAGAGACAGAGAACTCATGGCACCCAAGGTTTGCACTGTTATTGCCTCTAATTGAGATATAAGTGGGGTGCTTGTGGCTTTTGATACGAGAGGGTCACTTTGCCACCCTAAGCTCGGTGCTTTGGACCTCTTTTTCTTTATCCATGGGGGCTTCTGGAGCGCTTGTAGATACGAGCACTTCACTCTCTTCGCTTTCACTGAGAACAATGATGTTCTCTGGGCCTGAGGACAACTCAGTATGCTTCCTTAGGGGATCTTCCTCCACAGGCTCCTTCTTGACTTCTCTGCTTTCTTTTGATATACTTGGGTGGACGAGGAAGGAGTGGAGACTGCAGTCCTTGAGTTGACGAGGCGGGGGTCCGCAGTGCTTCCGATCTGGGTGTCAATGCTTCCTTCCTTGGTGTTGAAGCATCCTTGGAGGAGGATTCCCCTGAATACCTTCTAAATTCACGGACTTTCTTATCAAACAAGATCTTGGTCCTGACTAAGACCGGAGCTAGGATTTCAGCCAAATCATCCTTCTCCTTTTTGAACCAATCCAAATCCTCCAAGGGAGTGTGTTTGACCACATTGTCATACTCATATGAGTACAGGTCAGAATTATCATCCTGGAGCCCTTCAGGAACTTGGTACAGGTTAAGCTCTTAGATTAATTGAAGGGAAAACCTGCCATAATGTCTTCTCCTTGCTTCAAAATCATCAACACAACATTGCCCAATAGTCCTCGTATTCCATTTATGATGATAAGTGATCTTGATGTTTTGCTTTCAATAAAATTCTTCAAGTCAAAACAACTTCTTGGCTTGAAGAAATGGACGATGATGATGGGAGCTAGGGCTCTTTCTATGTTTTGAGCATCTAGTGTTGTCTTGCGGTGTAGTTTCCCAAGATGATGTGTAGGCCATGATTTTCTTATCCTGCAGGTTTGCAACTTATCCAAATTTCCTGCATACTTCTATTAAGGCCATTTTGTCATTTCGAACATAGGAAGCTTGAGAGGAGTTCTCTCATAGCTTCGAAGCCTTATATAGGAAAATTTCCTAAATTGGATGAAGTAGGCACCGTAGTGCGATATCAGATTCATAGCTTCATCAAAAAATCTCCTCGCGATGTCGCTCTCTAGGAGCCTGACAATGTACATGGTGAAAGCATCATTCACCCTCCTAAATTGGGATTGCTCGTTTCTAAGGTGAATTGAGGTCGAGGCATACACGGGGTCATCCTTATGAGCATCAATGTATGAGAACCCAAACCATTGCCTCGATGCTGCTAGGGTATACATTAAGTATGAAGTCATATAGAATTTCTTGGTTTCTTTGTACATTGGACAACTACTTTGTTAGGTTCATACTAATGATCTCTGCCCAATTGATATTTTGAGTTCCTTCGCAAACCATATTGATAAGCGGGCACATCCAAAAATGGAACTCATTTGTAGAGGGTAAACCCATGACCCGAGCCAGTAGGATTATAAAATCCGACAATTCCTCGTTGAAATTAGCAAGGAAGAGAACCTTGGACAGACGAGACGCCCCCTTCTTAGGGTTTTTCAGCCAGGACTTCACCACCCGCACCTTATATTTGTCACTTTCTTGATCGAAAAGGGCCTGCGCCTGATTCTGAGAAATAATTATAACATTGTCCGTTTCTGGAATCCTTAGTGCAGTGCCAATGGCGGTAGCGTCAAGTTTGGCGATGAGCTCCCCATGCACGTTTGTCAACTCACTCGAGTTAGGGTTGAAATGAACACCGCAGGAGAGCACTGTATCTGCGCATTGCACTGAGATAGGGAAACCATTGGCGAAAGCCAAACCACTGTCATGAATCATCTGTGCCATAGGTGAAGGGTTCGCGTCTGTCCTTTTTGCCCAAAAATCTCCAAAGTCGAGGTGACGAACCTCACTGTTCCCGATATCGAGGCAGCAAACTCGAGTGGTGAAATTTGTTCCGCCCCTGGAATTTAATCTTCATGTTGATAGTAACTTGGAGAGCAAGGCTGCAGGCTAGACTTGGGATGGAATTGCAGGGGGGAATGGATGCGCGCACAAAAATTTTGGTCGCAAGGGTACGAGCAATAGATAACATGAAAGCAGTGTGGAAAAACGCATAGGGGGTAGCTCATTATATAGCCGTTTAGGAGAATGAAAGAGAATAAATGTGCATTAAATACACATCTACCAAATTGAAAAGAAAGATGTTCGGGTAGAGCGGGAAAAATTAGCACGAATGGCACTTGGTTCATTTGGGACACGAGGGACGCGAAAGCGTGAAGTACGCGATTCGGCCGATTCGGGCGATGCGGGGAAAAGACGCACAAATGTTTTTGGGACATGTGGGATGAAAGTACGTGGATTACGTGATTCGGCCGAATCGGACGAAAAGGAACAATGAGCCCGGGTGAATCTGGGACACTTGGGACAAAAAGTTCTGACGGGCCCGAAAAGAACGCACTTCGGGTAAAGCGGCCGATCGGGGAACAGAGAGCCCGAATGAACTTGGGACACTTAGGACAAAAATGTCCGACAGGCCCGAAAATCACACAAAATGACCCAAAAACGCAGATTTTCCAATTTCTTGACTTTTCACATTACCAGGATAACAAAAAAGACATTTAACTTCAAAATTTTCAATTTTCAACTTCTCAAAAGCAGGGAAATTTTGAGTGGACAACAGCTGGCTCCTTCTGGGGATGACTTGGCATAAGTTCAAAGAATGAGACAAGGCAAGAATTTAGACAAACTAGGGGAAGTAGACCAGTACCTTATCCATTGGGCCACGGAGTCAACAAACCAAAACAATACAGAAGACAACACACCAAAACAGAGAGAAGGAAGGAAAAACAAAACGCTATACAGAATGTACAAAAGGACTTCCTAATCACCTATGACTTAAACAATTTCAGGTACTACCCACTATAAGGAAGTGGGAGAGAAGAACCATCCATATAATCAAGGTAAAAAGAATTCTCACCAGCAAAGTGCCTGATCTTGAAAGGTCTGAGCCAAAGGGAATCAAACTTGCCATGGCTGCCATGAGGTTCATGCCTTTTATCCCACAATAAAACGATGTCTCCAATTTTGAAATCTCTGAACCTGGCCTTTTTATCAAATAAGACCTTTACTTTCTGTTGGTGGGCAGATATCCTATCAGCAACTTTCAATCTGTCCTCATTCAATTTGTGGAGATACATGATCCTCTTATCCAAAGAATCATTGAAACTGGTATCTTCAATGGCCTTCATTAAATGCAGGGCTGGAAGCTCCACTGTGACTGGAAATTGGGCCTCCACTCCATATACTACCTGAAAAGGAGACATCCCAATGGCTCTCTTAGGTGTGATCCTATCTACCCAAAGAGCATCATAGAGTTTCTTGTGCCAGTTCCGTTGGGATTCGTTGACTAATTTCCTTATTATGGCCACCATATTTTTATTTGTTGATTCTGCTTGTCCATTCCCCTGAGGATAGTAATCTGAGGAGTGAGCCAGGGAGATGCCATATCCATAGCAAAAATCCATCATCTCGGTTGAAGAAAAGTTTGAAGCATTATCTGTCACGATCTTGTTTGGCACACCATACCTTACCAAGATGTTTTCTTTGATAAAATTGCATACTACTTCTGAAGTAGTACTCTTTACTGGAATGGCTTCTACCCATTTGGTGAAATAATCTGTGGCGGTTAATACATGAGTATGACCAGCACTAGAAGAGGGATTAAGTGTTCCAATGAAATCTAAACCCCATTGTTGAAAAGGTTCTTCGATCACAACTGGTTTAAGGGGCAAAGAGGCCAACTTAGGTCTACCCACGAAAGTCTGACAAGCCTCACATTTATCAACCCATTTTGATGTGTCTCCAAACAAGGTAGGCCAGTAATACCCTGCACGAAGAATTTTATGAGCAGTGACAGTTGATGAGTAGTGCCCTCCACATGCTTGATCATGAAAAGCCGAAAGTAGCTTCTTCTGCTGTTCCTTGTCCACGCATTTTAAAAACCTTCCATCTAACCCACGCTTAAACAAGGCATTTTCCCACAACACATATTGGGCTGATCTCAACTTAACAGCTCTCTTTTCTTTGGTAGTCAAATGAGAGGGGCATTCTCCATAGGTGAGAAAGTGAGCGATATCGGCATACCATTCATCAATTGAGCTAAGAAACAAAACGATAGGGAGATCAACTTTATTCTCTAGTAACTCATGTCTAGCTCCTTCGGCGATGAGTTCACACAGGCCTTTCCCACGAACGAGCTTGGTTGGTCTGATGTCAATGTCATATTCTTGGACCTTGGCCACCCAGTTCCCTCTCTTGGATCCAAATTCCTGTTGTGTGAGAATCGACTTGATAGTTGTATCTGGCACAAAGACTGTGGAGTGAGAATTAAGGATGTAAAAACGAAACTGCTTGACAGCTTTAACCACTGCAAAAGCATGTTTCTCCATTATGGTGTATCTTAGCTCGTGATTTTTTAGAATGTAGCTCATGAATGCAATTGGGAGTTCATGATCATTAGAACCTTCTTGAGTCAGAACAACAGCCAGGGTGTTATCCGTGGCATAGCAATAGATAATAAAATCTTTGTTGAAATTTGGACACGCTAAAACAGGAGTTTTAGCAATAGCCTTTTTAATACCCTCAAAAGCCTCTTTCCCTTCAGGAGACCAACCAAACGTCTATTTTCCTTTCATCATTTGAGAGATATTCAAAGTTAGCTCTGCAAAATCAGGGATGAATCTCCTCATAAAGTTAACCTTACCAAAGAAGGAGTGCACTCCTTTCTTGCTAGTTGGAAGAGGAATTTGCTTGAATAGCTTGAACTCGCTCAGGATCAATTTTTATACCATCTTTGGAGACAACGTGCCCCAATAATTTCCCCTCCGTGACACAAAAACATATTTCTTAGGATTTAAAGAGATCCCATGTTCTCTACATTTTAGCAGAACTGTTTCTAGATGCTGAAAATGATCTACCCTTGTTTTAGAAAATACAGTCAAGTCATCAAGGTATACGACGATACACTTCCCTTTCAAACTTCCAAAGGCCAAGTCCATAGCCCTCTGAAAAGTGGCACCGGCATTAATGAGCCCAAAAGGCATCCTTTTGTAAGCAAAGGTACCCCAAGGAGTAGTGAAAGTTGTTTTGTGTTGATCTACGGTATTAACTTCTACCTGGTTATATCCTAAGAATCCATCAAGCATAGACAACATTTCGGATCCCGTTACTGCTTGCAAGACCTGATCCATCATGGGTAAAGGATAGTTGTCCTTTAAAGAAGCTTGATTCAGATTCCTAAAGTCAACACAGATACAAATTTCACCATTTTTCTTTCTAACGGTACAATATTGGCAATCCATGTTGAATGGTGAATAGGAAAAATGATTTTGGCTTTTAATAACTTCTGTATTTCCTGAAAAATGGTGTCAGCTATCTTAGGATTGTATTGCCTCTGCTTCTGTTTAAAAGGCTTAATTCCAGGTTTGAGAGGGATAAAATGCTGCATCTCCTTTGGTTGAAAGGCTTTTAAGTCTTCATAGGAATAAGCAAGGACATCTTTATACTTCTTCAAAAGACTAATTACCTTCTTCTTTTCTTCTGGTGTGCAACATTTTCCAATGTTCACGAGTTTAGGATCAGTAGAACTCCCAATATTAATTTTGTCATATTCAGCTGATTGTTGAGGTCCAGTAGAAGCTTTAAACTTTACATACCTATCGTGTTTGTCAAATAGTTCTTCTAAACTCACCAATCCTTTTGGAATCTTGTTTCCCTTGAGTTTGATACATCCATCCTGATCCACTTCTTCTTCTTTGACGGCTCCTTTGTTAAAGGGCACACTTTCACGAGGCAAATTATCACTTCCTTCAAAGTACAACTATTCAAAATTATCCTTGAGTTCTAAGAAAGAAAGCAAGTGTTGATCGTCATTGAAAACTTGCCAGTTACTTGTATTATCAGGTACACTGGGTCTATGGATCATCTCGATGGTGAACTTATCTTGAGAAAAGTCAGGATGAGGTATAAGCAGTGACCCTGAGACTGCTAGTGAATCAGCCCTGGTATTCTCTTCCCTAGGCATTGCTTCGATGGAGAAAGCGTCAAGAAATTCAATGGAGTCCCAAACCTGATTCCTGTAATGTTTCAACCTTCTATTCTTTACCTGGAAGAGGTTCCTAACTTGCTTGACAATCAACTCCGCATCCCCACGAGCTAGAAGATTCTTCACACCTTGTTCTTTTGCCACCTGGAGTCCAAGAATGAGAGCTTCATACTCTGTTGTATTATTGGTATTTTCAAATTGCAACTTGAATGAGAAAGGATGAATGCTTCCTTCAGTGACACCAATATGACACCAGCTCCAGAACCAGCTGAAGAACAACTTCCATCAAACTCTAATATCCAAACACCATTAGGATCTTTAGGTGACACTTTGGGGAGTTGGATTTCTTCTGGAGACATAATCATGTAGTTGTCATGCCCCATATCCTCATAGAGTATTTGTGCTTTGGGATCATCTGTTTTTTGTACAATATACTCAGACTGCTTCTCAAGTAGCAGCTTCTTCATTTGCCCATTAACAGGTATGAGGGCATGTGACCAATCCATTTGAATTTCTCCACCCACATCCTTACAAAATTTACTTAGCAGCATCCCATATGAAGGAGGAATGTCTGCTACTAGGATAGTAGCCAAAACTTTCTTCTCAGGCAAAGTAGCAAAAGCCACTTGTGCATCCTTAATCCTTCCGACCAGGGGCACTTCCTTACTCTCCATGGAATAACAAGATCCGTAAGTGCGTGTGAGAGTTAGGCCTAAGGCATGAGCTACTTTGGCAGGCATTACATTGTCTGATGCCCCTGAGTCTATGACGCAATTACTGAGCCTATGGCTGGCTATAAGGAGTGTCACATAGAATGGTTTGATTTTGTCATTGGGTGAGGTGACAGTGGCTACCAGATTAGGCTGTGGTGCAGAAGAGGGAGTGGGTAAAAGGCCTTTAGAGGTAGTTTTAGAATGAGAATTGACAAAGTGAATCATTTTAGCAAAATCCTTGGGATGGGTTTGATAATATTCAGCCTCTGAGATTTGAACCTTAGTCTTTTTCAGGTGATCAATAATATCGAAAGACCCAGAAGTGGATGGGTTATCATCGCTTGGGATCCTAGGCTTATCAATTTTAGGAGAAAAAGAAGTAACTTTAGTAGCAGAATTGATAGGACTCACCTTTGGTGTAGATGAAATGGGGATAGGAGATCCTCTTTTTGCAATTACAGGGATAGTTGTTGGCTGCTCCTTAGATTTTTGGTGGGCTGCATCACTTTCTCCCTCTGATTTGTCTGTCTCTCGAGTCATGACAACGTATGATTTGCTATTCATGTCTGCTACTACTACTTCATCATAATCATCTCCTTCATCAACACCTTCAGTGGTGAAGAAATTAACTCGAGATCCCTCAAGTTCATCTGTTTCATCATCAACCTCTTCAACAAATTCCTCACAATCTTCATTAACCTCCTCATCCTCTGGTTCTTCAACTTCACAGGTTGCATTGATAGGAACTTTAATAGGAGGTCCTTCAAGCGCTAGCCTTGTTTGAGAAGCAGGCAAATGATTTCTGGGCTGAAAATTCCTCCTTGGAACGTCTGCATAGGGAGTATGCTGAGCCAATTGTTTCTTAATGGCGATGAGATCATTTGCAAGTTTTTGTACCAATGGATCAGTATTAGGTCCAGGAGTGGAAGAGGAGGAAGAAGAAGACTTAGATTTAGAAGGGTCTCTCCTCAAATTTCTGACATGATTAAATCATCTTTAACACTAACAGCAAGAGTTTGATCCTCGGCCAATGTTGTGAGATTAGCCCTTCTCAATGCATAACTAACTTCAGGCAATTGGGCGTTTAGGAAGAAGCATTTTTGGATCTGATCTACAGGTTGAGTATTCGGTGGAATTTTGTTAATTAACCTGTTGAATCGAGCCACAAATTCTCTCATGGGCTCTTGTGATTCCTTCTTTATTTGAGAAATTTGGGCTAGTAAAGCATGCACATCTTCCGCCGGTTTGAAACGGTTTTCAAACCTAGTTCTCATTGTGTTCCAACTAGTGATAGCTCCGGCCGGAAGGTGATAGAACCAATCAACAACATTATCTTGTAAAGTCTCAACAAAAGCCTTATGGAGACATCTTCATGTTCAACTCCCAGAACTCCGCATGCAACTATGAAGGCTGCGATGTGTTCATCAGGATGTACCTTACCATCACCCTTGAATTTAGGAAAGTTCTTCCGGTTACCTCTAGGTAACTCATGCAAAGGCTGAGGAAGGGAAAGAGGCCCAACACGATGGCCCCAAGGCAATGGTACCGCCATTCTTGGAAAAATGGCTTGAAGAGGAACTGAAACACCAACAAGAATCAGGGCTCGAAGATTAGGACTGATTTGTTCTGAAGGAATACCACCCATAGGGATTCTATTTTTGACAGGAGGAGTGCTTGTTGAATGAGCTCTTATATTCCTTCTTGCTGAAGGGAAAGGAAAACCCTGCTGTTCCAAAAGCTAAACTGAGAATCTTCAATAAAATCTTCAATACCAAGGGCCCTTCTCCCTCGAGTAAAACGTGGAGTCACCAGATCAAAAGATGATCGATAAATGATTATAGAACTGGAATATGATTCCCCAGTGGAGTCGCCAAAAACTGTTGGTCGTCAAAAGGAACTTCAAGAAGAGCAACAGTCAGGGGACAAGAAGTCCCTCCTCTTTAATGGGAGAGGTTCCCTTATTCAGAAACGAACCTATTTACACATATACAAAGCATGGTTTTACTATGGAACTTGGATATTATGAAAGTGTTTCCTAAAAGGTCATCAATCACAAAAGGACTGAGGAATGAAAATGCGAGAATGAGCAGAAAGGCACCATTCAGAATTATAGATGACAGAGTAATTCCTTATGCATGTGAGGGTACAATTGGAATAAGATCATTTGTATCACATTAATAAGATGAAATTTGAAAAGACACAAAGTTCTATAAATAACATCTGCAAGAATACAAAGCTTCTCAGCATAATACAGACAAATGATCTAACAAGATTAAATGAATAGCTTGAGAATAAAGGAAACCAGATAGACAAAGAATGAAAAATCCTTCTGTATTGATTTCTTTATGATTTATTTACACTTTCAAAAATAAGCCAAGTTCCTCCCCCAAAAATGGCGAGGAGAGGCCATTATATAGTTTACAAATTAGTTACTCTTGGTAACTACTTCTTTTAACTAATGTTTAGTTAAAGGGCTGCTAATCGCAATACCCCAACTAATTACAATAAATTCATGATGAAGAAGAGAAGAAGAGAGAAGAATCAGGAGAAGAAGACAAGCGTTCAAGATTGGGAGGGACCCACTGATTTAAGGATCCGTTGTCTAAATCTTTTCAATGCTTCTGCTATGTCTCTGCCACGTGGAACTGACGTGTTGGCGGTGGACTGAGTCCAAAATCCGAGACATTTCTCCATCTCTTTGTCGAATTCGACATGAGTATGATAATCTTTATTTGCTTCCTCTATAGCAGATTGAAGAGAGCAGATCTCCTTCATCTTTTCCTTGGAAATGGAACTTTCCTTGAATAGATCACCTTTGACAAAAGCTCTGAATTGAGCTTTGATTTCTTGTAAAGAGAGAGGCACACCAGAAGTCTCATCATGAAGATGGCAATGTATATCCTTGAAGGTAGATATAACTAGTGTTTTGAAGGCCTCACCCTTCTGCCAGCTATTTCTTAACTCTCCCAAAGCCTCCTCCAGCACCTTGATTTTCCATTCCACGCTATAGACCCAGGACTTTGACAAATTATCCTTTGCATCTTCGAAGACCTTGCTTGCCATCAAAATATTTTCATCTGTTTGTCCCATGAGACGAAGGTCTACTATGCAACTGCTCCAAAGTTTAAGTTCTTTATCAATGCTCCCAATAGTGGAGGAGAGCTTCTGTTGCAAATTACTCACCTTCCCGTGGAGTTTAAAGGCTTCATCAATGAAATTCAATCCTGCAACAAGCATATCATCCACCATGGCCTCCATAGCCCTTCCATAGATGGAATACTTGTGCATGTCTTTGATACTCTGCACTTCATCCTGGCTCAGAATTACAGGTGGTGGAAGAGTAGTCAATGGGGTAGGATCCAAAACTTTATCCTTGGACAACAGGGATTTGATGAAAATTGTAAGAATCTAGGCTTGTTCCTCCAACTGTTCTATGGTTTGCTGCCCTTTCTCTACCCTCCCAATGACTCTGGTGACTGTTTCCTGAAGATTGTGGATCTCACCTTCAGGGGTGGACTCTCCCATGGGAATTCGAGAGCTCCAGATCAGATGCTTGCAAATCTTGCTCTGGCTTGTCTGCCTTAGGCTTGGCTATCTCCAGGAATTGTTGGCCTTGAGCATCAGACACTATCCTAGAGGTAGTTCTGGCTTTTTTGGCGTGAGTAGGAGGAGTAGTGCCTAATAAGGCTGCCACAACATCAAAATTGGGTCCTGAGATTCGGGAGGAAGACTTTCTCTTCCTACTGTCAACAAGAGGCTGCACCCATGCAAAAGAGGAGGAGGAAGAAGAAGGTGGGGCAAGAGGGCCAAGAGATAGAGAACTCATGGCACCCAAGGTTTGCACTATTGTTGCCTCTAATTGAGATATAAGTGGGGCGCTTGTGGCTTCTGATACAGAGGGGTCACTGGCACCCGGAAGCTCAGTGCTTTGGACCTCTTTTTCTTTATCCATGGGGGCTTCTGGAGCGCTTGTAGATACAGGCACTTCACTCTCTTCACTTTCACTGAGAACAATGATGTTCTCTGGGCCTGAGGACAACTCAGTATGCTTCCTTAGGGGATCTTCCTCCACAGGCTCCTTCTTGACTTCTCTGACTTTCTTTTGATATACCTGGGTGGACGAGGAAGGAGTGGAGACTGTAGGTCCTTGAGTTGACGAGGCAGGAGGGGTCTGCACAGGTGCTTCCGATCTGGGTGTCAATGCTTCCTTCCTTGGTGTTGAAGCATCCTTGGAGGAGGATTCCCCTGAATACCTTCTAAATTCACGGACTTTCTTATCAAACCAGATCTTGGTCCTGACTAAGACCGGAGCTAGGATTTCAGCCAAATCATCCTTCTCCTTTTTGAACCAATCCAAATCCTCCAAGGGAGTGTGTTTGACCACATTGTCATACTCATATGAGTACAGGTCAGAATTATCATCCTGGAGCCCTTCAGGAACTTGGTACAGGTTAAGCTCTTGGATTAATTGAAGGGAAAACCTGCCATAATGTCTTCTCCTTGCTTCAAAATCATCAGCACAGTCAGCCCAATAGTCCTCTGTGTCTACCCTATGATGATAAGTGATCTTGATGTTCTGCTCAATAAACTTCTTCAAGTCAAAACAAGTTCTTGGCTTGAAGAAATGGACAGTGATGGGAGCTAGGGCTCTTTCTATGTTTTGAGCATCTAGTGTTGTCTTGCAGGTGTAGTTTCCCAAGATGATGGGGAAGTGTAGGCCAGTGATTTTCTTATCCCTGCAGGTTCTGTGCAACTTATCCAGCTGCCTGCATACTTCTATTAAGGCCATTTTGTCATTGCAGAACATAGGAAGCTTGAGAGGAGTGCTCTCATAGCCTGCAAGCCTTATATAGGAAAATTTCCTAAATTGGATGAAGTAGGCACCGTAATGCGATATCAGATTCATAGCTTCATCAGAAAATCTCCTCACCGATGTCGCTCTCTAGGAGCCTGACAATGTACATGGTGAAAGCATCATTCACCCTCCTGAAATTGCGATTGCTAGTTTCCAAGGTGAATTGAGGGCAGTAGGCATACACAGGGTCATCCTTATGAGCATCAATGTATGAGAACCCAAACCATTGCCTCGATGCTGCTAGGGTATACATTAAGTATGAAGTCATATAGAATTTCTTGGTTTGTTGTACATTGGACAACTACTCTGCTAGGTTCATACTAATGATCTCTGCCCAATTGATATTTTGAGTTCCTTCGCACACCATATTGATAAGCGGGCACATCCAGAAATGGAACTCATTTGTAGAGGGTAAACCCATGACCCGAGCCAGTAGGATTATAAAATCCGACAATTCCTCATTGAAATCGGCACGGAAGAGAACCTTGGATAGACGAGACGCCCCCTTCTTAGGGTTTTTCAGCCAGGACTTCGCCACCCGCGCCTTATATTTCTCACTGTCTTGATCGAAAAGGGCCTGTGCCTGATTCTGAGAAATAACTATAGCATTGTCCGTTTCTGGAATCCTTAGTGCAGTGCCAATGGCGGCAGCGTCAAGTTTGGCGATGAGCTCCCCATGCACGTTTGTCAACTCACTCGAGTCAGGGTTGAAATGAGCACCGCAGGAGAGCACTGTATCTGCGCATTGCACTGAGATAGGGAAACCACTGGCGAAAGCCAAACCACTGTCATGAATCATCTGTGCCATAGGTGAAGGGTTCGCGTCTGTCATTCTTGCCCAAAAATCTCCAAAGTCGAGGTGGCGAACCTCACTGTCCCCGATATCGGGAACGACAGACTCGAGTGGTGAAATTTGTTCCTGCCCCTGGAATTTAATCTTCATGTTGATAGTAACTTGGAGAGCAAGGCTGCAGGCTGACTTGGGATGGAATTGCAGGGGGGAATGGATGCGCACGCAGAAATTTTGGTCGCAAGGGTACGAGCAATAGATAGCATGAAAGCAGTGTGCAAAAACGCATAGGGGTAGCTCATTATATAGCCGTTTAGGAGAGAGAAAGACAATAAATGTGCATTAAATACACATCTACCAAATTGAAAAGCAAGATATTCGGGTAGAGCGGGAAAAATTAGCACGAATGGCACTTGGTTCATTTGGGACACGAGGGACGCGAAAGCGCGAAGTATGCGGTTCGGCCGATTCGGGCGATGCGGGGAAAAGACGCACAAATGTTTTTGGGACATGCGGGATGAAAGTACGCGATTACGTGATTCGGCCGAATCGGACGAAAAGGGAACAATGAGCCCGAGTGAATTTGGGACACTTGGGACAAAAAGTTCTGACGGGCCCGAAAAGAACGCACTTGGTAAAGCGGCCGATCGGGGAACAGAGAGCCCAAATGAACTTGGGACACTTGGGACAAAAATTTCCGAAAGGCCCGAAAATCACCCAAAATGACCCAAAAAACGTAGATTTTTCCAATTTCTTGACTTTTCACATTACTAGGATAACAAAAAGACATTTAACTTCAAAATTTTCAATTTTCAACTTCATGTTGTGCACATTGTCCAACTTTCCCTATGGATGTAAGAAATGAACCAACTTATCCTTAGTGTGAATAATTGTCTCCTTACCCATGTTGACTTGATTTTATTGCTTAACTACGTAAACAATAGTAGAGACAAATATTTTTTTGAAGATGGAAAATAACTAAACGGTGTCATTGAATGTCTCTAGGTGATATGTGTAGACACCATATGTTTGACACTTTCTAGCCATTTCTTTTGTGCAAGGGCTCTTGAGGCATTCTCCTCTTGATCGGATGCCTTAAGGGGCATGTTGAGATTTGGGTATGATTGGACTTGGTTAGGTGGGCTAGACCACATCATTTGAGAGACGTCATTATTATACACAATCACTTTGTACATGTCTTGTTTCCTCCTTTTGTTCACACATTATTCTCATATATCCGCATATCCCATTATGTCTACCTACTTCTTCTTCTTGTACATTATTATCCTTTTTTCCAAACACCGGATCTTCGTCATCTATCCCTACTAATCTTCTAGCCTCCACTCATGTTTTAAGCATTTGACCTTAGGGTTTCCCCAAGGCTATACCATCATCCATGGGGTTGTTCCTATTTTCGCTTTTCCATCACTCATGGGTGATTGGATTAAATATATATGTTTGGAATTTATCCAATTAGTACCAACACTTTACAACTACTTGCTTATATATAATTTTCACATGATCTACTCTTACTCTCTCTATTTCACACTTCTTAGCTGACGTTGAAGTCTTTGAGCTTGCCTCTCTTGCATTTGGGTCACCATAGTGAGTTAGGACATGAAATCTTCTTGTTGATTTTTCCCCTTCTCCACCCATAGTGATTCTCTCTGAATATTGTTGTCTTTTGGTAGGATTATGCATCAACAATCACACACACGCTACATGTAAGTATTTATAACCCTCTTTAGTCTCTTATTTTATATATGCATATTTGTTGTTGTTGGTCATTCATTGTTATAGGCTAAAGTAGATGTATGTCTGATTTGGTTGGTTGCATTGTCTTATTATTACAACACCCCTTGCCTTAATCCATGTCTTGGTTGTTTCCTTCTTTATTTCATAATCAAATAAGGATACTTCTCTTTATCTTAGTTGTAGGCCTTGGAACCTTATATCTTTTTTAAGGCTAGGGATATTATCCTATAGATTTACGACTTCAACTCTCTTTGAGCACCTTTCTATTTACACAAGTATGGTTGAACTTATATTTGACCCCTATATTTGAGATCCCAACTAGGAAGATCTCATTTACCCATCATACACTCTAGTGAACCCAATGCGAATCTTACTTTTTCTCAAACTAGATCAAATTTACTCCTTTTTATTTTTCCTACTTTTTGAACGTTTTTGGTGCCCGTGCGAACCCTACTACACAATAAATATGGCATAAACATAAATATTCCCTTCATATGTCATCAAACCCTATACAAGTTTCCTACAAGGCCGACCTTGTTTGAAAACTATCACTTTTGTCACACCTTTCCTTCTAGACACCATTGACCCCTATGTAATCTTCTTGCACAATTGATCCCATCTCAAGATCATCTTTAGTAAGCTTCCTCTAAGAATATTCACTTTTCCATGGAATATTTTCTTGATGATTCATTTACACCTCCAAAGTAGAACCATCTTTGTATCATCATAACAACTCTTAGAATCGGGGACTTACTAAGCTAGTTCCAAAATATGTTGATTTTATTTCCATATGATCCAATGTTAGGAAGTCCAAGCACCCACCTCAAAATATACAAACAATATCCAACATCTGAAACCCTATCTTTGATCCTAAATAAATGGGGGAACATGAGGATGCACTTTAATTTGATTGTACCCCTTTGATGCAAAAATTTATTAAATATGTATGAGAATCTCCCTAAATTCTAAGAAAGCATCTTAAGGACTATCTCTCTCAAAAATTAGATGTTGATATTAACCATCCCGAGCCTCTCCTAGATGAGTCATATCCTAATTTAGCTAACAATACAAATAACTCTCCTAATTAAGATTCTACCCAACTCATCATTTATCTCATTGACCATCTAATTCAACAACAAACTATGGCACCAAATTAATTTCTATAATTTCAAACCAGCCTAAATCAGCTTGTTAATCAAACTCAAATGGTCTCTTGGGGCACAAAAACAAGGTCATCCCCCTCCACTTGTGGTTGGGCCCAATGGAGTTCTCATCACACAACCTTCCATTCATAACAAGACACTTCAAGTTATTCAATGAGAATCATTAACCCCTACATCATTGTTATGGACATTAGAGGTGTCTCACCTTCCACCACTTATGATAGTTCTACTAACCCCACTCTCCATATAAAGGATTTTGGAAATCTCTACAAGGATTGGGTTAAGAATAAATCTTATGTTTCCAAGTACCT
This sequence comes from Taxus wallichiana var. yunnanensis, assembly GCA_018340775.1. Classification (NCBI taxonomy): domain Eukaryota; kingdom Viridiplantae; phylum Streptophyta; class Pinopsida; order Cupressales; family Taxaceae; genus Taxus; species Taxus wallichiana. The sequence goes on along the minus strand of CM031243.1, from coordinate 339,059,741 downwards.
AGCTAAAAACCTTATAGGATATGTTTAATATTGGTATCACACCCTCCCACACTCTATTGTCAGGATAGAAATTTTAGAAACCACCCTAGAAAATTTATTCCAATATCACAATCTTCTTGAAAATAACATTAATGCCTTCATAAATTGCAAGTAGATGGAAAATGAATCTATCCAAGCCTTTATCAAACATAAGAAGACCTTTTCCACTAGGACTGAACATAACATGCCTAATGGGAGCTTGGTCCAACTCTTCCTTAGATCACTTGAGCCTCTTCTTCAATACAAGGTTCGATCATTTTACCCTACCTCTTTGGAAAAGTATTCAAACAAACCAAGTGTCAAGATTATCTCATGAAAGAGTTTAAAAATCCTTCTCCAAAGTAGCAAGCTCCTAAGAACATCCAAGTCCCCATATGTCTTAGAAACAAAAATTCCATTTATTATGGAGTCACGTATACTCTTCATCAAGGAACTTCCTCCAATAGGATATCCATAACATTGATCTATTTATGACCTAACCACATTCTACCTCTTCCCATGTTAATTGTCACCAACCTCTATCTAAGTAAAATCGTAACGACATCTACCTTTCCCATTCACCATGGTGATAGACCCATCTCATCCTCTCCCTCAATAGCATGATGAGATTAAATTATGTTGGTGTCACCAACTAGGTCTATTCATATGAAAATCATCACGACCTTGAATACTTTTCCTACACTTTTCTCCTTGGTAACAAATTTGATCATGAAGTCATCACAACACGCGACAAAGCCCAACAATTTGATAGGCATGAAATAGTTCTTCAAGATAATGAGTGTCTCAATATCTACAATGAACCCCTTCCTAAGCATTCTAAATTTGAAAAATCTATCATTGATCATGTTGGTAGCATAGTTACCAAAATTGTCCATACCTCTTATGCCTCTACTAATGCATTTAATGTAATCATGGTTCATATGGACTATTATAACTGCATTATCACCTATATTTAACCCTCTTATCCTCCTTGAACTTAGGTAGACTCCTAAAATACCATCTATCCATGCTCCACACGAAAAAAACCTCATGAGCAAACCTTTATATCTAAATCCTCAGTCCATGTAAATGCCATCAACCCCTATACAAATATTCCTACATGGTCAATCTCATTTTTCCCTGTTTCTACCAACTCTTATGTCATCAACCCTTGTGGTAACACTTCTAACATGCTTGGTATTTTAGAGATGACAACTAAAACTTCACTTCCGAACTTTTTGATAGCCCCCCTCCTTCAAAACCTCTTCAGAAAAATCCTTCTCAGGTTTAGACCATTACACAACCAACCCTTGAATATTGGGATCCTTTTATAGAACTTTCTCGCCTCTCTAGTCAAATATCATTATTAGAGCTCCTTTATACCTCACCACGACATCATGATCATCTTATAACAACACTCTTTTCTATAAATATTCCTTTTCCACCTGCTTTGGGGAAGTATCCTTCCCTACTTCGGTTGGAAGAGAGCATCATGTGATAACATGAAGAGTTATCCATTTTCACCAACCATTCCACTAATCAATCATCATGTATCTATTTTCCTCTTGATTCCATGATCCCTTATGACCCTATTGTTTTTGTTGACAATCTTACCCTCTTTATCTAAATTTAGATTGGCCACATTGTGGTTAAGGGATCCCTCGTAGACGAAGTTTTTAGCACCTATGTCACTTATTTTGGCTGCATCAAGACACTTTGGGATACTCTATAGACAATCTAAAATTAACTTGGAGCACATGCCAAGGCTACTAATGTAGATAAATGCCCTCTATGGGTTACATATGGCTTCCTATCACTGTACATCCTTGTACCATTCATGTCAAACTCATGGTTTTCAATTTTACTGTGTCTTATAATATTCTTCTCGGGATAATCATGGACTCATCGCATGTGTGTAGTCACATCATCCACCTTCCAATGTTTCATCTTCTCACACCTAGGATCTATCTATAAAGTGCAAGGTGACACGAATGGGATTGGAACTTTGACTTATTTTAACAACATAGGAAATTCAAAATTCCCACCCTTGAAGAACTTCCTACCATCTCATTTCAAGAATATCACCGCCTCAAATTATCTGGTAGATTCTCTTCATGGCTATAATGGTCATGTTGAGGTTGTGGGTCGTACTTTGCCAAATTATTGATTTTGATGATGAAAATCCTCATGATTTTGACTTTTGAACTAACACCTTTGATATTCTTGATGTCATTATTTACAAATTACCTCCCGCCTTATGCCCACGATCGCATAATAAGGATGTTGATTGTATCCCTATCTCTATCATTCACACTCAATATCCTCCTATAGAGCATATCATCCAACCCGAGAATGTCATTGATTAATGTACTATTGACATAACTACACCTGATTATGATGGCGTCTATTCTATCAATGTTTCACACCCCACAATAGTTGAAGGTTTTGTCATTTGTAAATGTTTGATAATGACTAAATTAATGATTAACATTAATTGTTAAGTATATATAGTTGTATATACAAATATATACATATATGTATATGCGAAACATATACATACACATATATAGATGTATACATATCCATATATACTCAGTTACCTTCTAACGTTTGTTTAATTTGTATGACGATCGCTTTCGTTTGCATTGTTGTATGTGGATATGGTTGATTTGACTTCACCACTAATTGCATTAATTAATAATGTTGCGATAGTAAGGATACTTTGCATTGTTAAAGGTAATATCATAAATTGATTAATGGTTATTGTTAATACTATCCTAACTCGGTCTTATACCACATTGCTTTGTTCAAGTTGACTACATTACTCGAGATGGTTTAAAATTGAATGTTATTTTGAACGGGTCTTAGACCACTCCGTAAGGTAATTTCTTGGTGGTATTGTTTAAATGTTTTAATCATGGTTGACTCTCCTTGGCATTGAGAATAATGGTCATGGACCATATGCAAGGTAATTATAAATGTTTAATTTCATTAAAAAGGTCTTAGACCATATTGCATTTGCATTGTTTAAAATTTGGAAGACTTGGTCATAGACCATTGGGAAATAAGGATTTCTGATTAGTGTTTATTGGTTATTGTTCACAATGGTCATCGACCATAATACTTGGCATAGGTAAAATTATTGTGAAATGTTGTTGAGTTCATTGGTCACCAACCATAGTCCTTGAAAAATGTTAAACATAAAGATAATGGGTTATTTTTTACGATGGTCAATGACCACTTTGCAATGGAAATAGATAAGTTTAAAAGTTTTAATGATTAAATGTTGGAATGGTCACAGACCATGGGCAAGGTAATTATAATGTTTTAATTTTATTGATATGGTCACGCACCATATGCATTTCATGGAGATTTTGGAGGGAATGACAAGTGGAATGACAGCTTAATAAATGCATTTAATAAAACATGCACACTTTTTGGGAAAGTGCAAGCTTGCTTAGCAAGACAAAATACATGTAAGCCCATGTTCTTTCTCCCATAGTCACATTTTTGGTTTTGGTTGGTTATTTTGCTTCGTGGAAGTGTTTGCATGGGAAAATAGTGGGAGTCTGCATTTTATGTGACTGCATGTATGATGGAGCTTTATTTAAATGTCGAGTTTGTTTTTATTCTTGATGTTGTGGACATTTTGGGAGTCTTTGTTGGAAATGCAAGTTACGCAGTTTTAAGAGAAAAAAGAGAAAACAAGGCAAATATAAAACCAGTGCAAGGGTTATTTTTACTTATACTCTTGTTGTTTTTAATTTGAAATTGGTGAATATGTTTGGGTTTTCTAAGTTGTTCAAAAATGCTGACTGACTCTTGCTCTTATTATGAAAACTTTAAATGAAAATGGCAGAAACTGCAGAGAATAAATGGGACTTTGTGTATGAAGTGAAATCTGATTTTTTTTTATAATAACATTTTGGGTCTGTTGTTTTTTAATGGAATTTTAAAGGAAATTGATTTCATTTATTATTTCGATTTGAGTCTCATTAAGACTGGGAATTGGAATTTTTATTGTGTTTTATTAAGATTTGACCCTTCTCTAAAAATGCATTTTTAATTATATTAAACTTCCGATTTGAAAAAACTTAAAGGGATTTTGGATCTACGATTTTACCTTAAAATACACATTTAGATTTTGTTTTTAGCTCGATTATAGCTTGATGGTAGTAGACTTATTTTTGGGATTTTCTCTTGAGTTGGTATTGTTAAAAATCTGGAGTTTCTCTTCAATTTCAGATATGAAAATCTTTGTGAAAATAGGTAAAAGAATGGAAAACATTGTGGGTTTGTTGGAAAATAAAAATTTTGTAGTTTTTGTCATTTTTGGGATTCCAGTCTGATTTTTATGGAAAAATGTAGACTCATATAACTTGGGTTTTTTATCGATGATGATATTAGTTGATTTGGTCAAATATTCTTGTTCGGCTATGGATATCATCATCAATAATTCTAAATAATTATCTTTGACACGAGCTCCATTCATTTTAGATTAAATTATTGATTATCAGAGATTAGGAAATGCATTTGCTAGTTGATTGTTGATCATTGAGTGGGGTGACTATTAATTACGTTCATTCTTTAACACCATATTGTTATATTTAACTAAATTTACTTGGTGACATGGTTTATACTGAAAAGAATGCAAGGAAATGATTGTTGTTAATATAAACCTTTATGTCTCAAGTTATTGTTTTAAACATTTACAACAATCTATTACCTTTATTAATTAAGGGTTGTTATATCAATTAAATACACGAGTTGTTGTGTTGGCTAGATTTTCTGCATAGCATCAAATCTAGGCAAAATATGAGATAAATCTCCCTCATTTAACCGGTGAGGCTCCCGTGTCAGATTTGTCAATATAAATGTGTTATTATCTATCAGGGGGTTTTACTTTAACCACTTAGTTCATGAACCATAACTAAGAAGTTTTGCAGCAAGTAAGCAGCTATTTAAGAAAGGAAAATTATAGAAGAAAGAAGTAAAGGAAATACAGAGAAGAAATGGGGAAGATGTGCATCCCAATTAGTAGATAACAGAGCTAATTGCATGCACATAGAAGAAACTTAATAGATATGAACACACAGAATTATAAAGCAAAGGCAACTCTAGATCCAGATCTAAAATAACACAAAGTTTATCAAGAGATCTAAGATTCAAAGCAAGAAACAAAGTACACCGTGACACAAAGTTCTCCGGAAACCTGCTCCTTTGTATTCCTCTGCTTCAAGTTGCTCTCAGGGGTTCAGCACAAAGTCTAAAACACAAGATTGCTGCTTACAAATTCTGATCGATCATTAACCCGGAGGTTCTTCTCCTACTTATAGAATGTAGGAGGGAAAGTACAAATAGAAGACTCAAACTGAACTAAAGTATGAACAACAAGTAAAGATGACATTTGGCAATCATCCTCAACTAACTTCTTCTTAAGTGACACATGTATCACTTAACTAATAGAATGGTTCCACATGACTTCAAGTAATGGTTGCAAAACCAATAACTTAGAAGTTTTACAATTTCATCCGGAACATAGAAAATAGAAGAAGAAAGAATAGAAGAAGTCATGCCAGCTGTAATGTTTACATCTTCTTCTTGTTCTGATATCTGATATACTTGTCGAACATATAATTCAGCATCCTTCCATCTGTTTTAGCCACTGCTTCCTTCTCTATCCTGAACTGCAGCAACCCTTCATTCAACACTTTGCTGCATGCTTCCACCTCTTCCAAACTCGGCCCAAACCTCGCAATGTCTGCCTGCAGCGCCACCAATCTACTGATAGAATTCATCGTGAAAGGCTTGGTAGCTTTATCAATTCTCTTTTGCACCATCAGAAGAGAACCTTCCAGGGAATTAGGCACCTCGTTAGAAACAATCCACACGTATGAAGTAACACCTCCGTCCACTCTTTCCTCAGTGAAAGAAATGATACTGTCTGGTAAATCTGATGTTCTACTCTCAAGCGCCTGCATCCTTTTCAGCAAAACTCTGCAGATTTCCAAACGGAAAGATACTACAAACTCTAGCTGCTTCCCCTTCTCGACCGATTCATCCGACAATTTGTTCCGCAACCAATACATCTCCCTGACTTGCCTTGTTGATCTCGGCCAAAATACTCAGGTTACTCTCTACAACTGTATTCATGCCTTCTATGCTTTCCATCAGTTGCTTTAGTTGATTTGTTGCATCGTTCATAACCTTTAAGCGGGCTGACACTTCCCCAAGTTGTACAGAAGCTTGACGAATAATCAAATCCTTCCATTCGTCAATAGCCTTTACTTGATTGCTTGCATCTTCCATTTCCTGCATAAGATGATCACTCACCTGCTCTGAAATGGGCTGAATGGAAGGTTTAGCAACCTTGGCTATGATCCCACATAATTGAGATATTTGCTTCTGTAGCTCTTCTTTCTCCGCCTTTTCACTGTCAAGCCTAAGGAACAAAGCATCTATCAATGTCTGCGTGTCCTGCTTCAATCCTTCAGTGGTAGCTTGACCGAGTGGTATTTTGGTCACCGTCACATCTTCTGCCGTGAGCTCCTCTTCTATCTTTCCTTCCGCCGGAATTGATATCTCAGCAAACTTCTCTCCCGAATTCTCAATGATCAACCTAGAAGTTGCTTTAGCAACTTTAGGCCTTCTCGCCTCTTCTCGCCGATCCTCGAAGTAGGCTGCAAGTCATGCTCCTCTAAGTTTATCTCTACTCTTGCTTCCGGAACCAACCGCAAAGCTAACCATTTCGAGAAGTTACTTCTCGGGAGTAAGAAGTCGCCGAGTGGACTACCATCTCCCACTGCATCCTCTCCGTCGAAAGTGCCACAGTGTCATGGCTGCCATCTTCTGAAACATCCAAGGACAAAGCTCTTTCGAACTCCGTCATCTGCAGCTTCAACATCTCCTCTGGAACGGGTGATGAACGGAGTGGCTGCGGAGAGAAGACGAACGTCGCCGGATTCAATGAAGGCATGGAAGCGTCCTGCTGCTGCGGTGCAATAGTTGGTGAAGTCGGAGTCAAAACTATGGTCGTAGAAGTGGTCTTCTCCTTCTCTTGAGATCTTCTGTGTACTTTCAACTTCTCGGACCTTCTGCTGCTTTCTCCTTCATGCTTCCGCTTGAGGGAATCTCCTGCGCCGAAGTTGCCCGTGATTTGATTCATCAATACTTCATCAAGGCAGTATCCCTTCGTCAGCAGCCAGTTCGAAGTATTCACCAACACAGCTCCAGATCTTTCTTCAATTGAATGGCAGCCACCATTGTTATCTTGCAGTATAGCTTTGTCTCCTCCCATTTGATGGTAAGTGTCAAGTACCACGTTCCCATCATCTTTAAGATCCGCAGGTATCCGCGCTAGTCCAAAATCGAACACTTGCTTTCTTGATAGCATACCTCTGAAGTCTTTCTTTCTAACCTCGTGACGACTTCACGCACTTCATCCATAAATCTTCTAACAAAGGCACATGTGCGTACTCTTGGGAGATTGTCTTCCTGCTACTCCAAATGGATCGAAGTTAAGCCGTGCAGGGAAGAACTCTTGCTCATACTCGGATAACATTTGTGCTTCCATCCCTCGAGCTCTGTGAATGCTGATGCAACTGTAATATCCCACAGTGATTGGGAAGAAGCCCGTAGACTTGTGCCGCTTCGACTGAAGGTCGTGTAACTCCACAAGTTCGCTCGCTCACCTCATACGGCGATCAATCTATCATTCGGATACCGGGCATCTTTATTGGTTCTCCGTAAAAGCCCGTAACCCTGAGGTATGTGAAATCTACAAATTGAATGAATAGACTGCCAATCTTGGACACTGCTTCCCATGCTTCCTTGCTTACTCTGTTGGCCTTCAAGTCTTTGTCTAGCCTGCAGATGAAATCGTAGAAGAAGTCATCATTGATCACTTTGAAGTCTTTCTCACCTGTAGGTGCGTGAAGTCATGCGGGTAGCATTCGAAAATGGGGTCCTTGGAAAGAACACCACATCTATCCAACCCGAAAAGACGCCTGTGAAGCCGCAACATACACCAAGTATGAAGTCATCTTGAAGGTGAAGCACGTTTCACGCTTCGGAGTTGCTCACCGATGTTGTTCTGCTAAATAATTTCGACCAATTGATTATAGAATCAACCTTGTTGATTTCAATGGTCCTGATGAAAGCATACATCCATGTACGGAAAGTGTAGGCATTCGCTTCGCCATTCAACCTGCATAGCAATTTGACGACATCATCTGCCTCCTGCACCAAATTGGACCGTGGAAGGGTTCTCGGGAACTTTGAAGGGGATCTAGGCTTCTTCATGAACCGGCTATTCATGATGCTCACACAATCAGCTCTATGCTTCTCCCACCTACTGTCAGCATCCTGAATGCTAATAGAAGTCACCACCCTTCGCACTGGAATCTTCAGACAATAATTGATGAACTCCGCATCCAAACGAATTATTGTCTTTCCCGCAACATCACGCACTGATCTGGATGAAGGATGATAAGATCTAGCACACTCCATCACGAACTCTGGCAATTGGGTTGTACATGGGAAAGCTGCAGCTCGGATAATTCCACTACTTTTGACCGCACGCATGAGTGAAGTCTTTCCCGCTCTGGATCTATCAATCAAATCAGAAAGAGGTTCTGGGCCTAGATCCGTGTCTCCTATGTCTGCAAGTTTGGAAGCAATGCATGAATCCATCGTGCTCTCTTTTTCATCTCCTTTCGCCATGGTTTTGTCTATCTTCGTCTGAATAATTCGTTTTCTTTTAACTTGGCCAAATTTCTTCAATATTGGTGCGGATCTGACAATTTTTCGATTCGAAGGATATTTGCAATGTATTGACATTGATAAAAACTCCTTTTCTTTTGTGAAGCACTGTAATGAATTCCCGCAATTTATTCGACAAAAATGGCCACCGGAGCATGAATAGTGAATTTAAATTATAAAAATCTGCACTTTTCAAGCTCGCGCCCAAAAATTGGTGTTTAATTTGCACATAAAGAGAGCATGAATCCTTTGAATCAACACCGAGCTCCTGTAACACCTGTGAAAACAACTATGCAGACAAAGATCAACCTCCTCCAAAGCATGCGCCAAATTTAGAAGCTTTTAGCCTTGTTAGCACTTTGTCTGAACAAAATCCTTCCTCTAATGGGGGCGCACTTTTCCTCTTGCTCGCATTCTTTACCCGTGAATTAAATAATTCACCCATATGGCTGCCCATGCTTATATAACCTTCACAATTCTATAATTAATAATTGCCCTAACAATTAAAGGCAATTAATTAATTAAAAATCATGCTTTTCTCTTTTAAAAATAGCATGTTTAAGGACAACCATCCAATAAATTAAATTAATCCAATTTAATCCTTCACACAAAGACTTCACTCAAGCTTCACACCGTGTTTTGACCATACCAATCGAAAATAGAAATTAATTTAATGTTTTAATGCCTTAAAAATATTAAATAATACCCAAATGGGGCGCACTTTTTGAGAGGAAGAGGGCAGCCACTAAATAAATTAAATTTAATGAATTTAATTCCTTTCTTTTATTCCATCTTTGACTTGTTGACCTCCTCCAAGCTTGGGCGCACTTTTTGAGAGGAAAGATTAATTAAATTAATCCAATTTAATCATTCCACCATCACTTCAAAGGGGGCGCACTTTTTTGCACATGTAATTCTATTTTTAAGAATTTTTCCACAATGGGATTCTTTACCCTGCAAGGCAGGCACCAAAATCCCATGATCCACTTAAGTGATTTGACTTTGACAATGGGATTCTTTATCCTCGCAAGGCAAAGGCAAACACAAAAATCCCATGATTTCACTTAAGTCACTTTCCTTTTATTATATCATGGGAATTTTTACCTCGTAAGGCAGTGCAATAAATTCCCACCCGCCCGCACCTCTATTTTTCCCACTGACTTAAGTGACTTTTATAACATGGGAAAAAGTAACTGCTTGGCGGTATAAAATTCCCACCCGCTCGCGGCTTATATTTTTCCCATCGTAGCTTAAATCCTTTGTTTTCCAAAAATGCACCCATCCCAGGGGCTTTTTCTGTGCACGACTTCACCTTTTCCCAGTGATCCAGACCTCCGATGATGACTTCCTCCGGCATAATGTGCGTATATGTTTTCCAACTGCTCCAGGCCAAAAATCGGGCTTACCCGGCAAAGGAATTGCTCCAGAGAAATTTCACAGAAAACGAAACGGGACACCACAAAAACACGAAAAATTGCCAAAAGTTGCAAATAAAGCCCAAAACTTAAAATAAGTTAAAACCCTTCTGGCACATAGGAATAATAACATATTCGCTCATAATAGAGTTAAAACAGAGCGCAAATAGCCTCATACGGGGCTCAAAATAATTAAATACAAATTTCCCGCAGACAAATCCCGACGACAGAATAAAACAATTTTGGGCATCTGGGTATTTGGCGAAAAAGGCTAATATGGCTCTTTGGGATTATCTTGACACAATACAAGAACTTTTAGGCAATAAAAACAACAAATGACCCATTATTTTAAAAGTACGAATTTTTTTCGAATAGGGTAGTCGCAGATTTCAGGGTGAAATTTGAGTGACACCATGTTGAAATGTATGATTTCTTGTTAAGTATGAATACATTCTATCTCCTTAGAATATTTTCGGAAAAGGGAGATGAATTTGTTCAGTGCATTCATTAAGTATGATTGTTGTGCATCGTTGAATTTTAATTGATTGGCGCTTACTATGAAATTCTAGACTATATTATGGTAAGAACATATTGCATTTGCAAGTTATATAAATAGTCTAAAGTTATGAAAAGTAGTTGGATTTGTCATTGTTTTAGAACATAGCTTACTTTTGTATTATCATTCCATTGAGAAATGATATTTATAAACGTAATTAATGAATTACGAAGTTTATAAGTTATTATTGAAATAAATCTTAACATATTTTTTTATTTCTATTAAACACAACAAGATTATGAGTTAAGATAACTCATGGCGCTTCCTAAAATTGGCCATGTATACATTTCTCTCTCCTACAATGTGTAAGACGGAGTGACAATTATGAAGTGATTAACTGGATAGTTACACATGATTTCTTCATGCATTAATTGTTTAAAAATCCGTTCAGGATTATTGTATTTAATTCTAATGTGAAAATATTATTTTCGTAAGATGATTGAAGACATTTTCCTATTGTACTATCATGATTTATTGTATGTCATTATTTTGGAAAATAAAGGATTTATCCTTGTTAAGTTTTAATAAATATACTTGTTGTTTCGTATCACATTTTGTGAGATATAAAGGTGTTTTCAATGTTGTTTTACAAAAGAGAGTATGATTTAAATTTAATGATGTTATGTTACAAAACTATATCTAGTTTATTGAATCATTATAGTTGAAATAATGTGATGATTTATAAACATAGTTCAATAAGGAAACTAGTATAGCGAAAACAACGTTTATACCCTTATTGTACTTTATTGATATTAAAATGTTTAAGTTTTTTTCTAACAACAATGTATAGACATAAATTTTTGATAATTGATAAGTAATCATATATGCTTTTATAGTTTCATTATGGATGAATAAATTTGTCATTAATGAACATGGTATGTTATGGAAAACGATACAACGTAAACTACGTTACATTAATATTGTACCTTACTAAATAAGTTGTATAATTCATATCAAATGAAAACCAAATGAGATTAAGTAAACCTTTATAATGAATGATAAACTTATGATATTAAGAACAATACTAATTATAAGTGATTGGATCATTAAGTGCAAGATATGGTTAAATTAATCTATTTTGAACGACAACAATAAGTTGGAATAAATAGATATGAGGTACCCATAAACAATAGTAACTAGATAAGTTACTATAAACCGCTATCGAGAATTGAATGACGTGTTATGATACCTCATAACCTATTAGTAACGAAAACTTATTTAATTATCCTAAGTAGATATCTAAATGATAAATGAAGGCTAGATATCTAGAATCGCCGTTTATCGACATAATCCTAACCGTGTCACTTAGGATGGCTATGGGAAGAATAACAAGTATATAATGAAAAATTCATTATGTGGTCTTTATCTTTCCCATAGGGATCCTAAGATGGGACCGATATGATCCTTTTGATTAGAAGGATGAGTCATGATTCCTAATTCTTCAAAATTGAACTTAACTTCTTAAACAATGAAATAAGATCTAGATAATTGTGAAGAGATGGTTTTGTGGTGATGGAGACAAGTTTCAATTACTTGTGTGCAATCACAAAACTAAGCTTGCAAAGCAACAATTGAAAACTTGGCCAAGTAGTGTAGCTAGTTGATTACATTGTTTGTTCACCTTACCCCTAACTTTTTTGTCAGATACCGATGGATTACAATTTGTCTAATTTCCAAGTTGACACTTAGGAGTTGCACATAGTTCTCAAAACCTGTTATAAAGTTTTAACCAAAAGTATACCAGTTATACTCACTTGGTTAGAGTGAAGATAATGGGGATCAAGTAGATCTAATTGACCCTTACAGCACATGGTTATCATTTGTTATTAGATGGATTGTAAACATTTAATTATGCTATATTTTAATTGTTGCAAGTTGAAAATCATTGAAGGCATAAATTGGGATTAAGAGGTTTTTTTAAATACCTTAATTTGGTTGATTAATAACATGGGTGTTACATTTGGTATCATAGTTTAAGGTTATCAACTCTTGGACTTAATGGCTTCATACACTAACATAACATCTTATTCTTGTTTATTAGAATACGATGGTTAGGATAAGGGCAAACAATGAGGCTGAAAATACAACAACCCAAAAGCTAGATGAAATCGTAGCAGTCCTTTAGGACACTTGAAACCGTGTAGCTACCTTGGAACAACAAGTTGTGGGTGAGAATGAAGAATAAGAACATGAGGTTGAACAACCTATAACAAATGAGGAATAACAACCTAATTTTAGAAATAATCAAGGAAACAAAAGAGCCTGCTTGGCAGCTGAACTATCAAGAGATATCAAGTGGATCATTCCACCCAAGTTTGATGGAACAACCTTGGGAGATGGAGTGAGAACTGGATGAGTGAAATGGAAAAATATTTCGAGATAAGATACTTTTATGAAGAAACCAGGAAATTTTGGGTGTTTTTCAACTCTCCAATGAAGCATCTTTGTGGTGGGACAACCGCAAGATGGAGTTAGGAGTTGATACAACTAGTATCACTTGGGAAAATTTTAAATTTTACTTCCACCAATGCTAGTTACCATAGCTATACTTTGACCAAAAATGTCTGAGTTCCAAAACCTAACTCAGGGTAAACTGAGTGTGATGAATATTGGGAAAAATTCACCAAATTGTTGAAGTATGTACCATAGTATCAAAAGGATGAAAAATTCAGAATACGTAAATTCATTATGGGGTTGAACCCCATCATTGGAGGAGAAGTAGATGTGCATGGTCCTTCCACTATGGAAGTTGTATTTGAGAAAGTCCATTAGGTAAGAGAAAAAAGCAAGCAATTTCTGCTCATAGAAATGAAAAGTAAAAGAAGAGCTTCAGCTCACCTTCGCCATTGGCACCTAGAAAAACATGGTGGAATAAGGTAGGAAACAAAACAAAGAATGCCAAAAATAATACAATAGCTAAACCTTCTACAAATGCAAGGAAAAAAATGGTAGAATAATGTGGCAGAAATGATTGTTAATTTGAAAAGAAAGGACCTTTTTCTTGATGTTTCAAATGTGGTGGTGATCACTATGCGAATAATTGTCCCCAAAAAAATTAGGGGAAAATCAATAGCGTAAGATACACCCTACATGTGATAACGGCCAAGATGAGAAACAAACTACTCCTATTGAAGTGCCATGTAAGTTGTATGGACTTCTTGTTACTATTTTATTTGACACTAGTGCAACCAAGTGCTTCATTTCTAGTAAATTAGCTAAAAATGAATAAGAAAGTTGGTTATATGAAAAATACATGGATTGTACAATATGAGAATAATGTTGTTCAAATTGTAGACCAATGTCTGTTTGAAGGCATTGGAATTACCTAACTTCACCACAAAATAGGACCTATACATAGCTCATCTAGGGTCCTATGACATTATTATTGGTGTAAATTGGTTGTCCCAACATAAAGCAATAGTAGATTGTTTCGAAAAATGAATAGAATGCCTAGATGACATGCAAAAACAACAAACATATAGGCATAAAAGGAATTTTGAAGTAAGGAAGATTTCTACTATGCAGCTTTAAGAAAGCTAAGAACAAGGGTTGTATGTTGTATGCAATATTTTTTTTTAGTGAGGAAGGTAAGACTTCCATAGAGGATTATCCGATGTTACAATAGTACAAGGATGTCTTTCCAAAAGAATTACCTAGAAATTATCTTAGACACGATTTTGATTTTACTATTGATATCAAACCTAGAACTGAACCGATATCTAAAGCACCATACAAAATGACAAAAACTAAATTAGTCAAACTAAAATAACAACTTCATGAATTATTGTCTAAAGGACTAATTCGACCGAGTGTGTCTCCTTGGGGAGCACCGGTCATCTTCATTAAGAATAAGGATGGCACATTAATACTATGCATCGATTATCACATGTTTAACAAGGCTACAATTAAGAATAGATATCCTTTACCAAGGATTGATGACCTTTTTGATCAGATGCGAGATGCATCTGTCTATTCAAAGATCGATTTGTGATCTAGTTATCATCAGCTAAGGATAAAGGATGAAGACATTCATAAGACATCATTCAAAACAAGATACATGCATTATGAGTTTATAATGTTACCTTTTGGACTCACTAATGCACCAACTTGCATTCATGAACTTAATGAAAAATATTTTTCAAGAATATCTAGATAAATTTGTACTAGTTTTTTTGGATGACATTCTGATTTATTCTAAGAACATAGAATAACATAATGAACACTTGAGAATAGTGTTAGATGTGCTTAGAAAAATCAATTTTACAATAAGATCTCAAAGTGTTCATTTTATCATAATGAAGTGCAATACCTTGGGCACATAATCAATAAGGATGAGATTTTAGTTGACCCATCGAAAATCAAATCCATGACTAAATGACTAGCAGCTAATAATGTACATGAATTTAGAAGCTTCATGGGGTTGGTTGGTTATTAGAAAATTCATTAAAGATTTTTCTACAGTGGTGTACCAATAACCTCTTTACATAAAAAGACAAGAAATTCCTATGGACTAATAAGTGTGAAATAACATTTAATATATTGAAGGAAAAACTTACTTGTTTTGAAGGTTTCGGATCCCAACGGAAGATTCATCCATGGTAACGGATGCCTCCGATGAAGGTTTAGGTGGGATACTTCTGCAAAACGATCATGTAGTTTCTTATGAAAGCAGAAAGTTGAAGGTGCATGAGAAGAACTATGCTCCCATGACTTAGAAATTTCTGTCATAGTTCACGCTTTGAAAATTTGGAGGCATTACCTTCTAGGAAACTTTTTGAGTTGAAAACAGACCACTTGGGGATGAAATATATCTTTACGCAACCTAATTTGAACACAAGATAGGTGGATTGAATTTTTATCTTAGTATGATTTTGACATAAGTTACATTAAAGGAAAAGAGAATCAAGTGGCTAATGCGATTGAGTCGTAGGAAACATGTTTCCACTATTATAACCCTCATAACACAATTTAAAGATGAAGTAAAGAAACAAATGCAAACTAATTCGTATTATTAGCATGTGAAAGTTGTGTTAGCAATGATTTGAATGATAGGAGGTATGAAGGTTTTAAATTTTATAATGAAGGAGTCTTGAGATATGAAAACAAATTTTATGTACCTTTGGGAAATGACCTTAGAACAAAAGTCATGAAGGAATTTCATGATGTTCCTTATTCCGGCATCCCAGAGTGATGAAAATGTTGGCTGATGTAAAACAACAATACTTTTGGAAAGGAATGAAGAAAGACATGACAAATTATGTTGCTCATTTTCTTGAGTGTCAACGTGTTAAGGAAGAGCACATGCATCATGTTGGTCTGTTGTATCCTCATAGCATTCCGCATTACAAATGGCAAGTAATTAGCATGGATTTCGTGTAAGGAATTGTCATTGTCTAAAAACAAGAATGACATGATTTTAGTAGTGGTTAATAAACTGACTAAAGTAGCTCACTTCATACCGGGTAATCTAAAGGATGATTCAAATGTACTTGCAAAACGGTTTGTGTATGAAATTTTCATATTACACAGAGTTTCGAAATTGATTATTTCTAACATGGATCCTAGAATGACCTCTCGATTTTGGAAAAACTTTAAAATCATATTTGGGAACAAAATTGAACTTTAGTTCAACATACCATCCAGAAACAGATGGTCAAACATAAAGAGTTAACCAGGTTATGGAGGATATGCTCAGAATGTATTGCATGGATCAACAATACAAATGGGAAGAATATATTTTGTTGGTTAAATTTTCCTATAATAACACTTATCATTCTTCACTAAAAATGTCACCATTTGAAGTGGTTTGTGGGAGAAAGTGTAGAACTCTTATTAGTTGGAATAACATGAAGACAAAGAGGTAGTAGGCCCAAAAATGTTAACAGAAATGGAAAAGTAAGTGAAGCTCATTCATGAGCGGTTGAAGGAAGCATCCGATAGGCGAAAAATGTACGTAGATCTCGAGAAGATTTGAAAAATAAATTTGAGCAAGAAGATAAAGTCTTCTTGAGGCTAAAACCTAAAAATATATCAATTACGTTTGACAAGTCTTCCAAATTGTCACCTAGATATGTGGGACCTTTCAAATTTTGGAAGTTATAAGTTTGGTGGCATACCGATTAGCATTACCTCCCGCATCTTAGAATGCATGTTTTTTCATATTTATTTCTTAAAAAGTATGTATCAAATATAACACATGTCATAAATTGGAACTATTTACTGGTTTAGGACCGAGAATCATCATGGTGGAACCAATTAGAGTGCTATAAACTCACAGTTACAACTTAGAAATCATGATATTGCACATCAATGCAAGGTCCAATGGGACCAATATTCTGAGGATAATGCAACTTGGGAGAATTTGGATGAAATAAAAATAGCATTTCCTTATTTGTTTCAATGATAAAAATTGTTATTTGACTATTTGTTATTGATATATTACACAATATTTGATAATAGTGTTGACTGCAATGGAAAATTGTTGCTATATTGCTGACTATTTTAAAATATTTGTTGTTTTCATGTTGTTACAACCAATATTTATAAGTTATGATTGACTGAAATTATGGAAAATTTCTCAAGTTTTTATGAAAATGTGAATTGTTTTTCTTTTACAGTGATGTTGGACTATTTTTTCAATTGATATATTTGACTGCATTATAAAAAATCATCGGGATGATGATTCTTTAAGGGGGAGTATGTCACACCCCACAATAGTTTAAGGTTTTGTTGTTGTAAATGTTTGATAATGACTAGATTAATGATGGACATTAATTGTTAAGTAAGTATATATAGTTATATATACAGATATATACATATATGTATATGCAAAAACATATACATATAGGTATATAGATGTATACATATCCATATATAATCATTGCCATCTAACATTTGTTTAATTTGTATGAAGAACGCATGTCGTATGCATTGTTGATGTGGATATGGTTGATTATACTTCACCATCGATTGCATTAATTAATAAAATTGTGATAGTAAGGATACTTTGCATTGTTAAAGCTAATATCATAAATTTATTAATGGTTATTGTTAATACTATCCTAACTCGGTCTTATACCACACTTCTTTGTTCAAGTTGACTGCATTGCTCAAGATGGTTTAAAATTGAATGTAATTTTGAACAGGTCTTAAACCACTCCGCAAGGTAATCTCTTGGCGGTATTGTTTAAATGTTTTAATCATGGTTGAATCTCCTTGGCATTGAAAATAACAATGGTCATGGACCATATGCAAGGTAATTATAAACGCTTAATTTCATTAAAAAGGTCATAGACCATATTGCATTTGTATTGTTTAAAATTTGGAGACTTGGTCATAAACTTTCATAAAATAATGATTTCGATTAGTGTTTATTGGTTATTGTTCACAATGGTCATTGACCATAATACTTGGCATAGGTAAAGTTAATGTTTAATGTTGTTGAGTTCATTGGTCACCAACCATAATCCATGGCAAATATTAAACATAAAGATAATGGATTATTGTTATAATGGTCAACGACCACTTTGCAAAAGGAAATGGATAAGTTTAAAAGTTTTAATGATTAAATGTTGGAATGGTCACGGACCATGGGCAAGGTAATTATAATGTTTTAATATTATTGATATGGTCACAGACCATACACATTGCGTGAATTGTTCGGAGATTTAGAGGGAATGACAAGTGGACTGTCAGTTATTAAATGCATTTAATAAAACATGCACGATTTTTGGGGAAAGTGGAAGCTTTCTTGGCAAGCCAAAATACATGCAAGCAGCATTCTCTCTCCCATAGTCACATTTTTTGGTTTTTCTTGGTTATTTTGCTCTGTGAAAGTTTTTGCATGAGAAAATAGTGGGATTCTGTTGTGGGTGACTGCATGCATGATGGAACTCTACTTAAATGGCAAGTTTGTGTTTATTCTTGTTATTGTGGAAATTTTGGGAGTCTTTGTTGGAAATGTGAGTTGCAGGTTTCAAGCTAAAAGAAGAAAAAAGGGAAAACAAAGAAAATATAAAACCATGCATGGGTTAGTTTTACTTACACTCTTGTTGTTTTTAATATCAAATTGGTGAATATGTTTGGATTTTCTTAGTTGTTCAAATATCTAGACTGTTTCTTGCTCTTATTATGAAAACTTGAAAAGAAAATGGTAGGAAACTACAAAGAAGAAATGGGTCTTTGTGTATGAAGTCAAATCTGATTATTTTTGTTATAATAACATTTATTCGGTCTCGTTGTTTTTTTAATGTAATTTTAAAGGAAATAAATTTCATCTCGTTAGTTCGATTTGAGCCTTATAAAAGTCGGGAATGGGAATTGGGAATTTTGCTTGTGTTTTATCAATATATGTCCCTTCCGATTTAAAGAAAATTTTAAACGGATTCTAGTTCTCGCAATTTTACCTTTAAAATACACATTTAGATTTTGTTTATCAACTCGATTAGAGCTTGTTGGTAATAGATTTTTTTGGGATTCTTGCTTGAGTTGGTATTGTTAAAAATATGGAGTTTCTCTTCAATTTTAGTATGGAAATCTTTGTGAAAAATAGGTAAAAGAATGGAAAACATTGTGGGTTTGTTGGGAAATAACAAATCTGTAGTTTTTGTCATTTTTGGATTAAGGTCTGAGTTTTTATGGAAAAATATGGATTCATATAATTTGGGTTTTTGTGGATTTAATTGTCAATGATGATATTAGTCAATTTGGTCAAATATTCTTGTTCGGATATGAATATTATCATTAATAATTCTAAATAATTATCTTCAACCTGAGCTCCATTCATTTTAGTCTGAAACTATTGATTATTGTAAATTAGGAAATGCATTTGTTGTTGTTGATTGTTGAGTGGGGTGAAGAATAGTTATGTTCATTCTTTAAAACCATACATTTATATTCAACTAAAGTTACTTGGTGACATAGTTTATACAGAAAATAATGAAAGGAAATGATTGTTGTTAATATAAACCTTAGTCTGGGTTATTGTATTAAACATTTACAACAATATGTTACCTTCATTAATTAAGGGTTGTAATATCAATTAAATACATGAGCTGTTGGAAATGTATGATTTCTTGTTAAGTATGATTATGTTCTATCTCCTTTGCAATATTTTTGGAAAAGGGAGATGAATTAGTTCAGTGCATTCATTAAGTATGATTAGTGTGCTTCGTTAAATTTTACTTGATTGATGTTGCTTTATGAAATTACTGATTGATAATGGAAAGATTATATTGCATTTGCAAGTTATATAAATAGTCTAAAGTTACGAACAACAGTTGGATTTTTGATTGTTTTATAACATATCTTACTTTTGTAGTATCATTCCATTGAGCAATGATATTTATAAATGTAATTAATGAATTACGAAGTTTGTAAGTTATTAGTTAAGTAAATCTTAACATATTCTTTTATTTCTATTAAACACAACAAGATTATGAGTTAAGATAACTTGTATCGGTTCCCGAAAATGACCATGTATACATTTCTCTCTCCTACACTACGCAGACGGAGTGCCAATTATGAAGTGATTAACTTCGATAGTTAGTTACGCATTATTTCTTCACACATTAATTGTTTAAAAATATGTTTAGGATTATTGTATTTAATTATAATGCAAAAGTATTATTTTGGTAATATGTTTGAAGACATTTGCCTATTGTACTATCATGATTTATTGTATGTCATTATTTCGGAAAAATAAGTATTTATCCTTGTTAAGTTTAATAAATATACTTGTTGTTTCGTATCACATTTTGTGAGATATAAGGGTGATTTTAATGTTGTTTTACAACAGAGTATGAATTAAATTTAATAATGTTATGCTACGAAACTATATCTAGTTTATTGAATCATTATAGTTGAACCAATATAACGATTTATAAACATAGTTTGATAAGGAAAGCAATATAACGAAAACAACATTTATACCCTTATTGTACCTTATTAAAATTAAAATGTTTAAGTGTTGTTTATAACAATAGTGTATAAACATAAGTTATTTATAATTGATAAGTAATCATATCTGATTTTATAGTTTCATTATGGATGAATAAATGTGTCATTAACGAACATAGTACGTTATGGAAAACAATACAACATAAACTATGTTACATTAATATTGTACCTTACTAAATAAGTTGTAAAATTCATATTGAATGCCAATCAAATGAGATTAAGTGAACCTTTCATAATGAATGATAAACTTATGATATTAAGACCAATACTAATTAGGAGTGATTGGATCATTTAAATGCAAGATATGGTTAAATTAATATATTTTGAACAACAAAATTAAGTTGCGATAAAGACATCCTTCATTCCCATCAACACCTAAATAGGAACCTTAATTCACTAAAATATAAAATCGAGAACAATCTCTATAGTGGTGTATATATGATTAAATGCTTGTGCGAAAAGCCTTACATTGGTGAAACAAGGTGTGTGATTACAACTCAAATTAATTAACATGATAGTGACATTAAATTTGATTGTATTGAACGTTTGGTGTTGGCGGAACATTCGATCAATACTAAGCACGACATTTGTATGGATTCGCTTTTGTTATCACCTAAGAAGATGACTTTGTAAAAGTCATCTTCGCTGCCATTGAAAGCATGCACCATGATAACAACATCAACAGGACAAGGGTTAGTTTTTAAGCAATACTTGGAAACCAAAGGTGGTTGCGGGGCTTCCTAAATAGCTAATTTTATATTATAATTTTATTGGAATATTAAAAAAATTGGTTTCTTTCTTTTGTTTGTCCCTCTTTCTAACATTGTGATCTCGTGTGTTATTTCTTGTCTTTCCTATATTTGTAAAAATAACATCTTCTCTCTTATAGTTTCCTCATGAACATATTTTATTTCCTCTCTTTTTTTTCTCTTATACTCATAATGTGTTTATTTATGCCTTTTCTCCTTTTTAATTTTCAATTTCTAACCGATTGGATTTATTTGCCCTCCATATTTATATTTATTGAGAATGTGGTTTTAGCAATCTTATAATTATTTTCTATTTGTCCCTAATGATGGGCCCAGATTTGTGACCCTAAATGTTGGATCGCACTAAATTTATACATAGTTCTCCAAATAAAATTAACACTATGTCAAATCATGTGGAAATCTCATAAAATCAACTAAATAAGTTACTATAAACCTCTATCGAGAAATGAATGACGTGTTACGATACCTTATAACCTATCATAACAATGAACTCATTTACTTATCCTAAATAGATATCTAAATTATAAATAAAGTGTAATTATCTAGAATAATCGTTCTTATCGTCATAATCCTTACCGTGTAACCTATGATGGCTATGGGAAGGATAACGAGTATGTAATGATAAAATTCATTACGTGGTCTCTATCTTTCCCATAGGGATCCTAAGATGGGACTGATAGGATCCTTTCGATTAGAAGGATGAGTCATGATTCCTACTTCAAAATATAAACTTAATTTCTTAAACAATGAAATGAGATCTAGATAATTGTGAAGAGATGGTTGTGCGGTGACAGAGACAAGTTTCGATGACTTGTGTGCAGTCATGAAACTAAGATTGTAAAGCAACGCTTGAAAACTTGGCCAAGTAGTATCACTAGTTGATTACACTAGTTTGTTCACCTTACCCCTAACTTGTTGTGTCGATATCGGATGGATTGCAGCTTGTCCGATTTCCGATTGACACTTAGAAATTGCACATAGCTCTCAAAATATGTTATAAAGGTTTAACCAAAAGTATACCAGTTATATTCACTCGGTTAGAGTGAAGATCACTCATTAGAGTGAAGATAAAGGGGATTAGGTACATCTAATTGACCCTTACAGTTGCACATGGTTATCATTTTTTATGAGATGGATTATAAACATTTAATTATGTTAGATTTTAATTGTTGTAACCAGAAAATCATTGAATGCATTAACGGGTTTGTTGTTAAAAAATACCTTATTTTGGTTGATTAATAACATGGGTGTTACATAATGACCCCTTCTTAACAGGTTATCCCCAAGCTAAGAATGTGGAAATCCTTTGTTATCACGACACTTTATGCTCTACTTTTAGTCATAATGTCAATATTATCATTGTCTCCACACAAGATACACATCCTACCTTCAATTCAAAGGCCAATGATATTAGGGATAACGAAGATATCTATTTTAACTTTGACTATAAGGACCGGCTTATGAACTACACTCCCCTCATTAGCGATCTAATAGCCGAGGTATAATTTGCTCCTTCGGTTAGCCCTTATATAATACATCTTGTAGCATCTCCCTCTCTTACTCTTCACGTTTATCCACATACCATATACCTCTACCTTCTACAATATCACCACCAATTCCTCTTCCCATTATGGCTCCTAGCCCACCCACTAGTCCGAGTCATACTGCACATGGCATGAGGCTCCTAGACATGAAGTTTCTATCGATTGTAGATCCTATAGATGACATATGAAGAAACTTGAGGCAAAAGTTAGGCAATACCAATGCGAAAGGCCTCATAATCTTCTTCTATGCACCATTATTTTGTTCTCATCACAGTTTTTTCTCACATACATATGACCCTAATCGGATTCTTGATCACAAGTTACGAGCTTGAGATCCTTCTCCCCATGCATCTAAGCGTTGAACATGATCCCCTACCTCACATCATTCCATGTCATCCTCTAGCTCTCATCATTATCCCCCTCATCCCTCCCTTAATGATAGTTATTGTGATGTCCTCACATGGATCTCTCACGACATGATAAAAATTCTCTCTTTTCCACATGATCAGAAGTACATGGAGGTATTAACATCATCGAAGATAACCTCAAGGAACCTCATGATTCATAATTTCCACGAAATTCTTCATGATGTAGCTAACATAATCAAGGATGCATGTCAATCATTTGCATGTCGTCATTGAGATATTTTATCTTGTTTGATTTATTATCTTTTACCACCCACTTGGGTTTATATGGTCATTGCTTCCTATTTTAGATACTTTGGTAATTCCTATTTATCTCGGCTTGGGCTTATTCTTCCCTCTCCTGTTTATATGATTGTGGCTTCCTATTTTCGATACTATCATCACTACTTTTCTCTCATCTCTTGTTTGGGTTTATCTCTCTTTGCTTGGGTTAGCCCTATAATTGGTCTACATCCCAACCTATCTTATTTATGATTCCTAATTTATCAATCCCAAAAACATTTTATCATTCCATTTTTCTTAATACTAATGGCCATACATTTTTTCATACATAACAAAATAGAATCTTTAAAATAAGCATAAATCAAAATCAACACACAATTTCGGAAAAACAATGGTACCACGTATGTTTGTGTCAAAATGAATCATTTTATACATCAGCACATATATCGTAAAATCATAAAATCTATGATCCTTAAAGCATCCCATCCTTTAGAAGGAGGTCAATTAATGCTTTGAGCTAATGATGTCTAACTAGTCACACGTATGGAACATGCCAAGGATGTGGCTCTAGACCAAGCCCCAAGCCTCTCCCTCCACTCTAGCCACCCGAACCTCCAATGCCATTATTTGGGCCACATCTACCGCCTCACATGTTGTTGCCCCCTGTGCATTAAATTATCTCTTTTTCTACTCTCACACAATGTTGTATGTTCGTCTTTGAAAGACCTTGCACTGACCAAGGATTTCATGTCTCATGTACTCATACCGCAAAATCATCCCTCTACCTCTAAATATTGTGAGATGCCTCTCCCACAAGCCTAAAATCACCCACCGAGTTTCCAATTTTTGATGACACTAGATCCACCATCACAGTCATATCCATCATGTCCATTATTGTTGGAAGCACAACTCATCGGGGGTGAATCACTCTATTCAAACTTTTACTTCAATTATGTTAACTTGCAAGAACCATCAAAACAACCATTTGGCATTCATTAACCAATGTGAGCTTATTAAGTATGAAACGACCATCCACAAGAAAATGAATCAAAAGAGAACACATGAACTCCATATTTGTGTGGAAAACCCTCAAGGGGAAGAAAACCCATTGATCATTGTATTAATAGACAACAATCAAATTTATTGAAGTACCAACTCCAGAAGGAGCACCAACCCATAATTTATCTAGTACCAACTAGAATTTAGCAAGAACCAAATTTCAAGGAAACACCAACCCTATAGGGTTTTAGTGAAGCACCAAATACACAAGGAAGACCAAACACCAACTCAGCCACCTAAGAAAATTTTCCACCTTTTCTTGTTGTTATTGGTCTTCTTTCTATCTCGATACATCATCATGCTCTCATGCCTCTATAATTCCCTCTAATCCTCAAACATCATTTGTTCTTCATACACAAGCTCATCTCTCATGAAAACACCCAAAACCTTGCTATCTTTGCATTCTCACTCTTCCTTCTTATTCTTCTCATGGACATTGACAAACCGAATTCTCCAAGCTAGGTCACATCATATTTTCATTGTAAATGCATTCTTCATGGTCTTTAATACCCCATACAACATTTACAAGCCTCTATAGGTCGCACTTTTCCTCCTCAAGACTTAAGTCCAAAAACTACCTTTATACACATATATATATATGAATCTCAAGAACTCAACCATATAGATTTCTTTTATATCATCTAGGTTGTCCATGCCAAGACCCAAAAACATCACGAAAACATAGAAAACTTTCATGACAACCTTCCTTAGGAGTTACATGACTCAATTCATTTTTTTACATAATTTTTGGACTCAAGAGACCTTGCAAAAACTAGGTCTACAAACACGACTTTACAACTTGACTTCTTTTGAACAACAACGGACTTCATAAAAGCTTGAAATTATTCGAGGAAAATTTCCATCATCTTCTCATACTTCCTCCATGCTAAAATAGATTTACAACATCCATTTTCACCATGAAAACATCTCAAGAGTAGGATTGTCCTATTAGGATTGTACATGCAAAAAATTTCCTTGAAAGATGAAGCTTGTACAACCTTCAAACACTCAACCATGCCAAATAAAACACATGTATAGGTACCACATAATCTCATCAAATCAGAGCATAAGTGTTCAAGAACTTTAGTTCTCTAAGACTCGCTAAGAGATGTCCTCAACACCCAAAAACCAGTTATGAGAAGTTGACTTGGTTAGGCCACTAAATGACTAGAACTTGTCAAAAAAACTTCATAGACATCAATTACAAGCCCATACCATCTTGAAACATCCATTTTTTGATACTATCCTTTGCAAAACTTGAGAGATACAACAATTTATTCTCAAAACAATCTTTTTTGGTGGGGTCCACTCATCCATCTAACAAACCAAAACCACATGGAGAAATCAAGGAATTCTCTACATGCTCCAATCATCAAACAATAAAAATAATTCACTTTTGAGCATGTCCCATCAATATATCTCTAAGTGACTTGAAACTAGGCTTTTAAGAGGGTTTTGGAGTTGTTTTGGTCTTAACAATTTTTCATAAATATGTGGACCTTAAACCCTGAACTAATGCCACAAAATCTTACCTAGGACACATACCAACATGTCTCGAAGATATTAGGTTCCAATGTAGAATATTAACGTTCCAACGAGCATCACAAAGTTGACTTACAACTGGGAAACACCATTTCAAACACCTAGTTTTACCAAAAATTCCATAACTTGCAAAACACTCCAAACGAAGACCTAAAATTTTTCCCAC
This sequence comes from Taxus wallichiana var. yunnanensis, assembly GCA_018340775.1. Taxonomy (NCBI): domain Eukaryota; kingdom Viridiplantae; phylum Streptophyta; class Pinopsida; order Cupressales; family Taxaceae; genus Taxus; species Taxus wallichiana. The sequence goes on along the minus strand of CM031243.1, from coordinate 339,033,307 downwards.
ACAATTGTATCAACATGTCAAACAAGTTCCCATACTCACATTTGCATATTGGCACTGAAAAATGATCAAGCTACCTCATTAGGATAGGCAATTCCTAAGGAATCCTTTAGTTTCAGACCTCAAAACCAACTTTCAGACTTTCTCCTTCAAGACATGACCTCAAAACTTCATGAACATGCATAGGGAAACATATTACAGCTCTAACAATGCTCACATACACATACTTAACTTGGAAATTGACTCCCACACCTCATTAGGACTGATTTCTTCATTTTGACATCAATGATAACACTCCAAACTCACCTTGACCAACTTGACATCAATGACAAAAATCTTGTGGTACACTCCCTTTCTCACCTAGTGTCACTCATCTATGGCCTTCTCTACAAAAAAAAGAACCCACATATCCTATAAGACATTTATTCAACATATGTCCAAATCACAAATTTGCGATATCTAACTCTAAAGATCACACGGCTCACTAGGTTGCTCCACCACAAAAGCTTTGTATGCTCGACCTCCCAAAATTGCCCCTGCCTCCTCATATATCAGTCTGCATGCCCCATTTAATTGTGTCCACGTACCTCGGGCACTAATATCACTTCAGTTCTCTATTGGGTGCCTTTTATCTCTCGCCTGTGGTTGTCCCATCATGTAGGTCATTATCTCGGCACTTGTATTTGTCAAATCCCTCCTCTTGGACTTTGTAGTCGCCATCCCCGATGTCTCTCTACTCTATCCTCCCCATAAGCTAGTTTCTTAGGTTTGTTCTCAATCTCCACTCTATAATATCCCTTTACACCTCCTTCTCCCATCCGTCCCTACCACCTACCACCACAGTGGTGGGGTACGCCTCACTCGGCATGGCCATAATGGTGGTATGCCTACCACCACTCCTCTCTCTCACATGTCAATGTTGATAATTTGACGGAGGTGGGGTCACCACATGAGTTGGACACCAAAAATGCAAAGGCACTCTATCAAATAGGTGTGTCTCCATCCACCATACATAGTGACATGTAATCTCCAAAATCCCCTCTCGCCACTATTGTGAGTCGGGCCGTTAGGTCACCGGTCCACTATCCCTCTATATGGCTCCCACACTTCTTACTTATGTATAACCTATGACAATCTCTTTATTCTTACTACTGGCCTCACTGTTGGGCCTCTCTCCCACAATAGAATACTCAAGGCATCTCCTCTACCTATAGTGGTGTATCGTGTAGGCCTATACATGTAGAAAAAATCATATATCCAAGCCAACAAAAGTATGATGGGCCCTACCACCTTCTGCTACCAAACCCAAATCATTTACAAATCATGCACTAGTTGCACACCCATGTGGTTCTCGCTGACTAAAATGGATACCAGTCTCCAAAGCATCTTTACAGAACACTAACATAAAATGTGGTCTTGCTCCATCCTCCAGTAACACAAGAATCGTACACAACCGTACGAATGATAGACTTGAACATCCAAAATCCGTGCAACATATATGACACTCACCACGACCATCATTGTGCTCGGGTGATCTCATCATCATGCATGTAGCCCATTGAGAAAGTACTCTCCTCCCTCATGTATCCATAGGTACATCACAAAACATGCGCAGACATCCTAAATCAATAGTCCCAAAATAGTGTGTACATCCAAAGGTGTCATTACACCTTTGCATTCTATATAATAGCCCTCCACCTAAAGTTGTTGGACCTAAACTCCTATTGCATCAAAAACATCTAAATCAAGCTCGATTCTAATGGTACTCGCACCATTTGTATAATGCCTCCAAAACCGATGCCCTATGGTTGTGCGATGTCTTGCACAAATAACCTCCTCAACAACTTTGGTAACCATGCCACATCTACAGATCTCCATAATCAAACCCTCCACGGCACTTGCAAAACATCAAACAAGTACCCATTAGATGATACAAATCCATCATCAACATAGCCAAAATTCATCTCAAAAACATCTAAAATCATAAAAATCTTAAAATCCCTACTACATTGGTCCTTCGGCAAGACACCATTGTCCACCGAGAAAATATATCACATTTCCTACGGCATCGACTCTCTTGGCGAACGTCACCGACCATGTTGGAAGTTCCCTCTTGAACAAATTCCATTGACTTTCTTTATGATGGGTCATCCTAGCATGGCTGATCCCATTCACTTTCAAGGTCCCACGAAAAAAATTGCATCGATTACATAAGTCTACCTAATGACCTATAAATTCAAAATGCTCCCAAACCCACCTAGACCTCAACCCGATCTACATTTTGACTATCTTTGGGGAAAATTTCACTAGCTAAATTTTCCCCAGCATGCATTTTCCCCTTTTCTCCTAGCTACCCATTCCCAATTCAAAAACAACACCTACCATGGGATTCTTACCTTCGGTTCCCTGTGTTGGCCACCTTGTCCATTGCCTCGTACTCTCGCCATCGTCACTAAAATCGCTCAATTTTGGATTTTATCAGAGCTCAATTCTCTTCATCTTGAATTAACAAAGTTACAAATGTCTTCCTCCATTTAGTATTTATAGTAATATTTATAATCAATTTTGTTATTATTTCCTCTAATCTTCAAACCTTCATATGTTTCACACTACCAACCCTAAAAATCTTCCATATATTGTGCCGAGTTTTGGTGGCGAGGTACTCATTTCGACTTATTACACCTCTCTCTACCACCTTTTACCGAAAAATCCCCATTTTTCATCATTTTTGACGTTCGAGATATCATCTCTCCCACGACCCTCCTAGCTAGGTGATTTATATCTTACTTTAATGATTAGCTTCTAGTGTTTATTTTCATTCTTGTTTTTCACGATTCCATAAGCTATTGCACCCACCATAGGCAATCAAGCGACACCTAAGGTAAGTATGAGGTAGGTATATTTCATTTAGCATTCATTCTTTCTTTATAACACTTCCATTTCAACACTTTACTTTCAACATTTCCTTTCAATTTTGTGTTGCATAGATATTTTTCCAAAGACCATCTCGTGTTTCACTATTGTGACACACGATGATCTTCGGTTGGGGCATATGTATACACCATATTTTTTATGTTTGTTAACCATTTCTTTTGTGTAGGGGTTGTTGATGCATTCTCCTCCTAAGTGGGTGCCTTAAGGGGCATGTCGGGATTGGGGTATGATCAAACTTGGTCATGTGGGCTAGACCACAACATTTGAGAGATGTCTCTATTAGCCTTAGTCACCCTATACATGTCTTGTTTCTTCTCTTTATTCTAACATTGCACTCATTATGTCCACTTATCCCATTATGTCTACCTACCTATTCTTGTTGCATGTTATTATCCTTGCTTTCGGTCACTCTGGACCTTCATCATCTATTCCAACTAATCTTCCGCCTCTACTTCTCATGTTTTCATCCTTCGACTTTAGGGTTTACCCCAAGGATGATGCCATCTCCCATGGGCAATTACACTTGTTTTTTATATTTCATAGTTGATTGTAATCGTGCGTGTGCAATTATGTTGGATATATATGTTTGGACTTTCTCCAATTAGTACCACCACTTTATAAATACTTGTTTACATACAATTTGTACATGATCTGATCTTACTCAAACTATTTTGCACTTCTTAGCTGACTTTGGAGTCTTGGAGCTTGCCTCTTTTGCATTTGGGTCAGCATAGTGAGTAAGGACTGGAGATCTTGTTGAGCTTTCCTTTCTCCACCCATAGTGATTCTCTCTATCTTGTTGTCTCTAGGGAGGATTATGCATCATCGGTCACACACATGTTACAGGTAAGTATTTGTAATCCTCTTTAATCTCTTATTTTTATGTACATGTTTTTTGTTGTTCATTCATTGTTATAGGCTAGAGTAGATGTATGTTTTTTTGGTTTATTGCATTGTCTTATTATTACTACACCCCTTGGCTTTATCCACCCCTTGGTTGTTTCCCTCTTTATTTCATAATCATAGTAGGATACCTATATTTATCTTAGTTGTAGGCCTTGGAAACCTATAGTTATCTTAGGGCTAGGGCTAATATCCTTTAGATTTATGACTTTAGTGCTCCTTGAGCACCTTTGTATCTGCACAAAGTGTGGTCGATCTTAGATTGGATCCCTATATTTGAGAACACGTTTGAACCTCTCTTTCACCTGTCATACAATATGCAACTAAATGTCCATGTTTTATGAGTATTGTGATCGAGTGCACAATCAAATGCATCAATATGGATCTCAAAGGGTTGGACAATATCACTCATTCCCATAGTTGGCATGACACAAAGGCATTACTTGAACCCCTTGAATGTTTTTGCTACATTGGAGTCCAATAGAATGTTGCATTGGTATGTATGACCTAGCTAAGAGGTCAATATATGTGTGAAAACCCAAGGACGAACATGCAACAAAAGTTAGCAAGCCAAAGAAAACTCCTTGAGCTAGTGAGATTACATAGAATTGGTCAATCTTGGATCACTTTAATTTTATATACATTTACATATATGCTAGCATGGTCAATAATGTAGAGCCAATATTGAATCTACACAAAATTGAATGTACACTTGGCTATGTTCACTTCCAACTTATGTTTATGTAATGTGTATAGGATGTTAGAGACATGCTCCTCTCAAATCTCACTAAAGATGAGGATGTAATCATGTAAAAAATGCTGAATGACAATACATGTTGTTCATCAAGGGTGCGAATGTTGTTGGCACATTAGTCAATATGAAAGGCATAACCTACCTACTAGTAACTTGACTTTAGGTCAATTTTGGTCAATGCGCGACAACAAAGTTAGTTTAGGAGGTTGTAAATACGCGAAAGTGGATATTGATTTGTCTTTGTACTTTTGTTGATTGGACAGTGGTCAATACATGAACATCATGTGTCATCTTTCTCTGTGCAAGAACTATCAAGCTACCACAAGTAAAAGAGTTTGGCCTAAACTTGCCTTGATCAAGCTCTTAGTTATGGTACCAAACTTTATCATTCTTCCAAAAGGACGAGTGGTATGGTGGATCGCTCAAAAGCGAGGATCCGGGAAATAAATTGAACATGTTTTATTGCACAATGTGTTGTAATGCCTTTTAGCTCTTTGAATATATCTCCGTATTTTTGTAATAACTTGTTTTGGTACAACAAATGATGGTGTGACATAAAGCACGTTGATAATATACACTTTCTCGGTTACAAGACCCTCTAACGGAACCATGAGTAGTACAAGCTTATGCATGTGCGAATGAGATCACATCATTATTTAGTAGAGACTAATGTGAGTTTGGTCTTTGTAGATGCCTCTAAAATGATGAAGGCATTGTTTTTGACATGGATGGTCCATCGTTGTGTCTTAGTTTGATATACAACATCATGGTCATACACATGATCTTCCAAATAAGATGTCGAAACTTCTAGTGGTGCAATGTCACAAGTGACCATGCCCTCCATGAGATTTACATAATTGAAAGTGCATTTTCATAGAACCCGCAAATGTTTCCCTTATTGTAGCTATCCCAAATAATATGGGTGAGGATACACTTGTAAGACCTAAGAATTGGATTGCATTTTGTGCAATGATGTTCATTTGGCTCCCACTATAAATTATAGCATGAAGGGCTAACCCTTGACCCAACACTTAGTGTGGAAGAGGCATTTGTGTTCCTCGATATATCAATGGCAGCGGTGTTGGCACTCGGACAAGTAGAATTCATATCAATGTCATATACTTGAGCAAGACCTAATGTAGATTGCATAATTAAGGATTTTGTGTGGCATCTAGAATTGTTGTATAAGCTTGTGTGATATGGGTGGCACCACTTATCACCTTAATTCTTCTCTTTGTTTGAAATTCAAGGTTTTGGAGCCTTGAAGTGTTGTGCAACCTTCGGTTGCTCTCCCTGCCATGACATGATATGGATTTTCTTCGGAGGGTTGGATAACGAGTGGACACAAACTAGATCTTGCACATGAAAGTGGATAAAAAGGAAAATGTATACTTCAACATTGTTTGGCTTTAATATTAGCACCATTGTAATTTGTTTTCTCCAACATGTCACAAGTCGAGAACCCCATCTTGGTGTATATACAAGGTGAAAGTTGGTTGATGTACTTTAGTGCCTTATGTTGCTCGGCTATGTCACCACGCAAATGTGTAGTGTGGTCATGGAACTAAGAAGGATCCTTACATACGGAAATTGTTGGAACTTCATGTACCCATCCTCGGTATTTGAGGGGCAATACTTTTGCATATCCCTAACACATGAACTTCAAGTCTTAATGGACTAGTAGTATTTCTTAGATTGTTCATTGATCGTTTCCCACAAGAGGGACACTAGAATGTATCAAAAAAGTTAAAACTTCTCATGCATCCAAGATCTCTCCCATGCACTCATTACCACATCCTTCATCATGACAGACACCACAAATTATGCAAACACACAACAAGACCAAAATGTCTCCATCTCATATTTACAAATATAAATACATAGTACAATGAGGGAGTACCTATTAGTAGGTCTATATGGTGGTTACACAACAACTAAATGGTTATTATGGTCATCTAGAAAATAGGAGAATAAAATATAATTGAGCACTTAGAAATTGTTGTGCCCAATTAGTTTTATCCCCAACAATAATCAAACGAACTCCGAATTAAATCTTAGCTCTTTGGATGCGAACATAAACAATCCTAAGTGGCTCTAAAAGTATTAAACCGCACCAAGTGTGAACACTCCAACACCCTCCCTTAAGTGCAAAATTAGGGAGGGACAAAAGAGAAAAAGTTGCGAAAGATTTAAGTATGGACCCAGACAAGTATTGATTCATAAAAAATTAGAAAAAAATAAGTTACCGTGAATGAAATGAGTCAACTGCATAGCACCCAAAAAAACCAATAAAACAACAGCTAAAGTGGAACAAGAACTTATGTTGCAAGGCATCCCAAGAAACACGACTCAAGACTAACCACAATGTTGAAGTAGGTGTCTTGGATGGAGTGAAGCCCATTGCACTCAATGGACTCGAAATTCACAAAAGATCTTATGAAAACATATGGCTTGAAATTACTAATGCACAAGTGTTGTGGATGCCAAACTTACAAATAGTACCAAGTTTGAATTTGTTGCTCTTCCGAGAGCTAAAATTCTAACCAAAAAAAAATGTTTGGAAGACATGTTCACTTAAATTGATTTTGCACTAGTGGTCTGGATCTACTACTTGATCACACAAAACAAAAAATAGGTGACACTATAATTCACCAAAATAGCATGCAAAGAGGTTGAGTTCACCAAACTTAAATTGGATTTACTACTAGTTGAAATTGCGGTGCATCAAATACCAAAAGCAATCACCAATCTAATGGACATGCCACCCAAAGCGGGATCAAAACCATACCCCCCATATTGTTGAGTGGGAGGAGTGACACTACAAATATGTATGAGTGGACAAAACCAACTACTCGAATAGAAACAAGTTGATGTTGGGTTTCAAAGGGCTACACTTCAAAAGGAGGGAAAACTTGGATACAAGATGAAGAACACTATCAACATGTCTAAAAAAATGCCAAAGATATAGATGAAATATAACTCTCAAGAAGGTATACATGGTGACAATAGGAGAGCCAAACTCCTGAAGTAGAGAAAATTGCCCCAAAAAAGCACAAGCACATGAAGAAACAACTTTTGGATTTGTAGACTCGGTAAAAAAACAAAATAGTCCCATCTAAAATAACATCACCAAGTGACACATAGAAACTTTAGAATGTTGACAATCTCTAAGGGATGTCATTTGAAACAAGAGAGTTGTTATACAACTGCCAAATAAAATAACTCAAACAATAAGGAGCATTACAATGCGGAAGAAGCGATGAGTGGATCAAGAAGATGAATGGGGGAGCCACACATGTAGTGCCCTCTAAATGAACGTTTACATTGCTACCACAAGTGATCGAAATCCACCCAAAATAAATATGGATGGTTGAGGAGGATGTCTGCATATGATTTGGTGCAAAGTGCACAAGCCGGACCATGCGGAATAATCGGAATGTGTGTCAAGTCGATCATGCCTCGACAACTAAAATCTCGGGTTCTTCAATCTTGAGTGAAGGTGTAGCAGAACTCATGTGTAGCTCATGATTCTCACAAAGAGTCGAGCAAACAAAATAAGAATTATGGCATTAAGTGATCTCCCAAAAGATTTGTTCTTGTTCTATAACCAATGTCATGACAAAATGCCCCTTAATAGGCCAAATAGGCAAAGCAATACCCTATGGATGTTTGTCATTACCTCCGCTAGAAAAATTCTATGGAACGAGTATGCAAGAACCATAATCAAAAGTATGGTTCTCAAAGGATTCAATCAAGTGATTAGGAGCAAAAGTGGTATTAAAAGAATGTGCATGAATAGGCACATAATCAATAGTAGAGGGTACAACAAGAAGTGCAACATGGCCAGCGCGGTAGAAGTTGCAATAAGAGCATCGAGAGCAAGTGTAGGCTCAAATCGACAAATAATGGTCAAGAGTGCGTGCGAGCTAAATGTGGACTTGGAGCAAGAGTATGAAGATCCACAATAGGAGAGGGATGTTGCAAGCTCCCCTTGCTTTTTGTAGGGAGTGAATGAGGTCGTTCATACTATGCAAGGAGCGAAGAAAAGAGTGCTTCCTCTTGATTTTTCTATTATCTTCCACAAATTTAACTAGGCCCTTATAAATGGCATAAGAATTCAGGGAAAAACATCTCATTCTCATATTGGAGGGTAGTAAAATCGGGACAAGAAACCGTGATGGAGAGGAATAGAGGCAAAAGGCAAAAGATCAAATTTGGGGCGAGAAAGAAGCAATCAAGAAAAGGAAAACATGTATAAAGTTTTGCTTGTGAGGGGGTCTCATTGCTTATCGATGGACCTCACCCTCCGGTCTTCGACACACATGAGGGACAAAGTATGCACAAAAAATTATTAGTGTCAAAATTGGACCAAATAAAGGGCCCGCACAAACCGCATCCCCATTATAAAAACCTCCTTTACGATAGTGTTTGTTTACATAAAATGCACCCAACAAGGCAATATTAGTCTTTAAAAAACTTCTTTGAAAAAAATAAGATAGCTCACCTTTCTACCATACCTCTTTTTCTATACAACGGGTTTGCATGAAGGTGGTTTTGGTATTATTCTCCACAAAACAAAAAATTGCAAGGTAGTTTTGAGGACAAAGTTATGAAAATTCATAAGTGGTACTTATTCGTTAAAGAATGACATCAAAAGCTGACTTTTTAAAATCTTCAAGCTTGTAGTATGGCGCCCACGCATGGAGCTATGATGCCAAGGTCTGTTGGAGATGTTTGTTTCAATGCACACTTCAAACGCTTCACTTATATAATGTCAACACCATTACCATGGGCACAAAAAGATTACGAGGGAGTTGGTAGTCCAAACACAAGCGAGAGGCAACTACATAAAAAAGCTTTTCAATGTTGATTATAATCGGAAATACCAACATCAAATGAGATAATAGTTGCTACATATAGATTGGGTGGTGGTAGAACTAAAAACAAGCTTTCTTCTTGAATGTTCTTCACCAATCCAACTTCAAAGCAACCAATGCATGATGCCAATGCCTAGTTTGTAATAAACCACACATAGGATGGCATCCAATAGTAGTAAAAATAATTCCAACACCTATTTGGAAGTCCCTAATCACCACGTAAATGTTAATATCTAACATGCAACGCTAGACGTTATATGGAGATTCACCAAATAAGTCAAGGCTCTAACAGAGTTATAAAATCAGCACTATACTCTACAAATAATGGTTAATTAAAAAATAACCAAAACGTTAGGTAATGCTTGCTAAGGAGGTTGCTCTAATACCATATCAAAAAAGTTAAAACTTCTCATGTAACCAAGATCTCTCAAACACACTCATTACCACAACCTCAATCATGACAAAGACACAACAAATTATGTACACACACAAAAGGATCAAAATGTCTCCATCTCATATCTACAAATCCGAATTCATAGTACAACGAGGGAGTGCTTATAAATAGGCCTTTGAGGTGGTTACACAACTAAATGGCTGTTATGATCATCTCAAAATTAGGAGAATAAACTATAATTGAGCACTTAACAAATTGCCATGCACAATTAGTTTTAGCCCCAACAATAATCAAACGAACTCCCGATTAAATCTTAACTCTTAAGGAATGTTAACACAAACAATGCTAAGTGGCTTAGAAAAGTCTTAAACCACATCAAGTGTGAACACTCCAACGGAATGTCAACGTAGTGAAGGTTATCTTCTATGAGTCATCAAGCAATTGAGCAAGTAGGCCTCCAATTGTTGAATCCCACTATCTAATGTTGTGGACTCGATTTTACCTTCAAATATTAGTAGGCCTCAGACTCTTGAATCCCACTATCTAATGTTGTGGAGTCAATTATACCTAAAAACATTAGAATGTCGATATTGACTTGTACTTTGAAAGGGATTTGATGTTGGAATGGTGGGTTGTTGGTTACACAACAAATTCTAGCACATAGCCAAGTTGTATCGTGAGTTTCCAAATTTGGCTAGAATTTGATGTATTGTTCTTCAAGGTTGACCGCTAGCCTCTATATAGATAGGAAATGGATAAGGAGATAGGACCAAGATACATGTACATATGCCTCGAGGATTGCTTCTAAATGTTGGCCATTTTGCTCTTACTAGGACGTTCTTTAAGATACCTTGAAGCAAATTTAAATAGATCTTTTTGTCATCGTGCTTGTGTTTCTATAGGCACATGAAAGTTTTTGCTTTGGTACCAATGATCCACATCGAAGGCACGGGATATCGATGTGGCGGACAACCCTGCAACTTCACTTGCAAACTATGGATTATAGCACATGCAAACCAAAATACATTCAAATGTTGAATACTTGAATAACAATGTCACTTTTATTCAATGAAAAGAATAGGATAAAGTACATAGGCATATAATTTCAGCAAGGTTGAGAATGAGGATTCTTGTGATCATAATGTGGGAAAGCACTTCCTCTTGATTTGCACTTTCATCGTTTGAGTTGCAAAACAACTTAGTTACTCCTTTTTCAGCAATATCATCTCTAATATATATTCTTGGTATATTTTACTTTATTATGGAGATTATTATGAGGATTATAGACGTTTTTTTAGCAAAGTTGTCACTTTGATTAATTAGATTTGCTAAATAAAAATAAGTACGATTAGGTTTTTGCCTTAACCTTTTTGTTCGATTCCGAAAGTAGAGATCAACCTTCTTGAATGAACCTAACCTTAATTTAATTTTCACACATTCTTTTTTCATTCATCATTTGATCAAGAGATTAGGCGATTTGATTTCATAGTTTGCCCAATTTTGAGTATGTTTGCATTATTCATTTATTTCATTAGTTTAGATTTATTTTTTCAAGTATTTCTATTAGCTTTCACATAGGCACACGCTACTCTAAGCATGAGCTAATCCTCCTACATATTTCTAAGTTTATTCTCTTTGGCTAGTTCTCTTCATAGGATTTTCCCTAAAAGTGTCTTCTATTCTTCTTAGTCATTTGGTAACTTTGCATGGTCAAGATCAGCCCCTTCGAGTTGGGAGGATCCCCATGACATACATACAACTAGGCCCTATAAATAAAACAATGTTGACCAATAGCTCTATTAACATGTCTTGTGATCTACTACTTATCCTCACCTCCTAGTTCCATAGTAACAAGCCTCAATATTCAAAACAAGGCAGCAAAGGAATTTCGGGAATGAGGACATGATAGTAATAATAATAATAATAATAATAGGTTTTTACAGTCCACGATGTTGGGCGGCCTGTTTTTGGGTCTACAAACAGCTTATAGCATATGGGACTACCTCGTACTCACATGTGGGAGGCAACTAACTTTGCTACAAATGAGGCGTACATACCCTACCTCCGTAGGACTTGAACTTGTGACCTATATTTCAAGAGCACATGTTCTTCACCATTAGGCCAACCATAGCTCTATATAACGTGTCTTGTGATCTACTACTTATCCTCACCTCCTAATTCCATGGTAACAAGCCTCGATATTCAAAACAAGGCAGCTAAGGAATTTCGGGAATGAGGACATGATGAAAGACAATTGCTTTGAAAACACGCCCAATAACAACCCAATAAGCTAATCATCCAAATCAACATATCCTTGGGGCCCATCTTTCTATGGATTTTGGCTGTCTCAACCCAACCCAAGAAGTCGAGAGTGTGAGGTAAGATGTATATTTTCCCTTGTATACAAACGCATCTACGCATTTGTTAGTATGGTGCAAGAATGCCGAATTAGAATATTTCCATTTGAGTTTTTCTTGAGTAAATGTATATCCCAATAAACTTTGAAGTGACAAGGTAGATGAAGGGGACCACTAGCCAAGGTCTTATGAAAGAAGACTGCCAAATTGTGAAATTTATATGAAACATCAAGTGCATGGCAACTTCTCTATACTACGAGTGTTACAAGACTACATACTATGCTGTAATTTATGTGAATTACACATTAAAAAATTGGAAGACGAATAAACAAAAAAACTAGCAATAATTAAACATGTAGAATGATGATCTTTCTTCATTCAACATTGTTAATCTACTCAGATTAATAGTTTTATAATTGGTCACACACCATACAAACAGATACTAAATTGTGATATTTTATTTTAATTGAAAGGCCATTTTATTTGTGTTCTTTAAAAATTGGCGTGTTCAACCTCATAAATGATTTTCTTTCCTTTTTTTTTAGCTTTCCTGTATATAGGAATCAATTCCATCTCCTTCATTATCTTGTCAAGGTCAGGAGTTCTACTCTGGTGACACACATCTTCATGCTTCATCCATCGACAAGGTTAGTGATTCTGGTCTCCTCATAATGATTAAGCTACACATCAAAAGAAATAGTATGCTTTAAATGCCATGTAACGCAAGTTTATTGGAGAAACCAATAAATCCACATCAGAAGGCAAGCATGTCATGGATTTTGTCATATTGTGACATTAACTTGCATTTGTGATACTGGCATAAAATTTTACAATTGCAAAAGATTAGAAAGAGGACATTTGCAAGGATGTTGTGGAGAGATCAAATGAATAATGAAAGATTGAGAAGTAACCTCTGGGATTCCATAGACATACAATGTTATGCTTTGCAAATAGGCCCACCGAACGTGGCAGATAATTCATTTCTAGAATTCGATGAGTAACCACATATTTTGTGGCCAAAAGTGGCTTCAAAAAGACCTCAGGAAAACTCACCTGTGAAAGAATTGGCCAAATTAAAATTGGCCAAGAAAACTTTACACATGGGGGTGTCTTATAGGATCCAAGGCTTTGGAGCTACCATAACAGCGTTGCAATTGTTTCTACTGTTTCCACAAAATCAAGAATACCTCTTGATAAAACACATAAGAACAACATAGAAATTACACAATACAAAAACTTCATACAGAATTGCAATTGATGCTGAAAATATAGCATCGCTGTAAGCTATTATTATACACCAGAAGCTAAAACCTTGGATACCAAAACATGCCCTTGATACCTTCTGGATCAGCTTCAAAACCTAGATTCCGATAGAAATCTACGACTGTAACGAATAACAGGCATGCATCAGAAGATGCTAATCAATTTCCTTTTTAAAATCTAATAAAGAAATGTATCTGTTGATAAAGAGCAGAAACAAATCCTGTATATTAAACAGAGCATATAGTAGCACAATTTATGAAGACCAACTGAAAAATTGAACAAAAACAGAAACTTACCAGATTATTATATCCAAAAAGAAATTCACAGGTTATACTTCTACAATTCAAATATATATAAAAGCCTGGCAAAACCTTCTAATCTCGCAGGCTAATCACATGTAGAAAAGATGGAAGATCACAAAAATTGTCTTACAAGATTAATAGTATACAGGAAGTCAAGAGATTGTATTGATAAGTGGTCATTCTGGTACTGATACCAGGAACGGAAGCTGCGGAAAACTAAGTGAGACGATGCTTATAGACACTAATTTACCACAAATAAACTGGTGGAAGTTGGTTTGCAAGTCAACAATTATTGCCAGCAAGCACCAAATAAATTCCACTATAGCAACCAGTAAAATTCAGAGTTTTGCAAGAGGTACAGTTAGGCACAAGTAATGTAACACAGGCACTGACCATAATCTTGAGATAGTGACCATCACATCATGTGCAGCTAAAACTTGAGAAGCTTCAAGGGGGAAGCCTGTGGGAGACTTGCACATTATTAAACATTCCTTAAATGTGGTTGCTGAACCTTCCCTCTACTGTATTAGCCAGAAATTGTAACATCTTTTTCTTTGCTTCCTTTATTAGCATCATGTATCATATCATAGTGCGTCCATGCATTTTTAAGATCACTTTATCCTTGGATGGAATCATTTATATAAATTTATTTTCCATGCCAGCATAAGATATCAAAGGCATGCCTACCATTGTATGAAAAAGCAAATAACTTATCTTCACAAAGATTTCGCACAAACAAACAATGAAACATGCAAAACAAAACACATATCTCATCTAATGTTTGATGCCTTTTTCAGTGCTAACTGCAGAGTAGATGAATTACATGTGATCTACACATTCATGACTATACCTTGTGCATCTGCAAATAAGGTGATATTGGCAATCTCCTTTCTAAGCAAAGCACGTACCATTTGCTCGACCAAAGCCTTCCCAAGTCCTTGGCCCTGAGTGATATTAAAATCTTCCGATTGGTCAAAGCAATTACACACTGCAAATCTCCAGATAGCAAATTAAATTTCAGAAGAATCCATAACGTTTGCACAATAGGTTTTACAGTTATAAAAATTATGAGAAATTCTCTTTGATCAATCATGTTTTACAGACATTTGGACTGACAAAGTTGAAGTCCACTTAGGTGCTTGATAATGAGAGGCAGCCACAGTTTGAAAGCATAACAAAACAGACTTTTGAGAGACTATCAAAGACAAGAAAAGCCACCTTTCACAAACTTAATCATGAAAGATCAGTTGTGAAGATTAACTCAATATTAACAAGCAGCTCATTCCCAAAAAAATGGTATTACATAATGATGCACCGTGTGTAGACAGATGTATTTAATAGAAGCATTCTTTTGTAGTCGACTTTGTTGTGTTACTATTCTCTTGTTGGCTTTAGGTGATTGTAGGTAGTAATTCATCATCATTGGAGCATTTGAGTATTATTGTATGGTTTGGAGGTTGCCCCCTCGAAGTGGCGAAAGCTATTCTAATTGCATATTGAGATCATTATTCTGGAATATTGTGTTATTTGGTGTTATATTTCTGCTCATGATCTGAATTATACAAGTAATTTCATTACAAGTGGTATCAGAGCTGCGATCTGGGCCAAAATTAGGGCAAAAACCATTTTTGTTTCCACCATATATTGCGAACCAAGCGAATTGGTGGGAGATATTTTTACCAGAGTTGTGAAACATTTCAAGTAAGGTTCCTGAAAATTTCAGACTTTTTGATTTATTTTGCAAAAGTTATTACAAATTTAGGGTTTTTCATAAAATCACTCCCTAGGGTGCAAATTGTGGAATTTTTTCAAATTCGTTACATTTTCGGAAAGAAAAACAAAATTTATTTGGGGTTTGTTCTTTAAGTTTTTTTATATTTGGCCGAATTCTTATCGAAATCCAAAACCCTAAAATTTGACCGTGATCCCTACATCCTACTATTTTGGGGCATCATGGCGGGGCCTTCCACAGAGGAAAAAAAGAATCCCATCACTCCAGGTAAAACACCAGAAAAGGATGAGATAGTAGTTGAGGAGTTGGAGACAGAAGATATAACTACAGATTCCTCAGGGTTAGGGTTTACTTCGACAGACCATAAAGTAAGCCAACTTGAGTTTAACCTGAGAGACCTCGAATCTAGGGTGGCCAACAAAGAAGATGTGGATAGGATTGGACATAGATTGGAGGATTTCATGCAAAAATTTAGTACGCATATGATGGGTAATCATACTTATGTCAATCAAGGTGGATCCTCAGGTCAACATAATAGACACATGAGCCAGAGTGGATCTTCGAGTGTGCACAATCCAAATACGAGCACTCTGCAGGCCCGTACTATGTTTCCAAAAGTGGAGATGCACAAGTTTGATGGAAAGGATCCACTCAATTGGATCAACCAAATGGAGAATTTCTTTGAACTACATCAGATTCCATCAGGACAAAAGGTGACCATGGCATCTTTGTATCTCGAACCTGACCAATTCATATGGTATCGATGGTTATGTGCTCAAAGGCAGAAGAGTGGTCTTAATGTTACATGGACAGTCTTCATTGAAGAGTTGCAATTACACTACAATTCTAGTGTGTCAGATAATTACTTCAGCCAATTAGCAAAGTTGAGGCAGACATGATCTGTTAAGGATTACATTCATCACTTCCAAAACCTTTCTCTGCGGGTGGAAAATATTACTGAAGAGAATCTGAATGACCTATTTCTTGGGGGTCTTAAGGATCACATTGAGCATGAGGTGCGTATGTTTAATCCTCATAAGGTTTCTGATTCGATGATTATGGCAAGAAGGGCAGAGGAGAAAAATTTTTCAAGTAGGAGACAACATTTCACTTTTACTAGAGATCGCAACACCTTGGCCCCAACACTCCCTCGGCCAGTTAGATTGACACCTCAACAAATTGAAGAAAAAAGAGAAAAAGGGTTATGTTTTAACTGTGACAGTAAATTTGGACCCGGACATAAATGTGCTTGAAAAGAAGTTGTTCTACATTGATGGGCCTAGTGAAGATGAAGAGAATAATGAAGATGCAGAGTCAGAGGTCTTGGTTGAGCCAGAGGAGGAGTCAGGAGATCCTCAGCCAACGATCTCATGCCATGCAATTTCAGGTATTAGCACCCCCAAACCCTAAAGGTGGTTGGATTCCTAAAAAAACAGAGGGTCACAGTGTTGATTGATTCAGGAAGTACTCACAACTTTATCAATCATAAGTTAGCGATCTTGCTAAAAGCTGTTTCATTTATCCAACTCCTGAATGTCAAGTAATGATTGTTGATGGAGGTATTGTTACTTGTTCTAGAAAATGCCATAGCATTAAGCTTTCCATGGGAGATTACATACTAAATAGTCCCATGTATGCCATTTCTATGGGAGGAGCAGACATTGTGTTAGGGGTTCAATGGCTTACCACTTTGGGAACCATTGAGATGAACTTCCAAGACTTGTTCATGCGATTTCACTCTGAAGGAAGGACTTTTGAGCTAAGAGGCTTAAGAGCAAAGTCTCCACAAATAGTAAGTTCTCATCAGATGCACAAAATGCTAAAAAAAAGGTGCGAGAGGATTTGTGGCACAACTCTTTTCATTGGAGGCTCATCATTAAGGGACATTATACCATCAGATATGCAAGCAGTGTTGGATGCACACTCTGTTGTATTTGAAAATATACCAAAGGGCTTACCTCCAAAGAGAGATCATGATCATGCTATTCAGTTATTACCAGGAAGTCAACCACCTAACATCAGACCTTATAGGTACCCATATGTGCAAAAGAGTGAAATCGAGAAGATTGTACAAGAGATGTTGGAAGCAAGAATCATCCGCCATAGTCAGAGTGCTTATTCTTCTCCAGTAGTGATGGTACGGAAGAAAGATGACATGTGGCGCATGTGTCCTGATTATAGGGAACTTAATAAGTACACAATCAAAGATAAGTTTCCTATTCCTGTTATTGATGATTTGCTTGATGAGTTGCATGGTGTTGTTTATTTTACAAAGCTTGATCTTCGTTCGGGATACCACCAAATCAGAATCAAGGATGAGGATGTTCATAAAACCACCTTTCGGACACATGAAGGCCATTATGAATTCCTGGTAATGCCTTTTGGACTCACAAATGCACCTTCTACATTTCAAAGTTTGATGAATTCTATTTTTAAGTCATTCTGGAAGTTTGTCTTAGTGTTTTTTGATGATATATTAATTTATAGCAAAACATGGGAGGAACATTTGCATCATGTAAATAATGTTTTGGAAACCCTTGAGCAACATCAACTTTATGCAAAGCCCTCTAAGTGTTCTTTTGGACTCAAGGAGGTTGAATATTTGGGTCACATTGTCTCTCATGAAGGGGTTAAAGTGGATCCTAATAAGATCAAAGCCATGATGGAGTGGAAGGTTCCAAAAACCCTAAAGAATCTACGAGGATTTTTGGGGCTTACAGGTTATTACCGAAGATTTGTAAGGCATTATGGAAGCATAGCTGCACCTCTCACAACTTTATTAAAGAAGGATTCCTTCCATTGGAGTGAGGATGCAACCAAAGCATTTGAGAAACTAAAGGAGGCCATGTGCACCACTCCAGTCTTGGCTACTCCAGATTTTTCCAAAACATTCATTGTTGAATGTGATGCATCGAGGTGGGTATGGGGGCAGTTCTCATGCAAGAAGGCCATCCTATTGCCTTTTTGAGCCATCAATTCAAAGGTAAGAATCTTTCCAAGCCGACTTATGAGAAGGAAATGCTAGCCATACTTCATGCAGTAAAGCAATGGAGACCATATCTCATAGGAAGACACTTTAAAGTGAAGACAGATCATGATAGTCTGAAATACTTCTTGGAGCAGCATTTATCATCTGAAGAACAACAAAAATGGGTCTCCAAGATGTTGGGATATGATTTTGAGATTATCTATAAGAAAGGGAAGGAGAATGTAGTTGTGGATGCTCTATCGCGGAAAGATGACTCAACTGCAGCCTTGTTATGTGCCATATCCATATTACAGGAAGATTGGATAGATGAGGCAAGGTCTGAATGGAGAAATGACCCAACCACACAAAACCTCATTCATCATCTCCAGAATGATCCAAGCATGTCTGAAAAAATTTGTATTGAAAGGGGATGCTTTATGGTATAAAGATAGATTATACCTATGTAAGAACTCCACTCTTAAAAATAGGATTCTATCTGAGCTTCACTCTTCTCCAGTAGGGGGGCACTCTGGATTCTTGAAAACTTATCATCGAGTCAAACAAGATTTCTTAGGAAGGGCTCAAAGGGGATGTCCAAAAATTTGTGGCAGAATGCATGGTTTGTCAGCAAAATAAGGGTGAAACAGTTCGATCCCCAGGTCTTCTACAACCTCTATCTATTCCTAGCCAGCGGTGGGAAGAGGTTTCCATGGACTTTATCACAGGATTGCCTAAATCTGAAGGAAAAAATGTCATCATGGTTGTGGTGGATAGACTCACCAAATATGCTCATTTTTGTGCCTTGGCACACCCATTTGTTGTAAGCACGGTAGCAACAACCTTCATGGACACAGTTCAGAAGCTTCATGGGACACCGAAGATTATAGTAAGTGATCGAGACCCTATATTTACTAGTAATTTTTGGACTGATTTATTCTCATGTTTGGGTACTCAGTTAGCTCGTAGCTCTTCTTATCATCCCCAGTCTGATGGGCAAACAAAAGTTGTAAATAAGTGTTTGGAGGGATATCTTCGTTGCTTTACGTCAGATAAACAAGCAAGATGGGTCCAATGGTTGCCACTTGCAGAATGGTGGTATAACACTTCCTTCCATACTTCATCTAAAATGTCTCCTTTTTTGGCACTCTATGGGTACCATCCACCATCCATCACATCATCATTGAGAGGAAAACCATGGGTTAGAGCAGTAGAAGAACACATTCAATATCAACAAGAGGTCCTCTCTAGTCTCAAGGAGAACTTGGTCATGGCACAAAACCGCATGAAGCAACAGGTGATCAACATCGCATGGAAAGGCATTTTGAAGTCGGTGATTGGGTTTTTGTGCGGTTATAACCATATAAGCAAATGTCTTTGAAACAACAACAAAAGGATAACAAACTTTCACCAAAGTATTATGGCCCCTATCAAGTATTGCAGAAGATTGGTACTGTAGCATACAAATTAGAACTTCCACAATCACCAGAATACATCCAGTCTTTCATGTTTCTTGCTTGAAGAAAGTAATTGGACAAAGAGTATCAGCCCAAACAGTGTTACCTGAGCTCGATGAGGAGGGGAGGGTCATCTTGGAACCTGAATGCATCCTTCAAACACGCACTAAAAGATTGAGGACACGGGTTATTACTGAGTACCTGATCAAGTGGAAGAATATGGACAATGAAGATGCAACATGGGAAGATATGACATTCTGCAGCAACACCCAGAGCTTCTCAACATTGGGGACAATGTTTCTTTGAAGGGGAAGGGCATGCTACGCCCTTAACCTATTGCTTGTATTAGGATATGAGTAGCCGACTTGTGGCTTACCATATCATTTTATTATATCATTTATACTTTCTCATGCTTAGTAGGTCGGCCTTGGTGATGGCCATAACATATGAATAGTATATATAGGGGATTGTAGGTAGTAATTCATCATCATTGGAGCATTTGAGTATTATTATGCATCCAAAACGCACCCTAGAGGTACCCAACATCCAAAAATGAGCTTTTTATTATTTTTATTATTGTTCATTGAAAAGCCAGCAAAAAAAACAAAACGTATATAATAAAAACTATTTCTAACCAAAAAGAAACTCAAACACAAAAAACAAAGATAAAGACCACAAAAGACAAAAGCAAAACATAAATGCAAAAACTATCCTCTCTTGTTCTCTTTGCAATACTTAACTCCCACAAGAATCCAGTACAATGGCGGGTTGTCAAAGCATTTGGATATAAATACCAAAGATGCTGACCTGAATTCTTCGCTCACACCACTCATAGTTTGACATTGACTCTCCGTCAGGCATAATATATTTAAGGCAGAATGGTGGAGCTAGTAGGAGTGGTAGTCCTCAGAGTTCTTGTGCACCACATGATGTTGATATTGATGCTCTCGATGAAGAGCAACTGGACTGAATATTACTTTTGATGTATTATGATCAGCACATGACATTTGAGATATTTGATTATTATGACATTTGGAATTTGGATAATATTTTCACTTTTGTGGTCATTTTATGTTTTATATGCATACTATATGCTTAATGTCTCTAATTTTTTATTTATTAGGCTATAATTTATATATTTTTTATTTTTAATATATATTTTGTACAGATATATCCAAGGCAAAAAATAAATTGTCGTACCCGAATTGCACCCAAACCAGCAACTTTAGATCCTTTTCCCCCGAACAATCAATAGCTCTAGGAAAATAAGAGACAGGACATATGACAATGATATTGACGAGTGTTCAATGTCTAATATCAGTCCACCCATCCATAGTGATTGAGCAGCCTGTCCTTATCCAAGTTTACTCCATCTCCTCCATCACCACAGTCACCTTAAGATACTCTTTATCAAGGTGGTTGGTGCATAGTTTATGCTCTCTAGGGGAAACAAGGGACCAACAACAATTGCATCTTTGAACATTTGTTTGAAATAGGGAGAACGTGCCACATGAAATGGTATGGCATGGACATTAAAAATTTTGGCAAAAGGAAGACTTAGCTACTTCATGTGATTGCACATTGAACATCCCTACAACACTAGTAGCCTTTCTCTTTTCCTTGGTAGAACCCTCTCCCCTTTGACTCTCAACATCTATAGTTTGGGTAGGCAATTGCATACTAGGTTGTGTAGTCTCTATTGGCATTCCCTTATTTCTTGTCTCACCCTCCATGTACAACCTAGTCACCTCAGCCTTCTTAGCTAAGGTTATTTTTGCACAACCTTTTACCCTTGTCCACTTATGCACAAAAGATGAGAGTAAACCCTTGTGTAGCTGCCCCTATATTCCATATTTCACAAATGACATAACCATACTCTAGTCCCCAGCTGAGTTTTTTTTTCTTGTATTTATCTATGGTGGTTGCAAATTGTGAAAGGGGTTTTTAGGATTAAATGGTTCCTTTGCATAAATTTTGAGTTCAAAAGAACATTTAAATGGATTATTTGAACCCAAGGTCCCTACAACACTCCCACTCTCAGAAGAACCCCTAATAGTGCCTCTATAGCCTCTGTGTTGAATTTGAATCTCTTCACCCTCACTATTGCTCATTGATTTTTGTTGAAAACTCAAAACACAACTACAAGTGCAAATATAAAACAAAAAACAAACAAAAAATTTCCTTCTAAGTGTTTGAAACTTTAAAAATGCAAAAGAATTTGTGCAAATGAACAATGGATAGTAAACTTACCTCAAATGATGTAGTTTAATGCTCTCATCTTCTTCTCGCTATTGTTCTCTTCTCTTCCCATTGCTATTCTTCTTTGACTTCTTCATAAAATGGAAAATGCAAAATGGCAAAAATGAGCTTGTTTTTTTGTTTTAGTTGTTAGTGTGGTTGTTTTAGGTTTAGGGTTGGTGTAAAGGGGTGTGGGGGTCCTTGTGGGGGCCATCCATTTTTTTTTTTTTTTTTGAATTTTTAAAGTGTTTTTTTCATAACTATTGGGACGTCCATGGCTAACCGTCCCCAATATGGCCAATCGATGTCCTAGCCTACCTCTACCATCCCCTGTGTACCCCTTTTTGCCATCTTGGGGACGTTTCCCCCAAACATGAAAAATCAAGAATGTTTAGGGGATGTTTCCTACCCATCACCGTGTCCTCGAAATGTCCCCTATAGGGGACAGCCCCAAAAAGCAGGGCACGCGACCCTAGAGTACATTGGTTTTTACAAAAGAAGAGGTGTTACAATGTCAAATATTACGAATATGTTGTCTCAGTGAGCCCTCACTTAATGAGAGCCCAAAATTAGTGTACACCATATTGGAAATTTGGAACCTTATAAGGACTATGTAGGTCACTGTTTCCAGTTTATAAGACAAACTTATGAGAACCTAAGCATTCCTAAGTCATAACTTGTGAAAATTAATTCCACCCTGATTGTCATCGATTTCTATCGATATAACTTCGAATGTTTAGCTGGAAATCAAGGTAAATGTGCCTTATTAATTCTCTGCCAGTAAGGTAGGCAGCCTGCATCTAAATCTACATTTTTGCTGATATTATATTTCTGTAAGGATAATGGTTGAAGACTGTAATAAATTTAGATGAAGTTGCAAAAACTACATCGTTTTCTGAAGTTTTGGTATTAAATTATTCTATATTTTTGATACTATATATGTGATATCTTTATCTTTCCATGTTATGAATGGCCTGTCTGTGTGGTCTCTTTCATGATTGTCTTTGAGGCAGATTTCCGCTTGGATTAAAGTCTGATTTTATGCATCACATAAGCACGATGGATAATTCATTCTACTGCAACACTGAGGCTAAGCATTACAATATGCACAGTGTAGTAGTAAAATGAGGTGTGATATATGTGCTAAAGGATTTAGGTTCATGCCGGTGATGTGCCTCCCCTTAGCTGGTAGTCCCATGCCTTGCACACCAATGAAACTATGCCTTACAAGAAGCACAGAGCGGTGGTAAAATTAGGTGTGATAAATGTGCTAAGGGATTTAGGCTCATGCCGGTGATGTGCTTCCCCTTAGCTGGTAGTCCCAAGCCTTGCATACCAATGAAATGAACACTCCCTATGCCCTAACTACATTACCCTCAAACATGGTATGGATCCTATGCCAATGTAGTAAATACATAGGGCCTTGTACATGCATGCATGCATGGAATAATATATCAATCCATGCATGATAAATCAGCATGTATGTGTGTGGTAAGGAGTTAGAAGGGTAATAGGAAAGTCTGGATGGGTATGACAGATAACATGCCTGCCATAGCACCAATCCCATTTCTACTATTTTGATTAGAATGGGAGCTCAACGGTAGTAAAGGGAATCATCATGAACTTCAAGTATCATGACAAAGAGTGTCGAATCGCGAGTGAACCACAATGAGTTACAGGCTTGGGTGCATTGAAAGTGGAGCTAACCATAAGAATGAGGGCTCTTGTTAAAGAATTGGAATGGTCATTTCTCTTTTCCTAAAGGTGTTATGGAGAGGAACCTGAGCACATAGCTTCAGCATCACATGCCCCTGGTCTTTAATTAGTGTCGCATTTCCACAATAACAATCTTCTTTCTTTTATTGCTAGGTATAAAGTTATTATCTAAATAACTGGAAATAGTTAAAATAATAAGAAAAGATACGAGGCGAGACTTGTCATCCGATATAGCAAAATATAGTATATACCAACATACAAATAGAAAATGGGAGCTACAAAGAGAGTGTTATAAATTTCTGCCTTATGATGCCATTCATGTGCTTCAGGTGCATGGGAAACTGTCCTTTAAATAATAGGAGTCGTATTTCTCTAAAACTGATCCTAGTTAGTTTGGTCTTCTATAAATACATCGCTTCTAGTGTAACCAGTTTCTTCTAGCTTAGAATGTCATAGATAAAATAGTTACCTGATAGCGAGGATCAACTAAAACATCCCAAATTGTAGCATTGAATACATGATCTGAAGTGGCACGAGCCATGCCTATTAGTTCCCGCTGTTCCTCACCATCTGTTAGAGAAGAACTTCTTTAGGCACTAGTTAACATTATTAATTCAACCAACAAAAGCAGAAAGTGCAACCAAGATAGGAATTATATAGAAATTTGCAAAAGCCGTGTACTTATATCAAAGAATAGACGACAAGTAGAAAATGTATATATTAGAGCCTATAGGGAACAAATATGAAAGCACCTGAATTTGGTGGATGTGTAAGCAAATGCAAAGAGGCCACCATGTAGCTGTTTCTCAATGCTGCTGCTACTTTTGTAGTGGGTCTCCTTGGCCAACCTACCTGCCCTAATCCCACCCAGATCATTGACAACAACATCATAAGGTACACAATATAGATATAGAAATTGTGATCACATGACTACAGATCAAAACTAATTAAAGTCCAAAATATAGAGCAACTATTATTATTATTATGAAAAAGTTAAGGAACTGTCACTAGGTCTTAGCCTAATGACATGAACATTTCAACCACAATTTGTGTAGCATAAAACAAAATTACAAGATTTATGTGCAATTTTAATATGTACTGCAGCCCCATGTGGAAGTAGGTATTTTATGTATATATCAATCTTTTACAAGTTCAAACACGATCAGAAAATTTTAAGCCATCTCGCTATAAAAGGTGAAAACATCTTGCAATACCAGTTTACAAAATTCAAATTCAAGAATTCCACCAGG
Source organism: Taxus wallichiana var. yunnanensis (assembly GCA_018340775.1). NCBI lineage: Eukaryota > Viridiplantae > Streptophyta > Pinopsida > Cupressales > Taxaceae > Taxus > Taxus wallichiana. Next base: position 339,008,168 of record CM031243.1, on the reverse strand, counting down.
GTAAAAACATAAATTAGCATTTAAGGTGGAGGTCGAGATATTCACATATTTTATTGTTCTTGGGTGTCTTAAATCAAGACAATCAAACAACGTTTGAAGAATTTCTTTTAAAAACTAAACATTCATAAAACACTTATTTAGCCAGTTCTTCCAAAGGATAAGCACCCAGAAAAAGAACTCTTGTAATGCAAAATGTCTTCTTGATATTGATTTAGATATGCATTGAATTTTCATATTGAAATCAAATTCTATTTGACATGCAATTCAGATGGCTCTGACATTTATGAGTGTGCCAAAATTGATAAGATATGGAAGAAAATCGTATGAATACACTCCATACCAGCATCTTCAACATGTATTGATCATCGAAGCATTGTAATGATTTCCTAAGTCCCCAAATCGGAACAATGAAATTTTTTTTGTTACAGTTCAAGAATTGCTATTAACAGAAAAATCATAGATCAGATTACTATTTGAATGAAAAATCTGTCAAATTGAATTGATCACACATGGAATGTAAGAAAAGAGCCGCAAAGGATGAAAACCCATAAAGAAAAATAAAGGTCATAAAGTTGGATATTAGATGTGTTATGAGAGAATAATTGAATGTTGAAAAACATTGATAAAGGTTAGCATTGCGACTTGGTGCAATTACATTTTTTCCTTTTTGGTTTTTTTGGGATTCAAATTGAGTGGTCTCCCCATCTTCACCCCTCTATAACCTGCAGTATTTCTCTACCAATCCATATCTGTCATTCCTTTCCAGCATTAGACTGTTTATGTAATGTCCCTTTCCGGGCTCTAACTGAAAACAAAGGAAAATTGCACAAACCCCAATAGATAGTAAACTGAAATTTATGACAGCCAACTGAAAATTAGGACAGCAAGGTACAGCAGTCTGAATTTTTGTAACAGCAGTAAGGAAAATGCAATATCTCTTCAAAAATGCATCATTCACACCATCCAAAACATGTAGGGAAACTTAGAAATATTTTAGAACAATTATTGACCAAGAAATATGCCTTCAAACCACAGCTGGAATTTATTTAATTAAATAAAATGACAGCAGTGAACACCCTTACAAAAGTGGCTGGAAATGAAGGATTCCAAGCCCAAAAATGAAGTCCAAATATAGATTCCAGCTGCTAAAAATATGAGGAATGCAATGATGGCTGAGTTGGATGTCGCCATGCCCTAGAAACCCCTAACTCCTCCACAAGGTGGGTCACTCCCCTAGGAGAGGGGCTGAAAATCACTGTAGAATCAAACCCTAGCTGAAAATCTGCAAAATCAATCTTCTTGAAGCTCTTTGGAAACCCCAGGATGGAGAATCCTCAATGAATTGAAGATTTTTCGTTCTTCAATCAAACAAGGAAGGTTTTTGTCCTCCTTGTTGGCCACACCAAAGGATTTTCGCCCTTAAGTGGAAGTAGTTGAGCAATCAGCCCAAAAACCATGCAATGTTAATTTTAGACAAGATGATGATGCACAAATGAGCCAAGTGACCCCTCCTTATACCTTGTTGTGGTGCCAAAACCAATTAAAATGCTTCCAAACTAGGACCGACCTCATAAGGATGCTTCTCTTCTATTTTTCCTTTGGCCTTTCATCTTCTCAACTTGGCTGACCTAACTTTATATGGAAAACTACTAAAGAAGAATGCAATGCTCATGAAAATAACTGAAAAACATGACAATTACTTCCCTTGTCATTTTCTTCTTACCCACGGGAAGCGGAATGGGCTCAAAGTCTTCTAATCGAACTAGTTTGGAAAAGGGGACATTACAATGCAAGACCATCCTTCGTCCTCCATGGGAGGCTATGGGCCTCCTCAAAGATCCCTCGCCCAACCACAGGCTAATCCAAACTTTAAATCTACGGTGTCAAATGAACCTCCCATAAACAACAAAGAACTACAATAATTTCTGCAATTTCATGCACATTGTATAATATCTCAACCAAATTTTCCCACAAACAAAACCTATTGATGTTATCTCAAGATGGATGCTCCCCAAAGGTATCATCCTTCACTATTGATGAAATGGAAAACAAGATATGGATTTTATAGGAGAAATCCCTCATATGCAAGGTCGTGAGAGTCCACTCGGGATCAAACACCCTCACCATATGGGTGCAAGATAATAGGAAACCCTTTGGATCTATGAACATTTTAATGATACCAAAAGATACTTCATGGCAATAGTCACCACCAAGCAAGAAAGGGACAAAGCCTTCCCAAGTAAACCCCGGTTCATGAAAAAAGCGAAGATTATAGAGAATCTGGTTTGGCAGATATAATTCACCAAGATGTCCTAGAGAAAGGGCATTGATAGTGTGTGAAACATCTAGATCTGCAATGTAGTGAGAAACCCAAATCCATGTTGTAGTGGCTTCTAGTGTCAAGAAAAGTGAGAAGTGAAGTAACATGAGGTCTTCGCAAGTAGTCAGCTTATTTGTTATCTTTCCCTTTCTTGTGCTTGATCACCAAATGAATTTGTTCTAGGTAGGTCATCCATTTCGTGTGTTTAGCACTCACCATCTTGCTTCTTTGCATTGACAGGTGCATCGCATGGTTGCATTATGCTTTATTTGGTCCCATGTAAGGATACCTCTTGGTCAATTCGGGGTGGTTGGGGAATATTCATATTGAATAGAAATTGCTTAAGTCGATTTTGATGTTTAGGTGAAGTTCGCATTAGTTCGAGAAATGGGATTTCACTAAGTAAGTTGGATAATTCTTCAATGGGGTCCCATTCATCAAAGCTAGGTTGCTTGGTTTTTGTTTTTCCTTAAGACGAGGTATCGTGATGTCATATTTAGTCTCTGTAGGGACTTAATCTGAATTTTAATTTTTGGTCTTTTCTCTATATCGTGCGGGCCAAAGACATTGGGAGAATCCTTTGAAGTCATTGGCTAGAACAAAGATTTTCAGAAATTGGACTTTCCAAAATGTTTTCGATAATTGGTTGAGGTGATGGATTAAATTGGATGGTTCTACAGGTTTTTGGACATTAGTTGGTGGATGTTGGGTTGGGTAACCTGGCTCGATGCATGCAATGATACGCTTCATACCTTGCATTTGTAATTTTGTGTAATTCGTTCTTCGTTGGTCAAAGTGGATGGATTGTTTCTATTATATTTTCCAATTAACTAGGATTGGTAGAAAGCTAATTGTTTTGTCATTGATGACTTTAGGAGGAGATTTTGGTACGCTCTTAGGATGATCCACTAAGGAATTGGTGTAAATGCCTAAATGCACACCAGCTTGTTGCATAGTTCTGTGTTTTCCTTGTGTTTCTGAAATTTGTTTGGCAGCAAGAAATTCATGGTATCTCTCCGGATTATGGCATCATGGTCAAAGTTAGTTCCAATTAAAAAAGAATATGTTAAATTTTGGCATTGCATCAGTTTTTGAGAGAATAGCCCTTGATTGTGTGCCACCAAGGAAATTTGTGCGGATCAATCCATTGAGATATAGACTCAGTAGGATCTAACTCTTGAGATCAGGGTTTGGGCAATTTGCACTTGATTTAATCTTTGGTTAGAGGTTAATGAGTTGATTCTTTGCTTGAGGATTTGGATAAAATGGGATTTTCCATGATAGGTTGGAAAAGTGTAGCAATTTGTGGTGTGTTCGAAATAATTGCATTGATCATGCATTTTGAACATAAGCTAGGGTCAAAAGTATCAATTAAACTATCGTTAGTGGCGTGCCGATTTTTGTTTTTGAGTAGGACTCTAGTGACTTGTTTTTGTTGTTGAGGATTCTCAAATCGTCTCAAGAGATAATCTTGTCTTTTGCTTGGCCAAAGTCTTCTTCTAAGATCTTAGTAGAAGAGGATCATACTGTATTGAAATTTTGATTTCGATGTGGAGGTAAAGATGTTGAAGAGACTTTCTTCACTATGTTGTGGTCGGACTTGTGGGCTAAGGACTTCCATTGCTTGATGAAGTCATGTGCTTATTCATTGTCTAGTTATTTTGTGTTCACAAAAATGCCTAAATTGTCTTCAACTAAATCATGGTACTGAAATTCTTGGACAGGGGCATTGACTAAGCCTTTAATTTCAACTATGGAGTGAGGTTTGAGTTGATTGTACCATTCTAAGGCATCTCCAATAAGGGGTTTTGTTAGAAGCTTAGAATTTGCATAGGTGTTAGTTTTCAGCTAATCTTTGTAAAGCTTTGAGATGTAGGGTACGGTTGGTTGACCTATCATATGTGATAGTTGAAATGATTCCTCCAATATCCATAGTTGCATTGTAAGGGGCTAAACATTCTTTTTGTAATTTTTGAAGCATTTTGTATTGAATTGGAAGTTATGGGATAGGTTTCATGTTAACATCCGTCAAGGGGAGGAGTGGGATCTCCCAAATTGTTTGTTTCGGTCCAATGTCATTTGCATAATTTGCTTTTGATTTGTGTCATTTGAATATTGGTCGTGGTTTGCATTTGCGCCATTGTGTCTAATACTTTTATAAACCTTTGGGCATTGTCCATTTGTGGTTTCTAATTTGCTTGATTATAAGGGGACGAAGTACTAGTTGTGGAACCCACCAATGCGTTAGAAATTTATGGAGTTGTGGAAGTAGAGAATATATGGGAATTTGTGGCGTTGACATGACTTGCCACCATGTTAGTGGTGGGGTTGGGGGTTGTGTATGGAACTCCAAAGGAGTTGAATTTCTTCACGATATTTTCCCACATAATGAGGATTTTTGGCTAGGAATTGTTCGATTTCGGGAGTGAACTCAATGTTGTCCACAAACTTTCCCTTTTGGTCACTATCTTCTTAGAGGAGTGTTCTAGCTTGATTGTATTTGTTAGAGGACCAAGTGTTTGTAATGTCCCCTTTTCTAAACTAAAAATAATTAATAATATTTTAAGTTGGGCTCAGCCAATTCTTTTTTCGGACAACATATTATTATTATTAAAATAAAAAAATATTTTTAAATACTAAAATAAAAGAAAATGAGAGGTCATCCCTCTTTAGGAGGGAAAAGCAAATATTAAAAAGAAATAAAGAGGCCTACATGGAGCGCTCCACAAAGAAAGAAAAGTAAAGGCTATAAAAGCAAATGATGGGGGCTCATTTGTGGACATCATCTTATGAATTATATACTTCTCTTTTGGAAATTGGAGCATTGAGCTCTCATTTTCACCCCCTGTGTACGACAACCATAGTTACTTGGGCGAAATCTGGATTTGTTTGGGAGAGCAAAAAATCCAAAATCCCAAATTCTTGAAAAAGTTCGGAAAAATCCAATTCAAATATAAGTTGAATTTTATAAATACGAAAATTTGACAAATACAATGAAAAATTTAATAATGTAATGTAAAATGTTATATTTTTAATATATAAAGTTGATAGTTGACTGTATTTTCCAAAAAACTAAAAAAATTAAAAAATTAAAAATAATTTTTTTCCTAAATTAGGGCCGACCCGGATAGAATTTATCCAGTCGATTGAAAATCCAGATCCGGCCGGATTTAGTGTAGATCCACCGGGATTTAGTGCAGATTCGGCCGGATTTGGTAACTATGACGAAAACCCCATTGGATTCTATTGGGGACAAAAACCCTCAATACTCACAACACTTGGGGACATAAACCCTCATTTGTAGCATTCGTGACTTCATCCAGATCGACGAGCTTCAAAATTCAGAATTTCAGAACAGCAAGGGTTTTTATCAGTGCTAGGGCACACATTCTAGCTAGGGCACGCTTTTGGGGGCTGCCACATTCATTTCCAGCTTGATCTACCCATTTGGAGATTTCAGGATCACTTTTCAAAGGGGTTTTCATGGTTGGAAAATTGTGATTTCACTTTCATTGGATAGTTGGTCTCTTCAAGATCATTTTGAGCATTGGTTTGTGTTGAAACTCCAAGTATTGATGGAGTTATGAATTTTAGAAGTTTCAGCTGTATTTGCACTTGAAATAAATTTATAAAATACAAATTGCTCCAGATTTCATCTTGCTGGATTTATTGAGTATTTGGGATATTTCTATGTTAATTTCCAGCCCATATTGCATGAGAATGGATGCCATTAAGTGCTGCTACAGTTTGTTGCATTAGGAAGACTTGTTTATTTACTTTCAGCTGCTTTTAATGATGTATGATGCCCTAAAAGTGTAATTTCCTGTTCGCTGCTAGGGTTTCTAATATTGTTGGATCTGTTATAAAAATCAGATTATTTTCAGCTGGGGTTTGTGTAAATTCCTTGTTGGTGTGGTTCAGCCCTAAAAAGGGACATTACGGTGTCCCTTCTATTTGGAAAAATGTTTGTTTTCTTATTGAGGTTGGATTTGTTAGAGGGACCTAGTGTCCCCTCTATTCGGAAGGAAGGAAGTTTTCTTATTGCAATCAAGAATAGGATTGGATGGCACTTGGGCAAGATCAGACCATTTGATATTGTCGTGATTTAAATGGAAGTGCTACATTGTAGGAATGAGAGCAACCCTTAGGGATTCTCGTGGGGAGAGAAATTTGGAATGCATGAAATGGTCAAAGAATTGAGTTGGAAAAGGAAAATAACAAAACCAAATTTGGGGTAAGATTAACGTCGGGTTCACCAAAATGTATATACCATAGAAATGGGTTTGTACATCTAACAAGCCACTAAATAGGTGAAAGGTAGAAGACAATTCTAGATCCAACATATAAGTTTGTATGTCCACAAATTGGTTTGGGGTTACAGGGGAAGTGGTCATCCGAATGAAATAATTAACTTGATTGTGAGTAAAGGTTGGGATGCCTCTGGTATGGGGGAGCTCAGTAATACATACTCTCTATTTAGAGAAGAGGGTAGAGGACTTGAGTAGAACTGACATGTCATTAGACAATAAGCAAGAGCTATGATGATTAGGTCAAGGATTGTGGCAAAGGGTCATGATAACAATGTAAAGATGGCAATAAAGTAAATGATATCAAACATGTGCTAGCAATAAATGAAATAGAACATACACCATTCATAATACGAGCATGCACAACATAAAGAGGGGCCAAATACAGGGGTATTACCTCGAGTCAACCTATAGGTGGATTATTCTCCCCTTTGGCTTTCAACATTTTGTGAGAGATGGTTGTAGGCAAAATCAAGATGAATAGAAGAAAACCTAATCAAATCACGGGTGGAAACTCTTAAGACTTGGCGTACCTCTGCAGTGTGGCTCCTAAGAACTTGAAACTTCAAGGCCTTTACTGCAACTTGCCTTCCCTAGGTGAAGCTCTTTAACCCTAATTCGTTTTTATCTTCCCTATGGAGATTTGCAGTGCAAGCATAGTGTAATTTGTCGTTCGTCAAGAAATGACAAAGAAACCTATAAATAGGGGTATCAATCCCTAAAATCAAATTTTGGTTCCAGATGATGACATCAGCACATTAGACTATGTTGATAGAAATTAAAACATCATTGGCCTATCTAATAACGCGGCCAAAATAGGGTGCAATAAGAACTTTGGTCCGCAAAAGACATTGCCTAAAAGCAAGAAAATTAGGAAGAGGATCAAAGGAAAGGCTAGGAAATAGAGGATGACAAATCACAAGTGAAGGTGGTATGAAGATAGTGTGAAGGTGGTATGAAGCACCCAAGACACCTCTCTCACGAGTTGACTTGAAACATCCCCACTGCAATCCCAAATATGGGAGATTAATGCACCAAAAGCCCTAGACAAAAGAAATGTCAAAGAAAACAAATCTAAGGTGAATACACACTCCCTACTCATGTTGTATTCTTCTACACCTTTATTCGAGCTCAATAGGATTAATTTCTTCTTGTTTAGTGTTAGTCTTCAAATATTTCTAATTTTTCCCAACGACACCTCTCCCTCATCACATTCAATGAGCGAAGAATATAAGTGAATGATAGCTTTATCGCATCACATTCAGCTTTCTTTTAGAAGACCAAAAGGTTTTTGGTTAATACACAACCATTGATAATTAAAAAAGTGACTAATACACTACCAAAACCGATAATACAATAATAAACAACATTAGCTACATTGGATACCACAACATTTATTTTATTTATTAACAATGGCAGACTACAAACACAAGGGTTACGAACAACATCAGCAGTAAACCAAGAAATTGATCTCAAGGACATGAGATTGTTCAATGTATGCATGTTGAGAGAGCTCACAAATATGGAAAGTTGAGATAATAGCCATGCACGAAAAGCCTTCGACCTAGGGCTATCGTATTCAAGGCATAGATCACTTATGTTATCACCATGTTGAAGAGGTTCCTCAATCCTTGCTTCAATAATTTTCTCAAAGCAATGTATTGCCATACTTGTTATGGAAACTTAAATGCAATTGTTATCATCCCATGCTAAACTAGAATACTAAGCTAATATCTTTGGTTCTAGTTACTAGTTTATATCAATATGCTTTGTCAAAAATTTTGTGTTAATCTATTTGGCATCCTGTACGTTGATTACTTTTTCTATGAACTAGTTTTTTTGTCTGTCTCCTTGTGCACAATCTAGGTCTATCTATCAATTGTAGTTTTACCACGACAAATTCTAGTTGAGGGAGAAGAGGGCCTTTTTGGGTTTTCGACCAACAAAGGTGTGCGTAAGCACTCCCATCCCTAGTCCTACTAGATGAGTGCCTAAAGGCACTAATGTCAAACAAAGACCTTTACACACTCAAAAGGGACTTTAGCCGCTTGATCAATAGATCAAAAATCCAAATGACCCTCTCTAATGAAGGGCCTTTAGGCACTCATCTAACATGAGAATTACAAGATAATTTACGATCTTGACCAACGAGAGAGCACGGTTAAGGTTTTCCCTCTCCCTCCTATGTTAGGATAGGTGGAGGGCATTTAGGCACTCGACCAACAAGAGGGTCTTTTCCTCAAGAAATAAAGAAAGGTTTTCTTCTTAAAGGACCTTATGGAATGAGTGATTGCAAACCACCTGACCTTACCCTTGAGGACCTTTAGACACTCTCTTGCCAAAGGAGGTAGAGGGAATCGATTGATAGGACAAGGAGGGGGAAGAATGAAGAACCTTGCTTCTTCTCCAAAGAACAAGTCAAATTTTTGACTTAATAAGTGAAGTTACCTAACTGGAAGTATCAACTATCAAGTGCCTTCCACTCTAAGTACTATATAGTTCTAATGTAATAATTGGGATTCACGAATGAATCAAGGGATGAATAAAGTGACGGTGGCCTTAATCTTGGGATCTTTGAATGGGGAACCTTTGGAATCAAGAAAGGATCTCGATATGAATATGAGGATCTTACTATGAATCTTGCTCTTGGATGGAGGAGCAAACATATAGACCCGACATTTAGTGATGATAGTTCGTACCAAAGGAATCAACAGGATGAAGGGTGGCTCGCTACTATATATATTCTGCCCTCAACTACCAACTTCGAGGCATTAATGGCCCTTCCTCTCCTAATAAGGCTCGACCACTAGACAGTGCCTAACCCGTTCTCTATCATCCAAGTGCCCAAAGACTACCCCATGGTTGGGAATTGGCTTGATTTTCTCTCTAATATAATAGGAGGGGTCACTGCAAGGGGATCAGATGATGGGATGATGGTCCTATCGGTGAGGTTGGGTGTTGATTGAATTTTTCTCCTTGAGGTTGTTAACATGCTTGGTTGAGAAGCGCTCACTCGATTTCAGGCCCTTTATGCTTATGCCCCTCTCCCTTCACCAATCCACCATCCTCTAGCATCATCTTATCTCATCAATCACCATTACTTGCTATTCCCAAGTAGCTATGGGGAGAGTGAAGACCTTGACCTAAAGGTTGAGAGCCTAAAGGGGCCTATAGATAAGGGAGAACTTTGGTGCCTTCCCCTCCCCTCCTTCATCAAGAAAGGGCCTTTAGGAACTAGATCGATAGATCACGGGAAGACCTGGACCACAAGATTGAGAACCTAAAGGCCCTCAACCTCCTGAAGTCATTTGGGCAATTCACTAAATTTTGTGAATTATTTTTGTGATGTATTTTACACAGATTTCTCCCTAGGTAATATAATCTGAATATATAAAGTTATAAACCCTTTAGTAAAGAATTTTCTTGATATAATTAGTAGTTAATTCTCCTATGTATTTCTCTCCTTTGAATTGAAACTCTGAGTGCAACAGTGAAGTCTCATTCCTCTGCACTTTATGAAATAAATTGAGAACATGTCACATAAAGTAAAACAGTAAACTGCACTATCTATGCAAGGAGTAACAACAGCAAGACAAAAACAACAAAATGAATGCAAGATAAAAATGATCATTTTTAAAAACTGAATTGACTATACTACATTTTCACTGAAAATGAGATGAGCGCAATCATCTAAATTAATAGAAAAAGACAATCTTTCCAAAGAATTTAATCAGCAAGGGTACCTTGTCACATAATTTCTGCAGATCATGCACATCAACATAACCCCGGAAGAAAATAAAATCTTTACAATTGTTCCATCTGGTTGTTCCTTTTCAATCAATACAATTTCTTTAGGCTCTGATTCCTCCTCTTGCTTCTCCTCTGGAAGTTCTGAAACAGGATCTATAACTGGGATTGGATTGTTCTTCAGCAAACTGTCACGAGGATGGGGTGAAAAGGTGAGCACAGATCCATAAATCTCATAAACCATAGTTGACATCTCCTCCTTTTGAAAAAACGCAAAATGCAGCAAAGACCATTCAACTTCAAGAAGAACATATGCATAGAGATGTAAATAATCTTGAAACCATAGAAGATATAGCTTCAAAATATCTAGATAAGCCAACGTAAACTAGCTCTAACCCACAAGTTGGTGGGTTGAGTGTGTGAAGTTTGTTATTGTTATTCTGTATTCTATCTTACCAATGAGATTTAAGTGGGTTGTGAGCATGGATATAATTTCGAACAACACCATGCATGTATCTATTTTATTAAGAGTTTTCACGCTCTATTTTGATTCATAATGCATGGGCTCAACCATGGAAGTATTTATATTACACTAATGAAGAATTCATGGTACATTCATATTGATAGCACATTATTTGCCTCTGGGGCTTTTTCTTTCTTCAAGTTAAGACACAGGTCAGCGTTAATGCTGCATCACTAGACAATGTAATTAAATTAATATCAGTAGACAGCGTAACTCTACATAAATGAAGAAAGTCCACAAGTATGCCTCAAATTAATCTTAAATTGTGTCAAGTTAAACAGGATGCAGGCCCGTCTCTGTGCCAAAAACATATCAATATAATGGAGAACCAAAAATAGCTAGTCTATTTATATATTGTCCTTAGAATGTAAACATGAAACTGAAAAGATTATGATTAGTTGTGCCGAGGGTATATTCATCAACTCGTAGCTTTTGTTACATACCTAAAGGCTAAAACCCTTGCTGAATAGGATGGTTATAATTACTCTATAATGAATATAAAGGGTACATGTATAATTAACAAGATATATATATATATAATTAACAAGATATATGTATATATATATATATATATTCTAGATCTAACATTAGAACACAAGATCTGGTTTTTGCCATAGTTTCTAGAATAGTGACCCTCCTAGCAAAAGGACTTTTGATGTCATCAAGACCCTCAAAACTTTCCACCATCAGCTGAAATATTTCCCTCATGGTGTTGTCACTATATGGCTGTTTCGGAACTGTTATCCTTGTAATTTCACTAATACAAGTGATAACTACAAGTCTCACAACCGGATCTGAGTGTCTCAACAGCTTGGGCTTAACCAAATGAGTCATTGATGGATTCATTACCCAAAACATAGATTTATATTCTGATTGTCTTATCATGGACAAACAATTTGCCACTTCCTCCAAAATACTTGAGTAGAACATTCTTTGAATAAGATGGTTGCTCAAGTTTCCTCCTTGCTCTGCAAAGCTTTGTTCCCAATTCACCTTTACTCATTAACTCCATGACTCCCAACAGCTGGCAAGATCTATGCTCTGATACCACTGTAATGTCCCATACGGGACAAATCTAAAAAAATGGAATTTCCTTGGAACCCTTATAAAAATATAACAATCTGATTTTTATGCAAACTTGTAAGACAGAAAATACAACAATCCGAAATCTTCCTTTATTTTTCAAATAATCACAATACAAAAATACCCAAAAGGCCCAAAACATCTATAAACCCTCTTGGTACAAGTAGATGATGAAAAATAATTTTTCCAACCAAAGTCTAAATTTATTATAATTTATTTTCACACCATAAAACAAGAAAAATACCCGCATAAGATTACAGCAATTTTCTCACAAAGACGCTCCAAGTGACAAGAGGAGACCAAAAGGAAACACTTGCAAACTAAAACCAACCAATTCCGTCCATTGTTGATGCCCTAAACGCTGATTTGAAATCCAAAGGGGTGTAGACAACCCTAGAAATGGCTACAAATCATGCCCTAGCTGTCCCGATCAAGTCTGGTGGATTGTCTCTCCACTGGCTGAATTTCTTCACTTGAAATGCAGATCTGAAGCGGGAAAAGTAGAAAATGTGCCCTAGTTGAACTACAAACTGACACAAATTGAAAATAGACGTGCCCTAGCTCTAATGATCCAAAATTACGCTCAAATGTGACCCCTAAGTGAAGCCACCAAGAAGATATTGAGGATTTTTCGTCCTCAAATCTAATCACAATGAGGGTTTCCGTCCTCAAGTGATGAATGCAATGGAAGGTTTTCGTCCTCAATGCACAAACAAACAAAATGCTCAACGTTTCCCATGGGAGAGATAGTAGACAAAAGATATCTCCCAAATGACCCCAACACTTCCTTTTATAACCTTTTCGTTGCTTCTCCCAAGTGGGGCGCCACATATGGGCCTTTAACTTTATTTAATAAAGGGACTTTCTATTTAATCATTGAGTTCACTTAAAATAGAAAAGTCACATTTATTTAATAATAATAATATAAGTGTCTTTTATAAAGTCACTTTTCAACACTTAAGTTATATTATTAATTTTTAGACTTTATTTGAAAAGGGGACATGACATAAACTTTCCCATAACATTTGTGAAATAAAGTGCAACCGTAATGGGACAAACCCATAGATCATAATTTCTTTTTGATTCTTCGTATATTTAAACTCTAGAAGGATTCACACCCTTTCTTCTCTTTGTAACCCCCTTTCCATCTTCCACACACTCAATATAAATAGTATTTAGAGGAATATTTCTCAAAAGCCGCTTGTCTTTATCATCACCATTATTAATGTTATTATTACTATTAATATTTTGTACTATATATAGAATTTATCATTGTTATTTGTTTTCATTTTATATATATATAGTCATGCAAGGTGTTTCAATCATTGAAGTGAGTAATTTTCAGTTTGAGGCTATTTTTGAGGAAATTTCAGTCACATGGTGTGAAGGGGAACTCAAGGAGGATATGTTTCTTCAAAAAAGCTTCACTATTCCAGGTTGGAGAGCTGTTGTCATCCTCATTTCCAGCCAGCTCAACAGTTTGTATGCAGCCATACAAGTAATTTCAGTCATACACTTGAGTAATTTTCAGTTTGTTGTTGTTGATGAATTTTCAGTCACTATATGGTTGATTCCAGCCCCTATATCACTGTCATTTCTGAATTTTGTGAATAATCTAAAGTATGACAGTTGTTATCCTATTCTTTTTGCTGCTGTTTGCAACAGAACCAGCCCCTTAACACTTTTTATGACAGTCACAAAAGTGTTTTCAGTCACAAGGTGGAAGGATTTTCCGCCTACCATCAATGAGGGATTGTTTGTCACTGTTATAAAAAGAGTTTCCAGCCACTACAATGTTGTTTGTGAGCAAGAAAATGCAATGCTACAGCTACAGCCATGTGTGGGACAGCAAGAATGGACCATTGGAAGTCCATCACATGAAAGGAAATTATGAAGAAGATGCAAGCATTGGAAGAGAGTTGAACATGTCTATAAGGCATGATGGAGCAGTTGTCGGGATGTTGGTGGAAGCTCTTGATTTCATTAATATGTTTGTTTCGTGTGTAGATTGAAAAATAGAGATGATAGAAAAGAAGAGACATAAGTGTGGTTTAGTCCAACATGCTCATATGTATGAGAAGCAAAGGGAAGAAGTGAGCCTAATGATTGGCATGCATATGAGGAGAACAAGGGATGATGATATCCTCTGACCCAAAAGTGGAAGGAACACAATTGGGACAGCCATGCATCAAATTCCCAATTTCAATGTTGTTGTCATAAGCATTGATGCACTTACTCCCAATAGCATTTTCAGCTCCTACATGGTTCACACCCTTGATTGGGGCAAAAGGAGATCAATTTTGTTGTTGTGATGACATTTTTAGAGTGTTGGAACCGCTGTTATCAGTCATGTACAGTTGTAAGTTGGCACACTTTAGGGGAGCATTTCAAATGGAAGAAGTTGGGGAAAGGGTGCAGCTGAAGCAAATCATCATGGCAGCCACTTTGGAATCATGGCAGCCTTTGGCCTTATGGGAACTCTAAATGGGGAATTGCAAATCCCCAAGATGGATTTGGGATCCCAGTGTTCTAGCATTGCTTGAGGACAAGCAATATTTGGGAAGGGCGGACTGTCATGTCCCCTTTTCAAATAAAGTCTAAAAATTAATAATATAACTTAAGTGTCGAAAAGTGACTTTATAAAAGACACTTATGTTATTATTATTAAATAAAGGTGACTTTTCTATTTTAAGTGAACTCAATGATTAAATAGAAAGTCCCTTTATTAAATAAAGTTAAAGGCCCATATGTGGCACCCCACTTGGGAGAAGCAACAAAAAGGTTATAAAAGGAAGTGTTGGGGTCATTTGGGAGATATCTTTTGTCTATTATCTCTCTCCTTTTGGGAAACGTTGAGCATTTTGCTTGTTTGTGCATTGAGGACAAAAACCCTCCATTGCATTCATCACTTGAGGACGGAAACCCTCATTGTGATCAGATTTGAGGATGAAAACCCTCAATATCTTCTTGGTGGCTTCACTCAAGGGTCACATTTGAGTGTAATTTTGGATCATCAAAGCTAGGACACGTCTATTTTCAATTTGTGTCAATTTGCAGTTCAGCTAGGGCATGTTTTCTACTTTTCCCGCTTCAGATTTGCGTTTCAAGCAAAGAAATTCAGCCAATGGAGAGACAATCCACCAAACTTCATTCAAGGACAGCTAGGGCATGATTTGCAGTCATTTCTAGGGTTGTCTACACCCCTTAGGATTTCAAATCAGTGTTTAGGGCATCAGCAATGAACGGAATTTGTTGGTTTCAGTTTGCGGCGTCTCCTATTGGCCTCCTCTTGTCATTTGGAGCACCTTTTGTGAGAAAATTGTAATCTTAAGAAGGTATTTTTCTTGTTTTATGGTGTGAAAATAAATTAAAATAAATTTAGACTTTGGTTGGAAAAATTATTTTTCATCATCTACTTGTACCAAGAGGGTTTCTAGATGCTTTGGGCCTTCTGGGTATTTTGTATTGTGATTATTTGATAAATAAAGGAAGATTTCAAATTGTTGTATTTTCTGTCTTATGGGTTTGCATAAAAATCAGATTGTTGTTATATTTTGTATAAGGATTCTAGGAAATTCCAGAATTTTTTAGATTTGTCCCGTATGGGGCATTACAGTTCAAACTTCCACTCACCAATCATACCACCAATAAAGCACACAATTCAAGCATGTGCTTAGATTATCCTCAAACCCAAAAGCAAAGTTAGAATAGTGTGATAGAAATAGAAACAAATCTAAATAATTAAGATCTGAACCAAAAATCCATGAATTTGAGGCTATTTTTTTATATCAGCAGAATTAGGACATACGCTAGCATAATCTTCAATGTGAGAAGCTCTTATTTTGAAGGTCCAAATCTTGACCACATCAAAGGATATATTCAAAGAGCATACCAAGCACTTGTGAAGATTTTAAATGTATATTATTGTGCGATACCTTAAAAACAATGTAACCAGGGTTGATTTCAATTACATAATATGCATTCATTATATTGGCCCTATATTGTAAAATTGTATCCCAATACAAACTTTTTACATACTAAACAATGGATTTCTTAAATCCAATGACACATTCAGTAAAAAATTATTATACATGTATTGGATGTACCTAGTGCATACAAGCATGACCCGTAGATGCATTAGAAATGAGTCCTTCAAAGGATGTAAACTTAAAGCTAATGAAATTGCTTCTGCTCCCAAAACAGAAGACTGCACAGATAGTAAGAGGTGGTAAACTTTGAAATTGGTATAAAAATAGATAGACATTTCCACCACGCTTTTCCTAAAAACTATGCTAGCCCATATGGTACTAAATGAAAAGGGTGCACATCTAGTGGGAACATTGATGTGAGTGCTCTTCGAATCTTGTAACAAGGTCATCTCACTAATTTAAGTCCTACAAAAAAATTCATATACTTGCTAGCAATATGAGATGACACTGTCATTTCTAGCTTATCCTGTCGTATTATTTAGAGAATTTTTTAATGTTTTATATGAATGTATATAAAAATAGTATTATGAAAGTAATTGTGTTAGTAATTAAGAAATGCATATGTGTTGTCCTGTATTTTGCAAGGAGAAAATTCAGGTGATGAAACATGACAACTATACCCTAGTGTCAAATTTTTGTGTGTAAACCTTCCTAAGCACTCCCCGGATCGGTTTTCCCCTCGGTGTCAGGCCTATCCCCATCCTTCAAGTGCCCATATGTGTTGTAATACCCTTCCCCAAGTGTTTGAAATGTGAAATCAAGCTCATGAGGTTCTCCCAATGTAGTGCTTCTCAAGGCAGTTTTCTCAGTGAACCTAGAAAGGCTATTTTTAGCCTTTCCAGGATAGGTGTGCACTCTCCGGGACAGAGTTAAAGGCTCAAAATCATCAGGAAGTGGTATTGAGGAGCTAAGAGCATTGTGTGCAAGTGATTTAGGAAGATTTTGGAAAGATTTGGAGGTTTAGGGACAACTTCAACAAAAGTGGGTTCTTGGAGGTGAAGGAGCTTGCACTTCAAAAAAGCACCTGAGCTTCGGAAGATGATTCTGGGAGCTCCGGAATGAGTTGGAGGTCAAACAAGATACCATTGGAAAGCTGATTCAATTCCCTACATGGTGGTATTTTCATATTTTCACAAGACCCGTGCATTTCCTTCCACAGCTCATTCTTGGCATGACACACCTTGCGATCCTAAGAAAGAAAGCCATTTTGAAGGGGTTGCAGGAAGAATCAAACCTTGAGACCCATCTCATTCTTCTCAAAATGTTGTTTCCAGTCAAATTCATATAAAGAAGTGCCCAAAAGACCTCAGGAGCTCTGACAACTTCATTTTCAAGGTCCTTCCTAAGGTACGCTCTCACAGTTAGAAACTTTTTCCAGTGCCACGTGTCAGCATGAGGCTGAGGCGCACTTTTGTGTCCCTCTTGTCCCTTTTCCAAGGGAACAAAGGGGATAGAAAAATGCACCCCTCCCCCTTTTGAGCTCTTGGACCCACCACATGACCATGGGAAGCCTCCATAAGCACTTTTCACAAGTTTTCTAGCCCCCGCCTCATGCACCGCATGTCCGCCACATGTCACCATGAGGTGAGGCGCATTTTGTGTCCCTTTCATCCCTTTGCCAAAGGGGACAAGGGCCACAAAAAAATGCGCCCTCCCCTCTTGCTCCCACATTTTTCCTCACGTGACTTGAACTCAACCCCCAGGTGCCAAAAATAAGCTACTCTCTCACCCTTCTACAAATGCATGGCTGCCACTTGTCCTCATAAGACTAGGGCACATTTTTGTGTCCCTTTCGTCCCTTTGCCAAGGAGACAAGGGGGACAAAAAATGCGCCCCTCCCCCCATGCTTTGCAAATCAAAAAAATTGGCTAACTATTTATACTTTGTGCTTCTCTTTTCTCTCTCTCGTGAACCAAAAATGTTGCCGGAAGTTGTAGAACTTGTTTCCACTTCATTTTTCCTCCAAGGCTCCATGAATGCTGTTGCAAAACCTCCATTAAACTTGCAAATTGTTCGAACAACACCATGCCGCTAAAATTGTTATGAGGCATCCTTGATTGCAAAAACAAAGTTTTCTCACTGCCAGTGAACCCGGAAAATGATCGTACCAAGGGCTTGAGCTAATTTTTCTCATTTGCAAACATGTTTGCGATACATGAAGCTTCGGTGGCTCCATTAATGGCTGCCATGACACAGCAGCGAAAGGGCAGCGAGGTACCTTTTCACTTCCCAAGGTTCCAATGGGCCGAATCGTGTGAAAATTGGAGGAGACAATCCCGAAAAATCTAGTTTCGCATGAACTAGTTTTCGTGCCAGAATTCCTTTTTTTTAGGGATATGGAGGACTCCATTTTTAGCAGCATTCTGCCCTCTTCAAAGAAATCCCCAAACTCCCAAAGACCCGGCAAAACGAAATCATCCGAAAATCAGAGGAAGGGTCTTCTAAAAATCTAGTTTCGTTTAAACTAGTTTTTGCGCGATGAAATTGACAATTTCTCGAGATATGGACTAATATTTTATCGAAGATTCTGCCCCATCCGATGAAAAACCCCACTTTCTCTCTTGTTCAAATGAAGGAATCATCCAAAATTTGGAGCGTGGAACCCCGGAATAAAACCCAGAATTTCAAGACCTTTTTCGTTGCAATCCGACACTTGCGTGTACTACTTGCTAAAAATAGCATGTGTCCATGGTGAGGCATGACTAAAAATAGTAAGTGGTTGAATAATGTGAATTCATAACATTCATGGTCCTCCAGACATGAAAGAAACATCAAGGAATAAAAACAAAGGTTGTATGATGATCCCATAGCTCAAACAGAGAAATCAAACTTCCATCTGGGTCTTGGAAGCATCTTTTGATCTTGGTGGAGGTGAGTCGATAAACCGGGTGAGCCAAGAGGCTAGGTGGTTTGAAATGAGTTAGTTGGAGTAAGCTCAATGAGCTAAGGGAGTTGATCAATCAATCATCAAGAGGATCATCATGAGCAAGTTACTCGGTCATCTTGAACTCACATTGGGGATCTCTCAACAGTGTTTCTAAACACTCATTCGGCAACTTGAGGTATATGTGCATCATGCAAAAGGAGGAGATTGTGATCATCATCAGCAAGTTCTCCATCAGAAGGATCTTCTTCAACAAGTTCAATCAATCCCCTTCCCTTCTCCTCTCTCCCTTTCTTCTAATTCTTCGTTGTACACAATCATTGTATTTTGTCCTATTCACTTAAGTGACAATATTTGTAATTTGTAAAAGTATTCTCTCAAAATTATAAGAGGGATACTAAATTTGTCTCTTCTAGGGGCAAATTGAAAGGTCACAAGTGGAATAGGAACACGAAGAGTCATGTAGGGGAGATGAAAGGTCAATTCACAAGGCTATAAATTGGGATGGCTTCTCCATTCCAAAGGATCCTGAAAGTTAGTATTTTTGGTAGCAATTGTGAATTGTTGTAGATTGATTGATGCTTTGTACTCATCACTACACAAGAAATGAAAGCTACTTTTCTTCCATTTCCCTTTCTCATGTTTCCTCTTTTCCCTCTTTTATGCACTTTGTAAGCATAGTGATCTAGAAAGAGCTTTGTATCTTTGATAAATGAATCTAAGAACTTTGTGTTTGGGTTTGTTCTTCTCACTAGATAGCTTCATTGTTGTTTTCCTCTATATTGAATGATGAACTACTCTGGTTATTGGGTGTGAACTCTGCAATTGGCCTACTCACGACAATAACCTCCCTTGTCTAATTTCTCTCCTTCACCCCTCATTGCTGCAATTTCATCCCTTGTACCCGTACAAGCACTTTGCCACAGGTTCAATGGAGTGTTCCTGTGTGATCCCGACCTATATGGCCAACCCACAACAGTTAGATAGCATTAAGATTAGTTTACATTCAATAATGGGAGTTGCATCATTCAATGTAGAGGGGTGTAGCCCCATGAGCGTTAGCGGAAACACCTAATTTGCCATATCGACAAATTTTCTCACCAACAATATGAAATTTACGAACACTTTTGTAAATGGTTATTATTACTTTGGTTGTTTATTGTAGAGGGATTTGAGATGCTTTGCCAAAAAAGACAATTAAAAAGACTTCTTTATATCCGTTTAAGGAGTTAATATGGTCTTGGAGAACACCCCAAAGTGTTTCAACTATCTTGCCTTTGGTGGTGCCCTTTTAATTGAATATATTTGCATTCCATCTGTATTATCTAACAACGGTTTCATGCTTCCAATCATGTATAGCTTCTACATGCTCCAACGATACCAATCCAGTATTGCCTCATAATGCTGCAAAACACTCACCATTTTAATCACCACAAAATCAAGAGCCAATGGTTTCAAGTTTTCAACACAAAAGTAATCTCTCGCAGCAGTAGCAAACCTATTGGTGTAATTTTAATCTGATTCGCGATTTTTAATTTAAATATTGTGTATATCAAGGGTGCTCTCTTGAGTTTGTTCCCAATCTTTTCCAGAAGCATGTTGACTCCTCCCCACCATCTATCAATGTATTAAGAGGTACTGAGTATTTAATTGTGATAGTGATCATCAGAATGCCTTTTTCCGCAAGCATAGGATGTCCATATCCTCACTTAATCCACTTGGTACATTTGTCTCTGTGAGACTTATGGTATGCATTCCATCAATAATATTAATGGTACCATGACCATTGTGCCATTTATCAATAGCAAAAATTGATGTAAGGCAAGAATTATCCCTCTAAATGCTCAAATTTCCTTTATTTTTCCAGTTTACTGTCTCAACTTTCTATCTTCTCTGATTCCCAATTGTTTGGCGATTTGTTATCTGTGGACGGCCTTTCTTAGGATAATTTTCTCCTGCTGCTCCCACCCCGACCTATGTCTTTGGTTTTGAAAAATGGCTAAAATATTTTACCAAAAGTGAAAGTGAGAGGAATACAACCATCTCACCTCCTGAAGAAGGCAGGACTAGGAGAGGGGGCAGAGGGGCCAAAAGAGGCCTACAAGCTCTAACTGCCAAGTTTGGTGAAGATGTTCCGTCCTATCAGTATATACTATAAACTTCTTGGAAAAGATTTTACCTATCAAATATCTAGTGGAAACTATACCCTTACAAACATAATCAATAAGAGCCAACAAAGCATTTCAATATTCATTATAGTGCTTTTGACTGCTATGGACACAAAGAACCACGAGTAAATTCACAAAATTGTGGTCATCAGATGGGAAAAGGGAAGACATATTGGATATAGCTGCATTATGAAGTATCATCTTCTTCATGTTCTTCCTCCTTTGAGTAGCCAATTCTCCCAAGCGGTTGCATGGCCCTCCTCCATTATGAGGGTCTCCCATGCGTAGAGCAGCTTCCAAATAGGATGGTAGGGAGCGAGTGGATTTTGACTGAGGATGCATGGCCTGATTGTTGTGAGAGAGAGAACCCATTATTGCATGGCCAAAAACTTGTGTTTTGTACGCACTTATAGTGTTGTCAATTTGTCAGTATATTCTTTCTTTTTCCATTCTCTACTTTGTCGAGTATCCAAAGAGGATCTTTTCTACAGTATCCATGTGTCTACTTTGCAGATGTTGAATATTGGACATGAAGAGAATGCATTTGTCCACATTAGCAATAGTCAGATCCAACTGGGCGCTCTGAATGCCATACATACCTATGTTGTCACTTAAGGTTTTGAGGGTTTTGTCCATGGCCAATAAAACCTATGTTGTCACTCAACGTC
This sequence comes from Taxus wallichiana var. yunnanensis, assembly GCA_018340775.1. NCBI lineage: Eukaryota > Viridiplantae > Streptophyta > Pinopsida > Cupressales > Taxaceae > Taxus > Taxus wallichiana. Next base: position 338,986,479 of record CM031243.1, on the reverse strand, counting down.
TTGAGGGTTTGTTTCCAAGTTGAGTAAAGATTATTAATATGGAGGATATTATTGTGAAGTTCTTCCTGAGAACTATACTGCTCAACAGTTGGGGATTTTTAAGGTCAGAAGAAATGGGGCATATATTGATTGGAGGTGGTCACAGTTTGAATTGTGGTGTGCTTAGTATGATAGCAAGCCTTACAAGTATAGGAAGCACTGGCAGGAGAAGGGGCAGCAGTGTTGTTTCTCCTAGGAGAAGGTGTGACATGGTGTATACTTGGCACGGTTAGGAACTAAATGCTCATCATTGGTTTCTTTCCTTAATATTTGACATCATTTCTCGAGTGTTATCTTCAATCATCTACATCTTGGAGATGAACTTAGTTTTCCTCTTTTGAAATCCACAAAAAGAATATGTTTAACCCTTACTAACCTTTGAACTCTACACTCTTATTTATAGCTTTTCTAGCAATCTAACACTCCTTCATACCTATAAGTTGAATGATATTCCTGAAGATTTGGCAGCTGAGTATTTTTGAGGGCTTGAGAAGATTGACTGATGGAAGGAGAGGGTTGTCCTTGCTGTGATTCCATTAGAATAGTGATGATGTTGAAATAGCAGATAGGGACTGTGCCCTTGCTGAAAATAAGTGCAAGATGGAAAAATTGGTGGTAGCAGTTTGTATTTCTTATAGAATGTAGAAGCAATCAGGCACTTTGTGGAGATATAGTCAATCTTTCGTGCTTAATCACTACATTACTAATCAAACCGCCTCTCTAATCTTGCCCACATTTTTGTGTAATCGTGTCAAGCTTGTCCTGGTGTAACCAATTTGCATTCTATTGTGACTTCTCCCATTGATTATTATAGCATTTATCTCTATATATCGTGGCAAGTTGGCAGGTGACCATTGCTTACTAAGGAGAAACAGTATTGCCATTGAGAGTAACAGATCTGTTTTTCCTTGGATAGTTATTACCTGCCATGAATAAATGGAAAGGGAGTGTGCAAAGGTGAAAGTGTATGGGAACGATATGGGAGGCATGGGCAAAAGGCAAGTGTAAGAGGGGGCTGAGTTTTAATGTGAATAGGGGAAGCATCACTATGGTACATGGAAGAGTGGCGAGGAGAAAAGGATGAGAGCGAGAGGGTTTTATAATAATAATGTTTTGAGAATTTTAAAGCCATTGATTTGTTAATCATTTTAAACATGGGATTTGAATGGCCCCACAACGAGACCAAGCAACCAGCCAATTTTGGCTAGTCAAACAGCTCTAACCAGCCAACACCTGTAAGATTTGATCTGGGTGGGTTGGAAAGTGTATACACCTTATTTTTCACTCTCACTAACAATTTCTTCTTGAAGGTTGTTGGTGCATTATCTCCCTAAGTGTGTGCCTTAAGGGGTGTCACCGGGAGCAAGGCTAGGCTAGTTGGCAGTAACCGTGAGAGAGAATTGTTGTGAGTCTCATATGCCTTAGATTATCCTACCTCCTTACCATCTCCTTCATTATCTCCTTACTATCTTCTTGTGAAATCCTTCACACCTATTTACAGCACGTTCAGATCACCTTCGCATTTGCTCCCAAGTGTTTGCTCCACTTCTACCTCCTTTCCCCTCGGGACCCTCATGCTAGCAATTACAAACCGATGGCATCAACCATGGTCTATGTCATCTAGTAGAACTTTCTAAAAGTCGTGGTCGATGTTGTCAACTATGAGAGTTTGTGACTTCATGTTATGATCCCCTATTTATAGGCATCATTGAATTCATTTCTCCATCATGACATGATCGCCTATTATTGTGCTGCACTCGCCAAGCTACTCTTAAAGGTCTTTATGGTTTAGTTCTACTTAGACCTGGGAGGTCTATCTTTGGAGCATTGGGTCTAGGATACTCAAGAATAGGAGTTGTACCAACAAGGTTTACCAAGTCTTTGGAGTCCCCAACCGTGGTTTATATGGTCTTCTTCATGTCCTTGTGTTTCCCCCACAACAAATCTCTCATAAGGTGTTACTAAACCTAGGGGTAAATGCGACAATGGTGTTTTCATAAAGTTAAGTATCTTTAACCTTACTTTCCTTTATGTATATTCTGATTTGACTAATTTACGATTGATATAACATGTATATAGACTAGGATAGAGTAGTATATTTTATGTCTAATCCAATATTCTTATTATTGGCCCTTTCCTATCTACCACTTGGTTTTGACAACCCTAGTTTGGATTCTCCACATGCACTTGCCTCTATTGTTTATGTTTACAACTTAGGACCTAATAAGATCCCATCCCCTATTCTAGACTTAGGACTTGGAACCTTGCACCTTTGATGGAGTGTGAATAATTGTCTTCTAAATCCACGACTCATGCAGTCCTTGATTTTTATCTTTACTTGTGAGTAGGCCCTAGAATGGTCTTTTATTTATATCATAATCTATATTGTTGAGAAGAGAAAAAGGATTATCATATAGACCTCCTTAGCCCACATACGTTTTGGTAAACCTCACGTGAATCTAAGTCCGCCGTGAGTGAATCATATTCATGTTTCCTTTTTGCTTTTTTTCACCTTGTCTTCGCGCCACTACATTCTAGTGAACCCAACGTGAATCTTACTCCACCATTAATTGAGTCATATTTGTGTTTCCTTTTATTTCTCATCTTCATCACTATTACATTCTCGGTAAACTAATGTGAATCTTACTCCATCGTTAAGTGAGTCATCTTCATGTTTCCTTTTATAACATGTAATGATCGTCTTCACCATCATTACACTTCAAAGTGAGGCTTAGAAGGTTCAAATGTGATAAAATCGTACTGAAAATTCCGAGGAATCAAACGGAAGAAATAACACAAGAGCAATGTTACACGAGGGCGCGTCCCCCAAACCAGCAAAGTCGGACGTCCCCAGGGACGATGAAGGGGGGATGACCCCCACGGTTCCGAGCGGTAAAAAGTTGCAAGAACATTTCGGGATGTTAGCTTTTATTGGGGACATCGGGACAAATGTTTCTTTTTTTGGATTTTTTTAAACTTTGTTTTTTCTCTTTAAAAACTAACTATTAAAATTCACTTTGGAAGCTTTGATCACTTAACAAACTTAAGGTTGTGTAGATGATGAAAGCGGTGAGGCATAGATCAAAATGAAAACGTTTACTAGTTAACCATAACCTGATCAGTATTGCATTACATTTGTAAGAATATAAGGCTTATAAATTAGCAAAGAAGTCAAATATTAGTTAAGTATTAACTTGTAATGTCCCTTTCTAGGGCAAAAACTGAAAAATAAGTGTTTGGCCACAACCCAAAATGAATCAAATCTGAAAATACACCATCAACCAACAAGCATCAATCTCAAAATGACTGAAACACACTTTAACCCTATTCGAGCAATTAGACATCAGTCCTTTAGGGCAGGCAACGGTATAGGCAGTTCAAATCATCATACAACCATGCAATAACAGCTGAAAATGCTTCTAAATAATTATTTCAAGCACAGCAACATTTATCCATCCAAATTACATCAAAATAAGAGATTACACCCAACTGCAATTCATTTTATGACAGCAGCAGAGCAGCCACAAACAAGGGCTAAAAATAGCTCATAAACCTCTCCAAGAATCACCAAAAAAATATGAAAAACAATATTATCAACTCGAATTGTCCAAAAGTGCCCTAGATGATATCAAACCCTTCACCCAAGTAAGTCGCATAGGGTTAGAAGGGAAGAAATAAATATCCTCATTAAAGCTCACTTGTGACCTCCATATGAAGCCACCAATGCACAAATGAGGGTTTCCGTCCTCAAGTGTGATCCTATTGAAGGGTTTTGTCCTCAATAGGTGACCGTTGCATGTTGGAGAGATCTCCAAGAGAGGAGATAGTAAAAGGAAATGGAAAAGACAAAATGAGGAGATAGGAACATTTGGTTTCCACGAAGAATGGTTGATGAAAATTCAAATATTGAGGCTTGAGAGTGAAGAGAAGCGGATTGCCTTAACAAGCAATGTGAGAGTGAAGTTGTCATGTGAGTAACTCAAACTTACGAACACTTTATTCTCTTGTGCTTCCTCCTTTGTTTCTATCAACAATTTTCTTTCCTCGCGCATTGCGTTTCATCGTTCCATAAGGCAAGGCTGCCCGCTTGCACCTTATCTTGATGTGCTTGCTGCTGATGCTTTAGGATATTTGCTAGAAGCTGCTTATGTGCAGAAAAGAGTTAGAGGCATTTATTTTCCTGACAGTTCACAAATGCTTAGCAATCCCTTTGCCGATGACTCTCTTCTTTTAACTAAGCAAACCAAAACTCAGTTGCGGGAGCCAAGGATTGTTTGGATACCTTTTGCAGCACCTCTAGAGCCATAATCAACCATCATGAATCTGAGCTTTGGCTTGTTGTGTGGGATATTTTAGCTCCTTGGATTCCAACTGAGTGGACGTTTGTTTAACTCCGGAGTTATTGTCACATACCTAGGCATCCCTTTTGGATTGGATCTTTCCCGCTTAGTAGATGGGATTGTGTTCTTCAATGATTGAAGAAATAAACTTCTCTAGCAAAACAAAGACTTATTTTTGCAAGTACATTGAAAGTGTTGAACAAAAGATTGCAGGTATCTCATATTTATTATGTCTCATGTTGGCTTCCTTCCAAAGCTCAATTTGTTCACTTTGAAAAGATATTGAAAACTTATCTCTAGTCCAAATATAGTGGCACTCGAGGTCTTCCTTGTTGGGTGGGATATTTTACCTCTTTGGATTCCCGTGAGTGGACGTTTGTTCAACCCGAGTTATTGTCGATACCTAGGCATCTTTTTGGCTTGGATCTTTCCCGCTAGTACATGGGACTAAGTTCTTCAATGGTTGCAAAATAAACTTCTTCTCTAGCAAAACAAAGACCTATTTTTGCAAGTAAATTGAAAGTGTTGAACAAAATATTGCAAGCATCTCATATTTATTATGTTTCATGTAGGCTTCCTTCCAAAACTCAATTTGATCACCTTGAAAAGATATTGAGAACTTATCTCTAGTCCAAATATAGTGGCACTTGAGGTCTTCCTATGGTGTCGTGGGTTGTTTGTAACATGCCCAAGGAGGAATGTGGTTTGGGGTTAAGGGATATTAACACTCAAAGTTGTATTTTTGTAGCCAATGAGTGATCCAAAGTGCTTGAAGGGTTCTTCTTGGCAGATTTTCATGCGGCATAGATGATTCTCAGTCCGTCATTTGGGTTAGAGGCTCTTTTCAGATCTATCAAATTATTGTTGATCCAAATAATTTTCAGATTGAAGGATCTTTTGTTTTCAGGAGTATTTGGGCCTCCTGGATTAAAATAGCAAGTTTACTCACTTGGAGAGTATCTAGTAGTCAAACTGGCTGGGATTTAGCTGATAGACCAATTTGGATGTGGAAATTACAGTATATATTTATAGCCAATATCCCACATTTTTTAGGCACGTAGGCTCGGTGAGAAAGGAATTTTCTTACGAAGTGCTTTGTGGGATGCTAATGCACATAACTAAAAAGAATGGAGGTCATTGACCCATGAGTTTTCACTATCCCCTGCAAATCGATCTTTCATAAAAGAAATTCAAAATTTTATTTGTAATGTCCCCTTTTTTGAATTAATGTCAAATGGATACTTGTCATTCTCTTCCCATGGCTAAGAAGGATAAGTGAACAGTTATTTTTAATGTTTTTCTTTGGTGTTTTACTCCCTAAGGCAGGTCAATTGCGATTATGAGATTCCCACCAAGGAATTAAAAGATAAAGTGGAGCTTGGAGGTCGGTTTTTCACCTAATTTGGCCTTTTAATGCCAACCAAGGGATATAAAAGGAGGTCGTTTGGCCTCATTTGGATCATCTTTGGCGCATATACACTTACTATTTTGGTTTTTGGGCTGATTGCTCAATACCTTTCCACTTGAGGACGAAAACCCTCTTGTGTGGCATCCAAGGAGGACGAAACCCTTCCTTGTGGCATAGTGGAGAATGAAAACTCTCCATATTGGCAAATTGAAGGCATTTATTGAAGACTCTCTTGCTGATTTGGATCTAGGGCATCAAGAAGAAGACCTACAAAGAGCTTTGGCATATTTTGGAGCCCCTCTCCTAGGGAGCGACTAGGGTTTGAGTGTGATTTGGTGTCTTCTAGGGCACATAACTCATTTATTCTTTGATATTCAGACTTGGCATAATTTATAGGGCTGGAATCTATCATCTTTTGTAATTATTGGGGTTTGGAGACCTCCATTTTGATCATTTCTATTGGTTGTACCTCTGCTGTTCTAAATTAATTTTCCAGCTTGAGTATTTGATCAAGTTTCATGGTGAAAAGTGGCTTAAAATCTTCTTAAAGTGTTTTCCTATGTTGTTGATGAGTTCTTTGATGATATTTGGGTGATTTCTCACTAATTACAAGTTACTGTTGTTATAAAAATCAGACTGTTGATTTACAGCTGTCATAAAAAACCAGTTGGCTGATATAAAATCTGAGTTTAATCATTTGGGGTTTGTGTGATTTCCTCCTTTTTCAGTTTCAGCCCTAGAAAGGGACATTACAATGGTATCAGAGCACCGGTCTTCCCAGCCTGAGGGTTTGATGCAAGAAGGCAACAAGGGTTTCATTTGCTATCAAAGGAGAGAAAAGAAATCAGACCAGCCAAGAGAGGAGGACAATATGGCTCATTAGGATGCCCAAGAAGCCAAGATTGACAAGCTAATTGAAGGGCAAGTAAGATTGGCGGACACCATGGACCTCCTAGCCCTAACCCTTCAGAGATTTCATGAACCTAGGGTTCATAATGGAGAAGGCAGTTCATCCGAGCAAATACTTCATGGCAACCCTTGGGATCAGCTCACAAATCAACCACTAGGCCTACTTTCCTTCCAAGGGAAGAAGCCATTCCGGAGGCGAGGAGCAAGGCCCTCTATGGGGCAAAGTATTGCCACAAGCTATGAAGAATATATGGCACTTCCAAGGGAGATATGGGAGGCCATTACACTTGCAAGTTCATTGGTGTGAGCAAAGGGAGGTCTAGGCCGGAGCCAAGACAAAATGCGCCACAGAAAGAGGTGCAAAATGTGTTGGGAAGATGACTTTCTCTACTTTTGATGGATCGACTAAGGGGACAGCTAGGGCATGGATCCAAAAGTTGGATACATATTTGTCCTTGAAGCCTATGATGGAGGATGATGCCATCAAATTTGCAACCCTTCACCTAGAGGGGATTGCTCATGAGTGGTGGTTCCATGGATTGGTGACACAAGGGCACAATGAGATCCATTCATATGATGAGTTTTGTAGAAGACTCATTGGTAGATTTGATAGAGTTGACCCGAAGTTCACTTTCGGGAACTTGCACAATTGAAACAACAAGGCACGGTGGATGAGTATGTGGCTGAGTTTCAGAGACTTTCCGTAATGATTACGGATGTCACAAAGAGGAGACTTGTGGTTCTTTTCATTGAGGGTTTGACCGAACCACTCAAGGGTTTGGTTAGAGCCTTTGATCCTTTGTCTCTTCAAGAGGCAATCAAAAAGGCTTTGGACCTTGAAGGTGCTGCCCCAAAAACAACAGCGATCAGCGGACATCCCAAGGTTAATTCAAGTGGACAGCCCAAAGGACCCTTGGGACAGCCTAGAAACCCTCCCTTGGACCAGCCAAGGAAGCCCTTCCAAAGGATGCCTATTATTCACAAGGAGCTGCCCAAAACCAGCAATGTTGGTGAGTCAAGAAATGAGCTAAGAAAGAAGAATTTGTGCTTCTCTTGCAAGGATCCATGGTCTCCCGGTCACCATTGTTTAGGTAAGGGTAAAGTGCATTACATTGAGGTATTTTCAGATTGTGAAGATGATGAAAATTGTGTGGATGAGGCCAAGCAAGATGATATACCGGAAGAAGATCCGGAAAGTGTGGATGGCACTCTTGCTACTTTGTCCAGTGCACCTAGTTATCATCCATTCCGGATGGTAGGTGACCTACAAGGGCAAGGGGTCATAGTTTTGATTGATAGTGGAGCCACTCATAATTTCATTGATGAGTGTTGGTGGCCAAGTTGGATTTGAGGGTAGAAAACTTCAAAGGCTTCACGGTTAAGATAGTGGATGGCCACTCTATGACATGCACAAGAAGGTGCCCCAACTCCTCTTCACATTGGGAAAGCATGAGGTATGTGCTGATTTTTATTTGATTAGCATGGCTGGTATTAATCTTGTGCTTGGGGTCCAATGGTTGCATTCATTGGGAGAACTCACTTTCAATTACCAAAACATGGAAATAAGCTTTATGGACATGGGCAAGAAGGTGACACTTCAAGGTATGCTTCCGGAAAATCCTCAAGTCAAATATTTGGTAGAAGATACCTTGTCAAGAGAATCTTATTTCTGTTCTTTATCTAAGATAGCAGCAGATTGGAAGTATTTGATTACAGCTGAATATGTCAAAAATAAGTTTGCTAATGCTATTTTTGAGGTGAAAGGATGGATGAAAGGTACAAAGTATTAGATGGGCTCATTCTCTACAAGAACCAAGTTTATTTGGTGCCAATCAAAGGTGAAGAGTAGAATATTAAGGGTTGTTCATGATGACCCATCAGCTGGTCATCCGGGTTACTTCAAGTCTTACAAACAGGTGAGAGAAATATTCTATTGGAAAGGCCTAAAGGGGGAAGTGCTCCAATACATCCGGGAGTGCTTAGTATGCCAACAAAACAAAGCGGAACATGCATTTCCAACTGGGCTCCTACAACCTCTTCCTATTCCCACTCAAAAATGGGAAAGTATCTCCATGGACTTCATCATGGGGCTGCCCATGGTTCAAGGTAAGAATTGTTTATATGTGGTGGTTGATAGACTCACTAAATACGCTCATTTTTGTCCACTTCCAGCTAAGTACAATGCACCTATAGTGGCTGATGTGTTTTTTAAGGAAGTGTTTAGACTTCATGGGCTACCCAAGGATATAGTAAGTGACAGGGACAACAGATTTATGAGCATGTTTTGGCAAGAATTGTTTCAATTGATAGGTACCAAACTCACTCCTAGCACTAGCTACCATCCTCAAACGGATGGACAAACTAAATATATGTGGCGGTTGATAGACTAACTAAATACGTTCATTTTTGTCCACTTCCAGCTAAGTACAATGCACCTATAGTGGTTGATGTGTTTTTAAGGAGTGTTTAGACTTCATGGGCTGCCCAAGGATATAGTAAGTGACAGGGACAGCAGATTTATGAGCATGTTTTGGCAAGAATTGTTTCAATTGATAGGTACCAAACTCACTCCTAGCACTAGCTACCATCCTCAAACGGATGGACAAACAAAATAGTCAATAAATGGGTGGAAGGATACCTACAAAATTACATTGATGGGCAACAATCAGCATGGATGAAATGGTTATACATGGCTGAGTTTTGTTACAATACCACCTTTCAAATGTCCATCGGTATGTCTCCTTTCAAAGCTTTGTATGGTTATGATGCTCCATCCTTTGTTGATTTGGTTATGACGGATAGTAGAGTGCCAAAGGCCCAAGATTTAATTCAGCAAAGCCATGATATCTTGAAAGAGCTCAAAGAAAACCTCCAACGTGCCCAAAATCAGCAGAAGCTATATGCAGATCAGCATAGGAAAGAGAGGTCATTTGAAGTGGGTGACATGGTGTTTTTAAGGTTGCAGCCCTATAGGCAATCTTCCCTCAAACAAAGTGGTGCAGAGAAGTTGAAACCACATTTCTACGGTCCTTACAAGGTAAAAGGAAAGGTGGGAAATGTTGCATATGAACTTGAGCTTCCAGAACATAGTAGAATACACAATGTTTTTCATGTTTCGTGCCTCAAAAAGGCACTTGGACAGCACCTTACTCCCTCACTTGAGTTGCCACCATTAGATGAAGAGGGTAAGTTGGTTCTAATTCCGGAAAGTATCTTGGAGGTTCATGAGAAGAAGTTAAGGAATAAAGTATCAAGGAATATTTGGTTCATTGGAAGGGATTGCCCCTTGAAGATGCTACATGGGAAAGTGCAACAATATTGGAGCATCCACATTTGCAATTGCTTGGGGACAAGCAATTTTGGGAAGGAAGATTGTAATGTCCCCTTTTTTGAATTAATGCCAAATGGAGACTTCTTGCCATTCTCTTCCCATGGCCAAGAAGGATAAGTGAACAAGGGAAGTAATTGAGCTTCATTTCAGTTTTCTTTTATTATTTTTAATGTTTTTCTTTGGTGTTTTACTCCCTAAGGCAGGTCGGTTGGGATTATGAGATTCCCAACAAGGAATTAAAAGATAAAGTGAAGCTTGGAGGTCGGTTTTCACCTATTTGGCCTTTGGCGCCAACCAAGGGATATAAAAGGAGGTCACTTTGGCCTCATTTGGATCATCTTTGGCACATATACACTTACTATTTTGGTTTTTGGGCTGATTGCTCAATACCTTTCCACTTGAGGATGAAAACCCTCTTGTGTGGCATCCAAGGAGGATGAAACCCTTCCTTGTGGCATAGTGGAGAACGAAAAACTCTCCATATTGGCAAATTGAAGGCATTTATTGAAGACTCTCTTGCTGATTTGGATCTAGGGCATCAAGAAGAAGACCTACAAAGAGCTTTGGCATATTTTGGAGCCCCTCTCCTAGGGAGCGACTAGGGTTTGAGTGTGATTTGGTGTCTTCTAGGGCACATAACTCATTTATTCTTTGATATTCAGACTTGGCATAATTTATAGGGCTGGAATCTATCATCTTTTGTAATTATTGGGGTTTGGAGACCTCATTTTGATCATTTCTATTGGTTGTACTTCTGCTGTTTTAAATTAATTTTCCAGCTGAGTATTTGATCAAGTTTCATGGTGAAAAGTGGCTTAAAATCTTCTTAAAGTGTTTTCCTATGTTGTTGATGAGTTCTTTGATGATATTTGGGTGATTTCTCACTAATTACAAGCTGTTATAAAAATCAACTCTTATAAGTGGTCCTTTTAGGAGTATTTGGAATTGTGTGTGGGTTTCTGCCAGTGTTTATCATCTTGAAACTTAGATGCAATTGTGTCTTCAGAAACTTAGATGCAATTATGTCTTCAGAATGAGGTATGCAATTTGGATGACTTTTATTACGTTTGGAGAAGCAAAGTTCGAATGAGATTACTTACAAAAGTATTTCTTTTGATTAGGAAGCTAAAAAAATTGAACCTAGGGATTATTCAGATTTCATTGTTGTCCTTGTTGCTTTAAGGACAAAGTTGTGATTTTCATTGTAAATACCATTGTACAGTTCTTTCTTTTGTACAGCCCTTTGTTGTAAATATTGTTTTTTGTTAATATATGAAGCATCTATTAAAAAAATTTAAAAATCTGTTTTGAAGAACAGCCAAGAGAAGGATCTGAGCAGCCCATAGAGGAAGAAATCTTCATGAACGAGAATAGAGAGAGAAGTGATGAGAAAGAGTACAGCTATCCATTGGAGAGGACCACTTACAGATGGAAAGAAGCATGAAGGTATGTTGATTGAAGTATGTCCATGTGAGAACAAGAATGTAGTTTACGACCATCATATGAAGTAGAGGCACAAAAACAAATGATGAATGGTGATAGTGCAGGAATAGGGGTTGATAAAGTTGATAATGGACCATTGATAGTCCATCATGTGAGTGCAAGATATGATGAGAATGCAAAATTGGACAACATGCCTACTTGGCATGGTGAAAAGAAGGAAAAGTGTTTGTGGGAACTCTCAATTCCCATAGTGTGGCTGATCTATGTGCAAGTCCGGCAATGGAGAAGATGGAAGAGGAGAGGAAAAGGTTGAGTTCAACCTAGCAAACTCATGTGCATAAGCAACCAAGAGAAGAGGACCCCAAAATGAAACAAGGAGAAGCTATTGCAGCAGTTGGAGAGTTGTTTGATATGGATATGACAACCATAGAGGATGGTCTTCAAGTTGATAAGAAGGAAATAGAGTGTAGACAGCTGATGGTTTCATTCAAAGAATGTCCCTAAGAGGACACGCAAGTGATAATTCATTCAAATCAGCAGATGGAGGTGGGAGAGAAGACTCACAAAAAGATTGAAAGAAAAGGGCGAGAAGTGTAACACATTCTCCATAGGACAGCAGTTGATAGAGAAAGGTATGCATTCACTCTCCATCTTGAGAGGTGTGTGGAGAGTGACGTTGTACAAAGAAAAGTTCAAAAATTTTAATAGAAATTGATCCAAAGATCATTTGGGCAAGAAAGGAAGATGAAGAATGTCACACGTATGGCATAGAGGCAAAAGATGAGGTAGAGATGGTGGATATGTTTATAAAAGCAATAACGAAGGATGCACATGGTGTGGTATCAGCCCATATAGTAGTTGAAGAAGAGACCATGATGAGATGCATCGTTTCCATATGTGAAAAGGGAGTTCAAGATTCTTTGTACATGGCATGCATGTGATGCAAAAGGAGATGAAGAGAGGAAGGAAAAAATGAGGTGGAGCAGCTGATGATGTTGTCAGCCCAAGCATATGTAAAAGAGGATGATGTTACAATAGAAGTATGTCTTTTAGAGGACATGAAGATGGAAGTAAATGAAGTGCAAGTGAACACAGATGATGCCCATTTGGAGGGAGCATTGAATGACGAAGAGAGTAGTGTTGCGGCAGAGATGCCATTGGAGGAGATGCATATGGGAATGTATAATTTCCATATTACTATGGATGATGGGTTTGTTGCAACAGTTGAGAAACGGAAAGATGTGCAGAAGGGAAATTACAAAAGAGTGATATCGCAGAAGTGGTGTGGTTGAAGGAGCTAGTATCCATGGGAGTTGTTGTGTCCCAAAATGCTTGGTTTGCTGATCTTGGTGCAGGTATAGGTCAATGCACAAAACAAGAAGAGGAGAGTGTTTGGTAGAGAAGAGTTCAAATGAATGGGGTTTTGGAGGCCACAAATGGAAGATGGTTGCAGGTATGATGACGGAAGATATGAGGGATTCTTTTACAGAAAAGCTATTTAAAAAAGTATAGAATGAGGTATACTCTTGCAAGAAAGGAGTGTGGTTGGAAAGAAGAATGGCGTAGAAAACACTTGGTGGAGGTGGACGGTTATAGAGGTGGAAAAAGCCTAAAAGAGGATGGAAAGGGAAGAGGAGAGATGATTGGAGGAGGACGTGGAAGGACTATGGCCAGATGATGGGCAAGGTAAAGAGAAGGGCAATCAGAGCTATATCCAGAGGAGGATGGTCTATGACTCAATAGGTGGCTAGAAAAAAGGAAGAAACAAATGGAAAAACTTCAGAGGTACCTAACAAGGCTAAAGGGGCACCTTGGCCATGGAAACTAGCCAAAGGAGTGGTTCTACCACTCATCCTACCTTTGTGACATGCAGTCACAAATTTGTCTAACTTGGCTGTATGATGCAAGAGCATCCATGGGGTACTGGCAATCTTGAATCAATTAAAAACATGCGTAGAAATAAGCTCTAATCGCAGGACTTGATCTGTTGAAGGATCCAAGTTCTTTTGAGTTCACGCCGCACTCCCACAAGAGTGCACTTTTTTTGTCATGTCGCATACGAAACTCTACGAAGCTTTGAGATCATATAGGAAGCATCCTTTGTCTGTGAAGTATGCAAAGTTCTACATAGTATCCTTTGACTATGAAGTCTCATGCAACTTCATCTACCTGTGAATTCCTATGAGGCGTCATTGTTATGCCCTTGTGCAGACACATAAGTGCATACATCATGCTCAGTGCAAGGGCACATGATAGTTGATGCCGAAGATGACCTTATGCTTAGTTACTTTGACCATGCACACCACCCTATGCCACATTGCAAATTTGCATAATTGCACGGCTCTCTGCACAAGTTATTTTGTTTGAAACTGGTGCAAGCTCTACAAATCTCTGTGTAAGTTCTTTATTTGCAAAGTTTGTGAAGCTTTCCGAATCTTCGAACGAGTACCTCCAGAGGCAATCTTCGTGCAGCAAAGAGGTTCCTATTGACTTGAATGCCAAGTTTTCATTTGGAAGGATAAAAATACTATGAGGACCAACCCCCATGCAATGTTTCACAAAATGACGTTTGGTACAAATTTCCATTTGGGCATCCGCACAACTTCTGTAAATTACACAAAACCACTGCGAAGTGCCAAAATAATATTCGATGTGCACACCAATTCAAACATCCATGCACTGGCTAGTCAGAATGATGTAATCGACAAAGTTGAAGAGTCACAAGGGGAAGTCAAAGCATTTCATGTAGGAAGCTGAAGTGTTTGGACTTCCAAAATGGTGGACATTTTGATAAGGGAGTGTGCTACATTCAAAAGAGGAGAGCAAGAGGTTGGCTAGATTGACTAAGTGATAGATTAGTTCTTCTTCTCCAGGCAGTTGAGTTAGCTTGCAAGAATAGCCTTTCCAAGAGCAAGCAGGCCTGCACAAAGGATTGTAGGCTTCAATCACATCCATTGAGGGACTGAAATTGTATCTCTGCATGTTTGTAGTCTGGAACCACTTTGGAATTGTGTTGTTTGTGTGTTCTTGCAGTTCCACATTGAAAGGCAATAAAACTAAGCTTTGTTGTGTTCCATCCTGCACAATGGCACCATGTGGATGTCTACTTTTTAGTGTTGGGATCCTAGGCTACATCGGCTACGGTTGTTCATTTAATTCCCTAACCGTGACTGCATTAGAAAGGACCCTGTGGCCTTCCAATTGTGGCAATCTTGCCACCCAAGTCATATTTTGCAGCTTCCTATTCAGGTTTTCCTCTGGCATTTTCAAATGTGCTAGGTTTAAATACCTATGAAACAACAAAAGCAAGAGCAAAAATTACCTGCTTGCCACCATTTGACTCTCTAGTAGCAATGCATCCTTCTGAATATCCTTCCTCGTAGCATAATACCACTTCGGTCTCCATTGTTAACTCTCCTGAATTGGCTGTGAAGACTGGGTATCACTTTGTTCTTTATCAACCCCCAAGAAATTGACTCACGAGGGTTTGGCTCTAAGCCTTGTTTTAGTTCAACATCAAGACGTATTCCAGAAATATTAGCAGCGGCTACTCATACTGTGGTATATGTAACCTTACCAAAGAAAAATCTCTCATCTACAACCACATCTCTACTAACCACAGTACTGCTCAACCACAAATTCGCTCGTAGACACATCTAGAGGCCTGATTTTTACTGTTCATTACAGCCAACAAACATATATGTTTTGCATCTATCTTCTTCTCTGAAATTACTTCAAAAGAAACACAACCAAAAACATGAAATATCACTTACCAATGGTCTTCTGCCTTACCATGCTTCCTCAGAGACAACCTACAATGTTGTACAAGGACAGCAATTAAGAATGTTGACCACTTCATTAACAACTTCCAATTTTATTTTATTTTTTGCTTTATCGCTTCCATTCTCACATTCTTCTCTTTAACACCATGAAACTCAAAACATGAAGAAACGACTTGTGCAATAAATCTAATATGAATTTCATTACTTGGAGAACTTTCCACAATGTTGGCTTCTTCTTTATTCTAATCCTCTTCAACTGTGTTTCCACCTTGTGTTTTAGACTCGCAGAATCTCTTACTATTTCTCTCTACTTGTTGAAAACTCGGATCATAGATCTGTGCAGAAGCTAGAGGCTCGTCCATACACCTTGTCGATTTACAAAATGCCAACTATAATGCAACTCAATCAATCTATTTTTAATCTAAAGCAACTTAAAATGGCTTCCCACCATTTTAACCACACTTCACCTTCCCATCCATCTACCAATCCAAAAGTTGCTTCCTAGAGTGACAAATTCTTTTAAAAGATGGAAGTTCACTTTGTAAAGCACTTCGTGTGCATATCAAAAGTTTTTTTCTAAATATGCCGCATATATACATAATACGATCCTCTACAAAGAGAGAAATCCAATAAAATATTAAAGGCTAACTTCCAACAAAAAAATTAATCATACCAAAGAATATTCCCTTGCAAATGTACTTTCTAAAATATCATTACCCCAAGTTTTTGGAGGTTGTGCCACCATATCTCTCAACCGTGCAAACAGTATGTGATGTCCAAATTAAAGAAAGCATGTCCCATTAATAAGGCTTAACAAGGAAAATCCTTACTTGCCACATCTTTGTAAACCCATTCGCACAGATCTTAGAAAATTTAATTGATATCACAGGTTTCCAATATAAACTAAATGATTCACGATCCATATAGCTCTTGTTTTCTGAAGAACAATGCATTTTTCTATAATACTTTCCCAACGATATAGATAATAAGTAGTTCCCGGTCATTCATGTATCCATTTAATTCTCACCAAAGTCAACACCATAATCCTTAGATCACATATTCCTTACCTATGGCGATCTCCCAACGCCATGCTGCTGCACTCTTTCGCAGGGGAGTTTTCCTGCTGGGACTCATTCCTTACCCGGCATGGCCTAAACATTATCCAAACACATGGCAATGACATTTTCCAGGACCGCTCTTCCAATGACATAAAAAAGAGATTTGGACTGCTCTTCCACCTCATATCATTTTTTTCAACAGCAATATCATCGCATCATGGATTCTTTTAGGTCTTCGGATTACAACACTCAATGTAACCCACCTGATTTGACTGTAGATACCACTGTACAGCTCATTCTTTTTACAGCTCCTTGTTGCAAATTATTGTTTTTTGACATTTTTGTTAGTATATGAAGCATCCATTCAAAAATAAAAACAAAAACACTCGATGTGAGCCAGCTGATTTGACTGTAACAGTTATAGATAGTAGCCTGCTATCTGCACAAATAAAAAGGGGATAGATTGTCATTCCCAGACTCCAGCTATATTACCAGCGGACGGGATCTTCACAAAACTACCAACATACCTAAGGCCCTAAACACAGAGTCACAGGTTTCTGAGGCCTAAAGCCTACCCTAGTACCAGATAGATTACATCATGGGCCATGTGTATTACATTGCAATAGCCTGTATTTATAACCAGGCAAATAGTACATCATGAGATCCTTCTTGTATCATGGGAACCAAACCACATCCTCAAAAACATAGTTGTAACAAACTAATAAAAAGCTAATAATATGTTAACAATATTATCATTCTAACAAAGATAAGGATGCATATCACAAGATACTTAATGACCATAATGACTGAGGATTTGCCTTGTGGTATCCCCCGAGATTTCATCCTGAAATCTGTGACTACCCTATCCGAAAAAATTTCGTACTTTTAAAATAATGGATCGTTTTGTGTTTTTAATGCCAGAAAGTTCTGTATTGTGTCAGGATATTCCCAAAGAGCCATTTTCGCCAAATACCCAGATGCCCAAAATTGTTATATTCTCACATCGCCGGGATTTGTCTCATGGAAATTTGTATTTAATTATTTTGAGCCCCGTTTGAGGCAATTTGCGCTCCGTTTTAACCCTATTGTAATCGAACATATTATTATTCCTATATACCATAAGGGTTTTAACTAGGAATAAGTTTTGGGCTTTATTTATGACTTTTGGCAATTTTTCATGTTTTTGTGTTTTCTCGTTTCGTTTTCTATGAAATTTCTCTAGATCAATTCCTTTGTCGGGTTAGCCCGATTCTTGGCCTAAAGTATTCGGAGATCACATACGCACATTGTGCCAGAAGGAAGTCGCCATCGGAGGTCCGGTTCACTAGGAAAAAGCGAAGTCGTGCACCAAAAAGCCTCTTCTGAGCTGGCCGCATTTTTGGAAAACAAAGAATTAAAGTGGACAATGGGAAAATTAGAAGCAGCAGGCAGGTGGAAATTTTGTACCTGCCTAGCAGGTACTTTTTCCCATGATAGAAAATTCACTTAAGTTGCAGTGGGAAAATTAGAGGCAAGAGGTGGGAATTTATTGCCTGCCTTGCAGGGTAAAAATTCCCATGGTGGAATAAAAGAAAAGTGACTTAAGTGAATCATGGGATTTTATTGCCTGCCTTGCAGGGTAAATAATCCCATTATGAAAGTCAAATCACTTAAGTGGATCATGGGATTTTCGGGGCTGCCTTGCAGGGTAAAAATTCCCATTGTCATGTGTTTTTAAAAATAGAATTCTCTTTAGCCAAAAAGTGCGACCCACCTTGGGTGAATAATAATGCATTAAATAAATATTTATTAATATTTATTCACCCAAAATTGCGCCCAAGCATGGAAGAAAGTCAACAAGGTAAAAGGGAATAAAGAAGATGGAAATAGATTGGCTAAAATTAAATAAATATTATTTATTTAAAGGCAGCCCCTTCATGCTAAAAAGTGCGCCCCTTTTGGGAAGGATTTAATGTTTTTGAAGTATTAAATGATTAAATAAATTCCTATTTTCGGTGGCTAAGGTTAAAGCACACTGTGAAGCTTAAGTGAAGTGAAGAGTGGATGATTAAATTGAATTAATTTAATTAATTGGATGGCTGTCCTTAAACATACTATTTTAATACATCGATTAAAGAGAAAAGCGTGATTTTTAATTAATTAATTGCCAGGAATAGAAGGGGCAATTATTAATTAAATAATTATGAGGGCTATATAAGCATGGGCTGCCATAAGGATGAATTAATTAATTCACGGTGAAGAAGTGCAGCCCGGAGAAAAAGTGCACCCCATTTGGAGAAGGATTTTGCTCGAGAGGAAGGTGGATTTGATGCTAAACGCTTCTAGTTTTGGCGCATGCTTTAAAGAAGGCTGATTTGTGTCTGCATAATTGTTTGTAGAAGTGATACAGGTGCTCAGGTGATGTTGGTAAAATTCATGCTTGCTTTGCATGCAAATAAAATGTCAAATTTTGGGGCAGCAAGCTTGAATTATGCAGATTTTTGTGATTAAAATTCATTATGCATGCTCCGTTGCCATCTTTATGCTCAATTAATTGCAGGAGTTAGATACAGGTGCTTTTATAAAGAAAAGGAACTTATATCAATGTCCAATACATTGAATATTTCCTCCGAATCTGAAGGATTATCCAGATCTGCACTAGTTTTGAAGAATTCCAGTCAAATAAGAAGAAAAAGAATTGTTCATACAAAGATAGACAAAACTATGGCAAAGAAAGATGAAAAAGAAAGCACAACGGAGTCATGCATCACTTCTAAATTTGCGAGATATTGGAGACACGGATCTAGGCTCTAACCTCTTCTTGAATTGATAGACGGATGCATGCGGAAAAACTTCACTCATGCGTGCGAGATTAAAAGCGTGGAATTATTCGAGCTGCAGTTTTCCATCCACAAAACTTTGGCCCGATTGCGAGTTTGTTATGCAGTGCGAGATTCATATCCGGATGCGATGCAAATCCATATGCAGATCCAGATCCAGATCTCATAGTTGCAAAAGCTTCCGACACAAAGGCTTCATCCTCTTGTTTCGAATGCAGCCCGTGAAGAAGTCAGTGCATGGAAAATTCCTTCCAAGATCTTGTGCAAATGCTCCCATCTTCCAGTTGAAGCCTTCATTGAATTTTCGTTCATCCGGAGTGCTTTCAAGAATTTTTAATTGCTCATATGCAATTAAAAATAAGGATGATGAGTTATCTACGGCAAACATTACACTGATGCATGTACTGGAGAAGAACTGCAAAAGCTTCAAGGATAAAAGAGAAGACAAGGCGAAGGCAAAATCCAGGTCGCTTCCAGATCCAACTTGTTTCCGAGATCCAATCATTTCCAATTCCAGCTTGTTGTTTCCGGATCCAGTTGTTTCCAATTCCAGCCGTTTCCAATTCCAGCTTGTTTCCAGATCCAGCTACTCCCAGGTCCAATTTGGTGAGACTCAAAGGCAAAAGAATTAGTTGCGTGCAGAATATGAAAAAGAGCAAGACTGCATGACTTTCCTCTTTCTTGCTCTTCCTTTTTCTTTCCTCCGACAAAGTAATTGAGCGATCAATTAAATTATACAACTTAAGTGATTGGTTTAAAAGCCATTACTTGAAGAAGTCAACTACTTGGAGATAGGTGGCGAACGTGCAAAATAGAAGGTTCTATTTTCAGTTGCAAATCATACATGTCATGCAAAGAGGAATTCCAGGATGGAGATTGCCAGTTGTTTCTTTCCTCCGACTTCCACATGTGTCAGTTCAACTAAAAGCTTCCAACTTGTAATTGCCCCTCTACATTCTATAAGTAGAGGAAGAACCTTCGGGTTAAGGATCAGAATTTGTAAGCAGCAATCTTGTGTTCTAGACTTTGTGTTGAACCCCTGAGAGCCACTTGAAGCAAAGGAATACAGAGGAGCAGGTTTCCTGGAGAACTTTGTGTCACGGTGTATTGTGTTTCTTGCTTTTCATCTTAGATCTCTTAATAAACTTTGTGTTATTTTAGATCTGGATCTAGAGCTTCCTTTGTTTAGAATTCTGTGTTTATATCTATTGGTTTCTTCTATGCGCATACAATCAACTCTGCTTATCTATTGATTGCGATGCACATCTTCCTCATTTCTTCTCTGTGTTTACATAATTCCCTTTCCTCTCTTCTATAAATATTTCATTTCTTTTAAACAATGCTTACTTACTTCTGTGAAGCTGTTCATTATAGTTCATGAACTGAGTAGTTAAAGTAAAACCCCATTTAGATATTAGCATACTTAAATTGACAAATCTGACACGGGAGCCTCACCGGTTAAATGAGGGAGATTTATCTCATGACTGCCTAGGTTTTATGCTATGCAGAAAATCTAGCCAACACCTTTCTTTTAAACATTTTACTTGCTTTGCAGAATCGCTCAGATTATGGTTCATGAACCGAATAGTTAAAGTAAAACCCCATTTAGATATTAGCATACTTAAATTGACAAATCGACACGGAGCCTCACCGGTTAAAAGAGGGAGATTTATCTCATGACTCGCCTAGGTTTTATGCTATGCGTAGAAAATCTAGCCAACACCTTGGGATGCAACCATCAAATTAAAATGCACAATGATTCTTGTGGAGTACATTATAATTACCAAAACAGGAATGAAGGGACACTTCAATAATCTAAAGGAAGTTCAGCACACAAACCGAGGAAAGAAATAATTCATGGGTCACCTTAAGGCCATGCAAATAAAGTTTATCCATGCATTATGATATTCGTATATAATTTGTTATCATCACTTATGGAAAAATATTATTATACCTTCAGCAAGCATGTGCCTTTGGATGATCATACACCAATAGGATCCCACACAAAAAAAGGTTGCTCCACATGAAGATGCAAATAGAGAGTAAAAATGTATTTATATAAACCTGCTACCAAGTTGTAACATGACTTTTTTGAGCTGGTGGTGCTCTGTTCTCAACACTTGCATAAGCTTCTTAACATCTTTTAAGTATGAGCCTCAGCCACCAAAGGATCTCCCTGAACTAACACCACAATTCACCATCTCTAATGTGCGTTACTGCATCCGATTTGCATGTGATCCCAACAAACCAAAGAACTCTCCAATCATAAAGAAGAATAGGGGTCCACCCCTAAAATAGTCCCCCCACGCCTGCTTATGGCAAAGCCCAAATTCCATCACCTCTTCTAACACAGAAAGTGGGTTTGCCTACCCAACTAGGCACTGGCAAGAAGGTTTATGAATAAGTCTGCAGTTATTAAGCATTAGAAGAGATAAAATACGCAAATATTGATGACAACAGATATAACAAATAGTTGGGGTATTTTAAATAGCTAACAAATTCCCCTCTCGAATCATCTTTGTAAAACACATAAATGCACCTCTAATGACATCTTTAACGTCCTTACGATTCCTTCAATTCTTTTCTTTTGAACTGACCTTTTGTTGACTTGTCTTGTGCATACCGTTGTCCACCTTCAGGGGTGAATATTGGTCCCCCAACTCCCTGCTATTATCATTGAGGGCCAAATGTTCAAGGCGGCTTCATTACACATTATATCAAATACTTATTCAATGATGTATGCAATTGTCCCAGTTAGTTCTTTGGGCTCTATGGTTCCTATGAGCCCTCCTGTGTTAATGTTCCTGGCTATGGATTTCTTCTTTTCCCGTGACTTCATATCTTTCTTAACTCTTGAGTATTCGATTGGTGTTTTCATCCATTATCTCAAAGATGCATGTGGCACCTTCGGGATTTATATTGCCTTGGGCTGAAAGTTTGTAACACTGTGAATATAGAACATTGTTGTGTTTTGACAATATTTTTCACAAACATCAATCTCGTATGTGCTCAGCTCCATCTTAGATGCTTTATTTTCTTGCTTGGGTGGAGAGTAAAAGTAACACTTTATTTTTAATGTCGTATTTCCTTATTCTGTAATATAAGACTTAATTGTTTTAATAAAAAAATGTCCATGTACACATAATATATACATATGCATGTTGCTATGATGATTGATATATAAATCTAAATAAATAAACACAAACTTCTGTGTATGTGAGTGGCTAGGTGATTGCATGCTAATTCATACATGCACATCTAGACATGAATATATATGTATATGCATGTGCATGCACAAGTAAAAAGATAATTGTAGACAGGAAACCAACATATTTGACAGGCAATAACCAAATAGATGTGCATAAACCTTGCCACAATCTAATCTTGGGGTAAACATAAGCCAACAAAATAAGACAATTTAGATGCTAGAATTCACACAAAAAAGTTTGAAACCCTAGATGTGATATTTAACTAAATGAGAAGTGTCTCCATCACTTGTGTCAGTTCTGAAATTGGAAAGAATCCATTGTTACGTATCTTCTGTATGTAACGAAAGAAAAGATAGATACCAAATTGCTATTTTTCAGGTTTGGTAAAGCAACCAACTTCTAAAACATTCTCATATGCCCCATACCAATACCCTCTGTTGGCATTTTGCCAGTCCTGAAAATTACCTTTCAAGATTTCAGCAACACCCAGCCGACATATCAGATTCAACTTTGATTCATACAATACTGGATACCAAATATAGCAGTATAACGCTTGCAAGACACAAACTGAGGATGGTCCCTAGATTCTTATGAAAATAATACTTAACACTGTTTGACTGCCTGCACTTTGACCCGAAACACAGAAAGCTACCTTGCGTGCTTTATTTTAACTTATTTAAAGGGGGCAAACATTTTATAGTTATACCAACAGCACAAATAGCTTTCCATGTAGGTATTATGTCCTAAATAAAGATTGAAAAGCTATAAAACTAAATGACAATAATGGTTAGATTTATACTCTTCCTCAACTGTGTACAAGGTATACGAAAACAGTAAACGTCTTTTACCAGGAAAGTGATGCTAGGATCAATACCATTAAACTCCTACGTCCGTGAAATCTTCTAAAACAAATGCAAGGCATCATAAACTACTCGAGTCATATGGGTTGCGGAAAAAATAGTTTGATTGCAAATATATACGCCTAAACTTAGATATATATGGCGAGAGACTAATGAAGAAAAGTGTACGAATTTTCATTTTAATTTCTGAGTTGTTTGTTCTCACCCAGATTTGATCGAGTCCCAAAAATTAGCTTTGAGGCTAGTTAAACGTCGTCTTTGCACCCTGTCCATTGCAGGATGGTATGGTCAATAACTCAATAAGCATCTTTAGTCTAGAATGAATGAATGGAAAGCTTCCATTTTCTTCTAAAATTACCAGTTACGTAAGTTTGTTAACTATTCAAGATACATACATAATTTAGAAGAAAAAATCTAAAATATTATAACTTCCTTTAAAAATGTGGTGTTCCAATAAAGCCGTGTCAGTTCCAAGAGCAAATTTATAATATTTGCTATGGGAGGAGGTTAAAATAAGTGAACCCACATTTTATGCTTCTATTTTCTTCTAAAATTACCAAATTTACAAATTTTGTTAAATATTCAAGATGCATACATAATTTAGAAGAAAAAATCTGAAATATTATAGCTTCCTTTAAAAATGTGGTATTCCCATAAAGTTATGTCAGTTCCAAGAGCAAATTTATGATATTTGCTATGGAAGGAGGTTAAAATAAGTGAACCCACATTTTATTGTCCACTAATGTAACATGAGATGCTCTTTTTTAAGAATGTTGCTTGGATCAATATATAATATGCATTTTTTTCCCACAAAAATGTGTGTTAAAAAGCAAAACAAGGAAAAGCAAAAAGCCAGACAACTTCACTTGGTAGTTGTTAACTTATTTCAGGTAACCATAACAATAGAAGCAAATAATCATAATTAACCAGTAAATCCTTTTCATCAGAATAAAGTAACAGTCGTGATTTTTAAAAATCTGACACTTGGAATTGCAGAAAAATCCTGTAACAAATTACTAAGAGGAAATAACTTTAAGAAAAAGTATTTTAAAATTCATTTGCACCTTGTTGGATTGAATAGATGGAGACACATAAGAATCGCCACATGAGAGAATTTACAACACATTCTAGAACACTTTTTGTTACATTTACAAAAGGCTGCTTCATATAATCATATTTACGCGGATGCCCCTTTGTCTCCTTCATATCAATGCACTTTCACGAAAGCACACTCCGCTGCTAAATGTTTCACAAAAATAAAGCTTTGTTCTGTTAAAAAAGGATTGCTACAAGTTAGTTTCTATGTTTGGTTGGGCCCAGGCTTTCACTCAATTTTCTGCCCTTTGGACTGTATTTGTTCTTTGTTAAGTGATGCTAAAACAATAGTCTAATGGAAGGGTTTTTATACTAACAAATAAGGTTCTTCTAGCGTGAGTGTTGCTGCAACATTAGTCTAACAGTGATTCCAAGTAAGATCACAAAATAACAAGACCTTGCCATTCCTGACTAGGATAGATTAACCACATTCGATCATAATAAGGGGGAAACCCTCACTCAAATAACTTTAAAGTTACTATTCTCCCAGGGGACCATTGAAAATTCCATAGGCTTTGATGTTCAGTCAATGTACAGATAAAGCCCCTTTACTTTTCAATTTTATATGCAGTGAATTAAAGGAAAGGAAAAGGGGAATGTATGGAAACAAGTCAAATTTTCAAAGAAAATGACACTAAACTTAAAGAAAATTCTTGACAATTTGCTAAAAGATATAAACATAAAGATTTTTCCATTAAAGGAGAAAAATATGTCCAAGAATTATTGATTTGTTAAAGTAATATACTGTCGAACTGTGTAATACTGTTAAAATATGCACAAGAGCGAGTACACAACCTGAGGTAAATAAAGAGCTGGGAAAAGACCGGAGCATGCATGGTGTCAATGCCTGTCTTTGAGAGAGAAAGAATGGTGTATGAGACCTACAATTTAATCACAAATAGAAATGCATTAATCATTTGTGGCAACAGAAACAACTTCTTTAAAATAGCTCCTAAAACCAGATGGCTAGAACTTGTTATTTTTAATGCTCAATGGTGAAAATAGTGAGGCCATGCCGTAGCTTGCTGAAGGATGCACGCCTTCAAAAAAAAGCGATCTATATAATGACTGACCAGAAACACCGAAACAACTGCATCAGAAAAACTTCAACAAACTAAACATACTTCAAAATTCACAGGCAATGTTCATGGCCATGTTTCTTTGCAAACAAATGAATGACAACTGAATCAACTAGAGAGAGAGAAAATGAATCAGAAGGAATATAGAAATCATTGACTTTATAAGAACCAGTCAATCAAAGAAACACATTGCATTAGAAGAATAATGTACCTATATGAATCATACTTACGGCCTACAGGGCAATATCAAAAGAATCCAGATCACAAAATCTGTATATTGAGAGCTGATCTTTAAACTCTTAAATACAGTTGCTTGAATGAATTCATAGAATCACAAGATGCTGTCCTACTTGGATTCTACTTCAAATGACAGTTTTAAATGCTTTCAAGTGCTAGATTAGTGGCGTGAGTTGTTGGATATATTAAACAGAATTTGCAGCAATGACTTAGGAACGTAAGCAACCATGAACAGTAAACAGGAAACAAGGATGACAATTTGACACAGAAACTTTCAACCTAGAAATCCTGGTGTGGGAAAAACCAGCTAGAAGTGGCAATAGCTCGGCTCCTTTTCTTATTTTTGGCCAAGAGCAGTTTACAAAGAGTAAATAAGAACAAGCAAAACAATCATCCTACGGTTTTCTCACTTAGCTCACCCTCTGCACCTCTTTCTCCCTCTACAACCAACTGCGACCAATAACTCTAATTCTCACATTCTCAAGCCTTCATTTGGATTCAAGCCTCCCATACAACATGTTTTGGGAGTATCATCCTTCAATGCACCAAAGGGTTCCCAAACGACTCAAAACTGAAGAGATGCCATCATTCTGCCACTACACTGCTTATTTTGCTTTACGTCGGCAGACTGTCACTTTCAACAGGACGGAACTGCTATGGCAGTTAAGTTGCAGGACCACCATGGCAGCAGCAGTGGTTACAGAAACACCACCATATCTTAACCAGTGGTTTCGTTAAATTACAAAAAGCACTCGCTTATGAGCCTTCTTTTTGAGTGATTTTAGTTGGATGATGGAGAGGTTGCTTTTCCTGATCCTTTTGGATATAACTACCTTCTAAGAGGCTTTTGTTCCCACAAAATTTTCGTGGAGGAAATCTGAGAAGGGTTATTCCACTTACTCCTTGAGGTACCATTTTGCTTGTCTCGGTGTCTTTCCTTGATGCCTCCTGCCAAGACTCTTGAGGCCTGTTGTCGCCAAATCACTGCACCCTCCGAATGGCTAGAATGTGAACAGGACGTTCGGTGTGATTGGGAAACATGGGATCACCTCTCAAGCTATGGGACTTGGGCTCGAGGTGAACCTCCGGAGAAGGCCAGCTTCCTCTTCCTAAACTAAGTGTTGTACTACTCCTAGTGTAATAAAATGGTTATCTAGTCCTATGCTAACATTTTCATGGGTTTTAGGGAAAGAGATTTGTAAGAAATGAAACTATACTAGGGATGGTGATGCACCAAATAAAGGGTGTTGCCAGACTCAGGAAGGGTTGATTTGAAGAGGGTGTGTGCACCACAAGTCAACTTCACCTACTGCAACTTAGAGAGGGTACAAAATACCATAGACTAGGAAGCATGCGTTCCCTTTGTTAAACTCGATCAGACAAAATAATCTATCAGTCTTCCAATGAAGAAGGATGAACTTGAGAAGGGTGAACAAACACCACAACTCAGTTGCATGCAATACTCCACCACTTGATAAGCACAGAACTCCAAGAACCTACAATAGAAACTTGAACTTGCATAGTGTACCTGCAAGCATGAGAAAGGCACAAAGAAGTATAGAAGGATGAAAGGACCAAGATTAGTCACAAACACACACTTTTATTACTTCAACAACATGCACAATGCATCATTACATTAGGAAGAGGCAATAGTTGCCATTACAGTCTTGAAAGGAGGCTTGAAAGTTCCCTCAACATATAAGAACAACTTGCAGAAGAAAGAGGATTCTTGAAAAAATACACACTTGCCTAAGATATCTAACTGTCCAACTTGTCTGACCTATTGGAACCCCTTGGAATGAGCTTCCAACTTACATTTATAGAAGTTGTGAGAGAGGAGAGTCATAAATTCCCTTCCTAAATTGAAGGTACATGATGGTTCATTTATTACAGTTGGTTGAACCACTTGAGAAGGTTCCATCATGTGTCATTAATGCCCAGTTTGACTTATTCTTCTCAATTAATTAAAATAATATTTAAATAATAATAATAAATATTATTATTAAAATATTTAAATAAAAAATATTAATTTAATTAAAATATGGTGGGCCCCTTTTGGATTGGTTTGCCTTGAAGAGGCTTAATTTGCAAAAATGGACCAACTCGGTGGTTGGCTCGCCTGCCACCCATCGAGTTGGTCGGCGAGTTTCTCTTCATTCTCCACATTTGGCCATATCAAGTTTTCTTTGACCACTACATCATCCAACGATCTCCTTTGAACTCATCTCGACTCCTAGGCATGTGTGTATGTTGACACCGAGCTTATCGGCCTCCACTCCCCATTAACCGACTGACTCGTCGAGCAAGTTGATTCACGCAGCCAAGCTCCTTCTACTTCTTCCATGTCGAACCCAAAACGAGCTCTCCTCCAACTCCCGAGTTCCATGTCGAGCTTCACTAATGTCCCAATATCAACGTTGAGTGACGAGTTCCTATCCTTCACCACGACCAAACTTACTTTGAATCAAGCTAACCATCGACTCTGCTACTCTCGATCGACTCGACACAAGCTCTTCCACAAGCGAGCAACTCGACCATTTGTCCCAATGTTGCAAATCCTCCGATGTCGAGTCCATATTTTTCGGGCTCCACATTACATTCCTTGCGAGTTTGGCTCATTTTGCGCCCATTGCCAAATCGTTCTACCTCGACCTCATATTTGCTCAATGAATGGCCGCGAGCTCCTTCGCCCTTTCCTCGAGTCGAGCCGTCCCTTCACGAGCTCACCATTGAGCTCATCGCTGATTTATCCTTCCAACGTCAACCAAGACGAACTCGCTTATGAAGCTCACAGCCCAAACGACTCGGCCTCAACTCGGCTCATCCCGAGTTTCTTCCCATGCATCATATCAACCAAGCTCATCATGAGCTCGTTACCATCATCCACCGATCTTCTTTATCCTTCGTATCAAGCTCCTCTTTACACATCAAGTTGGGTTCTATATGCATTGGTTGGCTTAGAGCTCGGCTTAACTTGACTCGGCATCTTTTCCTCTTACCGAGCTCATCTTGCACTAAGCCGAACTCTTGTGGCTCATAACCGAGCTATCTCCCACATATCGGCTCACCATGTTCGCTCTATGTATAACCTCGTCGGTGAGGAGCTTGATCACGCCATCCTTGAACTCAATGTTGAGTCATTTTTGAGCTCGTGTTCATAGGACTTCCTTTGGAACTTTTCCATGCAAAGTTTCCCAACTTTTTACCACGCGAGCTTGAGCACGGTGAGCTTAACAACTAGCTCAATCGAGTGAATCCAACATTTCTCCCTGAAACATGACTCCGCAATGTTACACTGAGTAGCTCGATGCAACTCAATTTGGTGAGCTAAAAATTATCATTCCTGGACTCGGACCTGGACCAATGCGAATTTGTCTCACGCTTCATCCTTGTCTATGAGCTCGGTAGTTTTAACGCATAACTGAGCCGGAACATGTCTACAAACTCCACACTTAAACCTCTCGAGCTCTTTATCCCTCTGAGCTCGACTCGGTGTTGTAACTTCGAGCTCACCTAGTTCCCGATATCCCATTTTCACCAGAGTACCGAGCTTCAACCTTTAGCCCGATGCATCGAGTGACTTCACCGTCAAGTATAGCCCTCTAGCATTACCACGACCACGACTGATTTGCCTATACCTTCTATGGGCCAAGCTCCAAGCCGAGTTCGTCATGTATCCATACATCTGGAATCAACACCTTCAAGGTGAGTGGCTCGGCCCTCATGCACGTTTCTTCCACGAGAAACCTCTCGAGCTCCTCTAGCTTGTAATTTGTTTCTACAATAACATGCTAGGTTTGGATCCTAATAAACTATTCCATGCCATACTGGATCTGGTCTCAAACTCACTTCCTCACTCGATCCATATGACTCGAGCCCGATCTCGCCACATGAAGCCAAACTAGCTTTTCATGCATTTTCCTAAAATTCCCGTTCATTTTCTGTCATATTCCTCAGCTCGTGACCCCTAACTCGTCAAAATGAGCTCTTCATTCAGTGTGGCTCGTCTATGAGCTTTTCTTACTGGGCTATCTATCCACTAAGTTTTCCAAGGCGAGTTAAGCATGCCTCCATTCGCCGACTTGAATCCCTGAGTTTGGCTACGATCGTTCATGGCTTCACCAAGTCATCCCTTTCAGAGTGCCTCAAACACTAGACACGAGATCATCGTTAATCCTGCATTTCACGCCCCAACTCGCTATTATCTTTAGCTCAGAGACTTGATCTCCTCTCCTTACGCAATGTCATCCTGCAAGCTCGTCACCATACAACCAGGAAACCTTCCATTTAGCTCAATGAGCTTAATTCGGCTGTATGAGTTTTGAGTTCCTTTCATGGATTACCTGCAACGTTTTTTCCTCCAAGCTTTGACATGATCAACACGAGCTTTAAAATCATGTATGAAGCCTATCTTCTTCTACTCGACCGCCAAGCTTCAACCAAACTACCTTATGTTTCAGCATTTGAATATCTCAACACGTCGTGCTAGGACGACCTCCCACGTTCCCCAATTTCTCTGCCGAATCATTTGGGATTGGCACTTGACTCGACAAACCGGTTACTCCACGTCCTGACTTCCTGCGGGAAAAAAGAGTCGAACCTCCCGGCTCGAGCGACCCAGACCTCCGCGTTTGGCATAAAGAAACTCGAGACCCGAAGACCATCTAGCCATCCATCGACGCGGTTATATGGCTAATATTTCCCAAAGTCCCCACATTCTTGGCAAAGTGAGTCTTAAAACCCGTCGTGGAATCTCCGGTTTTGTCTTGTCAATGTGTTGGCAAAAAGAACAAAACTCTCCTGAACTTGAAAGTCCGAGCCTGACCTAAAACACACGTCGCTGCAATACGTCTCACAACGAGCCCAAACCGAGCTTCCTCTTCAATCAACTCATGCAACTCTATTGAGCTCAATCATGAGATACTCCTTGGCTTGGAAACGAGTTGCTCTTTGTGGTCCTTGCGGTGTTGCGACCGAGTTTGAACTCTTCTTGTCCCTCCTAAGGCCAAAATACGAGCTCGACTTGATTTCCCCTTTGAACTTTTACAACAAAGAACTCGCCTAACCGAGCTATTACCATGCATCGAGTCATGCATGAGATCGCTTCGGATCATTTTCCCCACTCAGTTGACCGAGTTTTTAACATGATTCAATACACCGACATCCTCGCATCAACATCAACGAGCTCGAACTTTCGACTTGTCGGTTGCATTGACTAAGCCATCGTCCAAACCCGACTCACCTTTCTTTCGTCGAGCTCATGTCGACTCGCTCGACATGTTGCAACCAAGTACCTCCATGAGCTAGCACTGAGTTGAGCCCGAGTTGGGCTAGGTGAGCTCACTTATCAATTTATTAATTATTTTAATCGTGTTATCTCTGTGATGACCGGAAGTGAGTTCCTGGGACCAATGTCATGATTTGATTGAAATAGGACCCGTTGTCCAATTTTGCCATGTGTGCAAAATTAGATAGCAAGAAGGCCCTCTTCTAGTCTCATTAATTTTTCATTACAACACTACATCCTCCTCTGGCTATCCTTGTGCATCCAATACAAATTCTTCATAGAGAGTAGCGATTACCCTTCCTCTTCTTCATCCAACATGGATGGCTCATATAGTTCCAAGTTCTCACAATTTACTACCGAGTACATCCACTTAAATTTGGGGCAAATCAAGTTGGAAAGCGTTCCCATCCAACCTGCTCCAAGATGGTGAATGGCCAACACTTTAAAGGTTTGAGCTTCCTAGCTTGTCCTTGACGCCTCTCTTTGCTTGAATATATCCATACCTTGTTCCCGCTTTGAGCATGTGCTCCTTTCAAAGTGTTGATCATGTCTAGCCTTATACTTGGATTGAGATTTCTCCAAACATTATTTTACCTTAATATGGATTTGCGTGATCCTTTCAATGAACCTCAAAATCTAGTTCTTCCTCTTTTTTGTTGTCCCGTTCTGCAACATCAAGCGGGTTAGAGCGAATAACCCAAACATGCTTCAAAAGGTGATTTGTTAGTGGATGTATGTACTTCCTATTATATAAGTGTTAATTATACGTCAACAACTCATCCCAAGCCCTTGGATGCTTGTTATTAAGCCATTTATTAATTGTACCAAGTCCTCTTCACAACTTCCATTTGCCCATCAGTTTGAGGATGGAAAGTTGTGCTTCTTTGGAGCCCCGTATCCATCTTTCTCCATAAGGTGGTCCAAAACTTTCCCAAAAATCTGGAATCTCTATCTAATACAATGCACATGGGTAAACCAAAATGTACGTAAACATTAGAAAAGAATAATTCAGTTGCTTCATGCCCAATGTTGGCCTTTCTTACATGGAATCAAAACAATAGTCATGTCCATATTGGAAATTGGAAAATTCACCACAAAATCCATAGAGATGCTTTCCTATTGTCTAGTAGGCACATGTAGAGACATGTACCCTCCTTTCCTAACCTTGGCATTACTTGGACAACAAAATTCACATCCTCAAATGAATCTACCTACTTTTTGCATTTTGGGCCAATACACATACCTTGCAAAAGGGCCATAGTTTTACCAACACCAAAATGACCAGAAACATTGGAATTATGTACTTCCCTCATCAATAGAACTTTTCCTCCTTCAGCGCACATAGTTTATCCAACTTGTAGAGTAATCCATCCTTGAGGTATAAATCAGCGTTGCTTTCTACATCAACTTTCTTTGTCTTCAATTGTTGGAATGTCTCCCAAAATCTACATCTTGTGCATACAAAAGCCTGTTTTTGAAAGGCTTGGATTGTGAAATTGTTGCCAAAGCTGAAACTCCTTCGAAATTGGCAGCCTAGACAACAAATATGCCACAGCATTTGTGCTTCCCTTCTTGTACTTGATTACCAAATGATATCGTTGAGTACTGTCATGTTTGCTGCAATTTATTTTATGCTTGCAAATATTGAAGAGGTTTGTAGTCAGTATTTAATTGTTTCTTATCCTAATAAATAATGGTTCCATTTCTTAATTGTTTAAAGAAATGTGTGCATTTCGTTATCATAGTCAGGATACACTCTTATCGATTAATAAAATATCTCTCCATGATAACAAACAATAGCAAACTCACTTGCATCTATCTCAAACTTGAATTGCTACTACGAATTAGGAAGAGAAAGCACATATGCATGGCTGATTTTGTATTTCAAAGAATCAAGAGTATTGTCATGTTCCTTACCCCAAAGAAAACTCTTACCAATGGTTGCAATAGTATATAGAGGTGTTGCAATTGTGGAGAAAGTTGGAATGAACGTCCTTTGTGTTATACTAATCCATTAAAGCTCTTAGTCTCTGTAGAACTCATAGGTGTGGACCACTTAATGATACCCTTAACTTTTGTTGGATCCACTCTTAGTTTTCCTCCAACCACATGCCCCAAATAGACTAGTGATTGTTTTGCAAACTCACATTTTTTCGTATTGCACAAAAGTTTTTTTCTTTCAACACTTGCAAGACTTGATTCAAATGAGTTAGTTGTTGTTCCCATGTAGCGCTGAAAACCAAACTATCATCTAAGATTTACCATCACACATGTATCAATGAAAGGCCTCAATGCATCATTTATCACTCTTGTGAAAGCAGCATGTGTATTACATAAACCAAATGGAAGAACCACATTCATACAAACCTTGTTTTGTCTTGAAGGATGTCTACCATACATCTCTTCCATCATATAAACTTAATGGTATGGAAATTTTGGAAATTTGAGATAGAACTTTGTAAAGTACTTGGCATACTAAGTTGGTCCAAGAAGTCATCAATTTGTGGCATTGGAGACATGTTTATGGTAGTTATCTTGTTCAAGGCTCTATGATCTATGCACATTCTCCAAGAGCCATCTTTCTTCTGTATCATCACAATGGCTGACCAACATGGTAAAGTACTTGTGTGTATGACCCCTTGTTCCATAGACTCTTGAGTTTGTTTCTTCGCTTCCTTACTCTCCAAAATTGATTACATGTACAAACCAATGTTAAGTAAAGGAGATTTGGGCAGCAATCAAATCTCATGCCCTACGTCCCTTTTTGGTGGCAAACCCTTCAGATTTTGAAACACATATTAAAAAGAATCTAACAATTCATCTACATGTTTCAATCCCTTGTTAGCACAATCAACCTTAAAAAAATTGGCCCATCATCTTGCCTGTCCATCAAAAGAAGTAAACAAAAACAATCGGTTGCTTGAATGAGTCGCTTAGCTTGGTTTGCACTTATCATTGTAAGCTTCAGCTAGCTTTGATGTGCCTTTGACGATATTGCCTACTTACCTTATGTTTAGGGCACCACGTAAAAGCTAGCAAGAATAATTATAAGGAATGACATCAAAACCTATTGCAAACCATCACGACTATTAGAAATTGTTCGAACCTAAGTTTAAGAAAGGCGTATATGAATTTTTGTGCTTCTATGGCATATCCTACATAGGGGAAACTGGGAGATCATTCCAAACTAGGTTCAAAGAGCATCCCCAAGATTTACAACATGGTAACATTAAGAGATCGGTGTTGGCGTAACATGAGTGCAATCATGTCATGCTTATTAGCGACGCTAAAATATTAACCTTCGACAAACAATGGAAATATAGGACAATCAAAAAAGCAATCGAGATTAAGAAGTAGTCTCGGATCTAAATTGGGATGATGGTTTCAAACTCAGCCACACTTGAAGACCCTCATCCACAAACTCATCCCCAACCAAGTTCGTCAAAGTCTAGGTTAGTATTTTTGTCTTGTTGTCTATCTCGACTAATTAAATTCATTTAATTTCTTTAATTAAATTGTAAATTAATTTATTGTAATTCATTAAATTAAATAGTAAAATAATAATTTATCCGATAGCTAATTGAATAATTAAGTGTTAATCTAGGTTACCGGAAACGCCTATACAGAGGCAAATGGAGCGGGAGCGGGAGCGTCTAGGAGAGGGAGAGGGAGCGGAGCGCTGTGGGAGCGGGCGGGGGCCGGAAATGCGCGGGTGGCCTACGCCGCACTCCGGCGCTTCCAGCCCCCCCTCCGCTCCATGGCCGCTCCCACATAGGAAAAAATATTTTTTTAATTTTTTTATGTTTTTAAAGGCACACAACAATAAAAAATTATAAATTCTTCTAATCTAAAACCTAAAAGCTACCTCTAAACAATAAAACAAAAGAACAACACACAAACAAAACATAAAGCAAACAAACTCACATTGTGGCTCTCCAAAATTGCATTGTGTTTGTCTAGGGTTTGAGGAGCTATTGCTAAGCTTGTAGGAGTGTGAGGATGAGGAGCTATTGCTAAGCTTGTAGGAGTGTGGGAGGCTGCAAAGGAGGATTTGTGAAGGATTTGATTTGTGGTTTACTAAGTGAAGGTAAGTAAGTTTTTTAATTTCTAGCCTTGTTCCTCTATTTTTTTTTTATAATTATTTAATCTTTCACACATTATATTTTTTTGCTTATGTTCATTTTTATTTTGCTCTTTTCATTTAATTTTTTTAATTTTCATTGTTCAATCACAATGCAATTGCATGCCATTGTTTTCTTTGCTTAATTTTTTTTTAAACCTTGTAGGTATTTCTACAATGGCAACAAGTTCTGCTTCTTCTGGGCAATCTTTGGCCAAAGACTTTGACCCAAATTCACCGTTATGGAGGCACGTAACAATAGTTCGACAACTTGCAGGTGGTGGTTGTTTTGAATGGAAATGCAATGAGTGTGATGGACTATTCAAAGGCTCTTACAGTAGGGTGAAAAGCCACTTGTGTGCCATAACGGGTAATGGTATAAGAGTATGTAGGGGGAGGAATAATGTTGGGGTGCCAAAAGCAAATGTTTTGGCATATATCAAAGAGCAGGAGGATGCAGAGGCTAAAGTGGCTATGAGAGTGGGTCATCCATTGGCCAAAAGAGGAGGTTCATCTCGTTCAGCAAGGCCTCCAGTTGCTCCATCACCTAGTGGATCCCCAATTGTGGCCATGCCACATCCATTTGTGGCTCCTATCTCCACAGATGAGGATGTTTCCCTTGCACGAAAGAAAAGTAAGACAAAAGGGCCATTGGAAAAGGCCTTTCAGAATGAGAACAGGGAGATTGCAGATGAATGCATTGCAAGGTGTGTATATGCTAATGGTCTTTCTTTTAATGTTGTGAGATCACCTTATTGGCATGAGATGGTGAAAGCCATCAATGAGGCACCAAAAGGGTATAAACCACCAGGATATGAGAAGATCCGCACCACCCTTTTGGATAGACAAAAAAATATGTGGAAACCTCTTTGCAACCAATTAGGGACTCATGGACCAAAACTGGTGTGTCCATTGTTTCTGATGGATGGAAAGATGCAAGAAACCGCCCTTTAATCAATGTGATTGCAGTATGCCCTAAGGGGGCAATGTTTTTGAAAGCGGTTGATTGTGAGGGGCAAGTGAAGGATGCCCAATTCATAGCCAACATTCTCTTTGAGTCCATTGAGGCAGTGGGGCACGAAAATGTTGTCCAGTGATAACGGACAACGCCAAAAATTGCAAAGTCAAGGGGATGTTAGTTGAGGCACGGTATGGGCATATTTTTTGGACACCTTGTGCTGTGCATTCATTGAATTTAATGCTAAAGAAAATGGCAAACAAAATAGAGTGGATCCAAAGAAGTGTATGCAAAAGCTGAAGAAATCCAAATGTTTGTCACCAACCACCACATGTCACAGGGCATTTTTAGATCATTCTCGCAGTTGGAGCTACTGAAGGTAAGGACAAGCTTTATTTCTTTCTTTCTTTTTAATTTAAAATTTAATATAAGTTTTTTAGT
Organism: Taxus wallichiana var. yunnanensis; assembly: GCA_018340775.1. Lineage (NCBI taxonomy): Eukaryota > Viridiplantae > Streptophyta > Pinopsida > Cupressales > Taxaceae > Taxus > Taxus wallichiana. The sequence goes on along the minus strand of CM031243.1, from coordinate 338,950,064 downwards.
ATTCTTTTAGCTTTCAATTTTATAATTTAAATTTTATTTTTAATTTTTGTTCCTCGTTCTTATTAGGTTGCTGAGACTCGGTTTGCATCACACACAATCGTCTTGAGACGACTAGTGAAGGTGCGAGAGGCACTCATGAGGATGGTAACATCCAATCTTTGGTCTGTATGGAGGCAATCAAACACTCAAGGGCTCAAAAAGTGAAGAACTTGATCTTAGAGGACTCTTGGTGGGATAGAGTGGGTTATCTGTTGAGTTTTACGGAGCCCATTATGAGCATGATCTGGTTTACTAACACGGATCAACCATGTCTAGGAGAGATATATGACGACATCGACTCAATGATTGAGAAGATAAAAGCCGTCATAAATGCAAAAGAACAAGATCCCGAGGAAATATTTTTCAAACAAGTGAAGTCAATCCTCATTGAGAGGTGGAACAAAATGACCACCCCATTACATCTACTAGCTTTTGCATTGACTCCTAGATTTTATAGCACAGAGATCCTTTCCTTGCCAGGGAGGGTAGCACCATACAAGGATGCGGAAGTCAGTGAGGGATATATGGCGGCATTGGCTAGGCTCTTCCCTGATCCTGAGGCCCAAGACCAGGTTATGGTAGAGTTTGGCAATTTCATAGCAGAAATGGGTCATAGCCTTCTCGCTCTTCGGAGAAAATACAAGATGGATGCACATATGTGGTGGTACCTCCATGGTACTTCATCGGCTTACTTGCAACCTCTTGCAATCAAGGTCTTAGCGCAGTAAGTTTTTAATTTTTTATTCTCTTTTCTTTTAGTTTTTAAAATTTAAGTTTGAGTGTTTAAATCGAAGTTGAACTTTGCATTGACTTTGAAGTTTGGGTTGCCTTAATAGGTTGCACGTTCATCTTCCTCTCCTCGACCGCATAATCGAGTACGTATAATTTCATCCACTCACGAAAGCGCAACAAATTGGGGGCTAAAAGGGTCAAGATTTGGTATACATACATTCCAACTTGCACCTTTTATCCCACAAGTAGCCAGAGTACAAGGAAGGGTCAACAAAACATTGGGACATTGATCCGAGATAGTTGACTTGGATGCTTCCATTTCCCACCATGGAGCATATAATGATGAGACGAGTTACGTGGCACCACGAGACCTACATGCACAAGGGGTGCAACCGGCGGTGGCCCCTAGTGCGAGTGGTTGAGCCCATGTGGTTCTAATGAACCACATAATGATGATGATGTAGCTGGTTTTGATCCTCTTGATGAAGAGGAATATGATGAATATTGACAATGAAAGATAGTTTGAGCTTTGAATATTGATCTATGATTGAATTTAATATATCATGAGATTCATGACATCCACATTGTGTTTGATTTAAGTATTTTAAATTTTAATTTAACTTTTAAGCTTTTAAGTTTCTAAGTTTTATCGGTATCCTAGCTTGTTTGTTGTGGTTATTCACTTATTTAACTTATAACTTGTCTTTTATCTTGTCTTTCATATGCATAATATGTGGTTAATAATTAAATTCCTATTTAGAAGGCTGAAATTTATCTATAGTTTTTGTCTTGCGCCGTATCCTACGCCGTATCCGGGTCAAAAAAATTTGCCGTTTCCGCGTATTGGATACTCCGCTCCCACTCCCGTATCCAAAACATTTCGGTAACTTAGGTGTTAATTAATAAAAACCTATTAGTTAATAACTTAATTGTAGTCGAGACAAAAAAATAAAATAAAATCCAAACCAAACTATCTAATTAACTCAATTAGCTAATTGATCAATTAGTTTTTAATTAATTTAGTACAACTAGTTAAATAATAAAGGTAAATTAATTAATTAATTAAATTATTTATTCTTTTTTAACATTCGTTTTGTTTAGTTAAATTAAGTTATTAATTAGATAGCTCAATAATTAATTATTTTTTCAATTAACTAATTGATTAATTAACCTATTATCTTATTGTTTATTAGTTAAAATTGATTGTTTATTTAGATTTATAATATGATTTTTCTAATAAATTAATTTTACATTTTTGTTGAACATTTTTGCAAAAGTTTTCACTTGAGTCTAGTCTTCTAACTTTATTTTATCACGATATACTATTTAAGGGACACAACTCCCCCTTTTCCATGCAGTGGCTTCACTCGTTTTTCCCTAAAGATGGCTCAGTAGTGAGATCCGAAACATCAAACAAAAACTTGTTCACAGATGAATCTAGAACAATGTTATTCAAATATTCAAATCCCCAGTGCCTACTAAGAAAAAACAAACCGTTTGAAGCCTCTAAAGTTTTGGAACTGCATCTACTACTACAAATCATGTTTTTCTTAAAATGGATAGAATTGGTAGAAACTAAACAGAAAATTGAGGCTTTGTACCAAAAAAAGGTCTAAGAATAACATCCCTCAACTAATGCATTAACTTTGTCTCCTAGCTTAACAAGTGCCATTTTTTTGGAAAATTGGTAAACACTCACATTCACCAGCTTAGGGGAATGCAGCTTCAAGCAAACTCAAACTCAGGAAGCTTATAAGGGAACTGTCTATCCAGCATTTTGGATATATGGAGCAAAGTAGATTCACTCCAAACACATTGGAGTACATCTAGACCTAATTTCATACCATTCAGAAAGGTGCAACCAGGATGCCTGATAAGCAGTTCAGAGTTCAGCTAACAAGCGCAGGTTAGCATTTTAGCCCAACTTCACCAAACAATTTATAAGAAAAAATAATGACAATTGTTCCACGTTACCACTAGAACATGGACCATCAAACAAACATACACATGGCAAAAATGGTATAAAGAACAAACAACAAATCAAATGATTATTTATTCATTTTTATAACGAATGCATTTACCAGCTAATCAAATGATCTGCAACCTCGTGGTTTTATTGGAAACAATTTGGGTAAAAAGCTATCCAACAAAAGAGATAACGGAGAAAAACAACAAATAAAAAAACTATGGCTTGAAATATGCGTGTGCACTCTTTGCAATGTTTGCCAATTAAATTCTGCCAGAATTCACCTCACCTTGTAAATAATAGCATAGTGTAATATCGGAAAACAACAAGGTTTCCAAACACACATATAAGGTATGAGAGACGGAGCAGCATAAACTCGACCAAGGTTCGAATCCCATGAAAGCTATTCATAACCTAGCACGTAATGTTCGACGAACAATCCACACCCTAGACGTAAGAAGATGAGTAGCTCGCCGGCAGCATGTTAATGAGAGACGTTCTAGATTCGCGACCTCGCTGGTCCATGAGTAAAGATAATATGGCATCAAAGCCATACTAAAAGCTTGAAAAAACAGTGGTGATGTTGAACAAGTAGCTCAGGGGTAACACACCTCATCATACAAATAGGAGATGCCAGGTTCGAATCCTAAGTGGTCTACAGAGAGGAATCCGAGGTTAGAATCCTATCTGCTCCATGGAAAAATTTAAATAAAAAATAAGTACACAACCTTGGAGAAATCATTTTGGAACGGGAGACCCATGGAAACAATCTTCATCTACAGTTTAATAAGTCCTACAGACAATTTTGGCCTACAGGATTGAATCCATTGATTTGGTTAATGAGGAGTAAAGAGAATGATTTGTAATGAACTGGAACGAAGTGAGCATTGATGGGTAAAGAACTTACAGGTGTGGCAGAGAAACAGAATTTGTGCCCAATCCCAATAAGGTGAGGGAGTGCAGCATCATGTTTTCTCAGAATCCGGGCATTTCGCTCTCCTTGTTTTTCTTGACCACTCTCGAGCGTTTAGTGCGGAATTTTCACTTCACACCTTATCCGGCAAACGCAAAGAAGTCCCCATACGTATTTGTCGTGGTGTGGAGAATATGAATTTCAGTTCCTGCCAAAGGCACTGGAATTATTGTCTTTCTTCAGCATTTCTATTGGTGTAAAATAATGGCATAACTAATTGTTGGAGATAATTTGTACCGGAAGTTAAAGACTTCCTATGTGAATTAATTTCTCTTGGAAAATACAATCCCAAGGGATTATGCAAGGAGCTACATCAAAAGAAAATACACATAGAAAACAATATCACAAAAGCTCATTGGTTAGAATATGTGAAGACTCTCTACAAGCGGTCTCAACAGAAGGATATTCCTCCCATCATTCATACCTCGATCGAACTTTTTTCAGAGGAAGACATCAAACATGGCATAAAGAATCTTGCAAATGGTAAAGCTCAAGATGTTGATGGGTTGCAAGCTGAATTTTTAAAGTGGGGGGTTGAGGTGCTCACTCCGCATATCAGAAAAATCTTCAATGATGTAACTCAGGTTGGGTTCCCACTAGAGTGGACGACTAGTGTGGTTATTCCTCTTTTTAAAAGTGGGGATATCAATAATCCTTCTAACTATCGCACTATTATGATCAATCCTCTTTTTGGTAAGTTATTTGGGGGCATGATAGAGCGTAGAATCAGCAGTTGGGCAGAAAGAGAGGGCAAAAGAGCAAAAGGACAAGCAGGTTTCCGATCTAAACATTCAACCATTGATCATTGCATCACTCTTAGGCACTTGATTGAAAAGGTATGGGATACCCAAGGGGATGAAGCTTTTTGTTGTTTTGTTGATTTTAAGAAAGCATTTGACACGGTTCCTAGAGACAAATTGTGGAACAAGATGGAGGAACTTGAGATTCCAAACGAGCTTAGAGCAACAGTACATAGACTTTATGAGCAGGTCAGAGCTAAAATTAGAACCAGAGAAGGTATGTCTGAATGTTTTGGTAGTGACATTGGGGTCAAACAAGGTTTCCCTCTTTCTCCCACTTTGTTTGGTTTATACATTGATAAGCTTGAAGAGTGGTTACGTAAAACCGAAGGAGAGGGTGTTCAGTTGGCCGAGTATGTGGTGAAGTTACTCTTATATGCCGATGATCTTATCTTAATTTCAACAACAACTCAAGGATTGAGGGAGCATCTAAAAGCTTTAGAACTCTTTTGCCAGGAAGTCGGGATGCAAGTGAACATTAGCAAAACAAAAATCATGATTTTTTCCCTGAAAAGAAAAGAGAGGCAATTTAACTTTCTTTTTGAGGGGAGTACATTGGAAATTGTTACAAAATATAAATATCTTGGGATTGATTTCCACAACAAGTTGAGTTGGGAGACTTGCAGAGCAAAAAGGATACAGGGAGGTTGGAAAGCATCTTACCTTCTTCAAAATAGGTGTAGGAAAGCTGAGCTTTGGGACTGGAAAACTAAGAAAACCCTCTTTGGTTTGTTGGTTACTCCGGTTGCTCTTTACGGTTGTGAGGTTTGGGGAAGTAGCATGTCAAAGCATGGATGGCGATAATTAGAAAGAATCTAGAAACATCTAATCACAAGTACTCTTAAAGTTAAATCAACAGATTCCTTATGAGATCTTGTTAGGTAGGCAGTACCTTCCCGGTGGATGCATCATCAATAACTTGGCCGATAAGCTATTTGAAGAAACTTGAAAGCATGGACGATCTTCATTGGCGAAAATGGTTATAGAGGATAATCTAGAGCACGAAAAAAACTTGGATGAAACAGAACAACAAATGGATGAACAAATGGGGCATCAATTTTCAGGAGTGTCCTGACAAGAACAGGAAATAAAAATTATGTGATGGAGAAGTTTAGGACTACCATGTGGGCATGTAAGCATGGGTCGTAAGAAAGCACATTATATCAAAGAATTCAACCCCACTTGGGAGCATGATGAAAAAGCTTATCTAGGGCGGTTTTCAAAAGTAAGGCAAGGATTTTAGTGGCTCAGTTGAGGACCGGATCACATCATCTTCGTTGTGAAACTAGTAGATGGACTATTCCCAAAGAGGATTGGGAAAGGAGAATTTGTCTTTTTTGTAGCAAAGGGGTTGTTGAAATAGAATGGCATTTCATTATGGAGTGTTCAACATATGATGATATCTCGGATCCAATACAAAAATGATTTAAAAGTGGACAACTTAAATGAGTTATTTACGAAACAAAACTTCAAAAGATCGTTGGTTTAGTGCTCAAGATTCACAGTAGAAGAGTTGATATGGCAAAGAGTCTAAAAACTGCTTAATGTATCGGTTTCGTTTGGTCCCATAGACTCTTCAGTCTCGTGGACGTCATTAAAATCTTTCATTTCATTTCATAAGGGCAAGGGGTGTCATAGAGTTGATTGGGAATCATGTTGTTTGCAGACAAGGACTCGGAGGCTTAGGCCTTGTCGACATGTTGTGGAAGGGACAAGCATTTTGCGTTAAATGGATCATTCGTGGCCATTGGCAAAGAAAGCTTGGAAGGTGCTTTTGCGACATGGTGTAGTAGAAGGCACCCCCTATAATTGATCTCGTATGGAAAGGTATTGGCTTTACCAACCTTCTCATTGCCCATGTTCCAATCAAAGTGGTGGGCACCTTCATGATTAAAAGCATCTGGAAAGCTTGGGAGTAGATTAAACCTTGGCTTATGTGGAATGGCAATGGCTTCCGTAATGGCCTTTCCTTCAATCTCCACTCTCATGGTGGTTACATGTGTTCCCATACCAAGGTCGTTGTTTGTGAGAGGTGCCTTGATTCCCGCTCTCCGCTTCTTCAAACGCAGCACGTACTTATCCAAGATCTTTTTGCAAAGCACACTCAATCTTGGTTTCCCGACAAGAGCTCAAGGTAAAATTTAAATTAGCCCCGCCCGAGACAAAACCCTCATTGAAAATATCATTTCCTTTGTGTCAGATCACATGATTTATAAGAATTTTTTTCTTCGAGCTCGTACATGGTGGACAGACTGAAGTGGTATGTGGACACCCCCTTCTAGAACTACTCAGCTAGCAAAGGTTATGCATGGCTTTCGCCACATCTTCCCATGGTGGATAAGCTTAACACTTGATGGGGAATTCGGTCCTCGTGTTCTATCTAGCGAAGTAGATTTCTTACAGTTTAGTCCACTTGTGTGGAACCCAAAATAACACACTTTTTGTGGTGTGTGCCTCATCAAAGCCTCCCGCTCGGAACACGTCTGGTTCAATTGGGAGTTGTTACACCAAAATGCCCCTTCTATGGGCATCTGGAAACTCTCCCACACCTCTTTTGGTACTATCGCAAAGCTCAGGGTGCTTGGGATTGGATTCATTCTTTCTTCCAACCTTTTTCCCCGAGTGCTTCACTTGGCATCATGTCTTACTGGGAGACAATCCCAAATTGCCACATAAATTTACCCAGATTTGGCATGCTTTCAGAGGGGGAATTTTGTTTTGGTTATGGAAAGAAAGGAATGTTTGTTTATTTGCTAATGTCGATGTCAATCATCACTTCTTTATTTATAACAAGTCTATGGTTTTCGCCAATGTCTTGCAACAAATTCAAGTTTAAGCCAATAAGGTGGCGTTAGAGGTGGAGCATCTACAGACGCGCTCTTGCGTCACTAGGCGACACCCCCTGCAATGTTGTGTGTTTGCCTCCATTCCCCTCTTGCCACTCTTCGCACACTGGCAATGTCAATGGTCGGCAATGAGGTGGTGGACACCGGAGCTACTCCTAGTTGCGCTCATCGCTCTCCTCATAGCCAACCTTTCTGAGGATCTTCACTCCCCCACCTTCATCTCACCATCGAAGTTGGGATATTCCCATGCCTCCCGGTTAACACGGTTGGGGCTCTCATCCTACGCATGAGCCTCGCACTCATATCGGGTGGAGCCATCCTCCACCACAAATAAGTTTACATGGTTGGCGCTTGCCATCTCACCCTCTTGGGCCCCTGTTGAAGATATTGAAGAAGAAAGCCACCATGGATCGGGATGGGATGTGCTAAACTCCGGAAAATATGTGTCCGGCTTTAGTTGGCATGATCAAGATCTGCCCCCTACAAGACAACAATTTGCAGCAGACGACTTAATCTTCTTTTTTGATGTATCGACGCTTTTGCTACCCCCCTCGTTCCTAAGCTTTTTGCCTAATTTGTTTCGTGACTTTGGGGCGTTCTTCCATACCGCTCGATCTTTAAAAATTTATCTTGTATCACTTTACTTGTTTAATTAATATAAGATCGCATTCATAAAAACAAATGTGAACCCAAAAAGAAGTTGATTAATATATTTATTATATTGGTGTGTATTCCATTAAATTTATATTACAGTAAATACATGACAAAGCATTTATATATTTCAACCTTGAACTATTTTTTAAATATATTACTCAGAGATAAACCCTTAAATATGTAATGTGGAAGATCAAATAGAGTACATTTGTTAATTTGTATTATATTTATGTCAAATAAGATGATCCTTTAGTGAGTCAAAGGTTTTATTGAGCTAATGACCCAACCATAAAGAACAATAAGGTCTCTTACCCATCCCACCTTAACAATCAATGTGAAATACATTATAACTTCTAGAAGTAAGAGGATCATATATGACACTAGACTCACACAAAAACCAACACGAAAACATAGTCTTTAAATACAAATTCAAACATTAAATGTCTTCAATAACACCATAATAAACAATGTTCTTACTATCGGTATCACACAAGAATAATTCATTCATTTCAACAATAAGATTGATTTATAATATGAATTTCCAAGAATTTTAAAGTCGGGAGAGAATTGGTTTACCCAAATTTAGAATTAAAGGAGTTTTAATTAGGATTGAAATCTTAACTAAATAAAGTGTAATCAAACCAATAAATAAATGCTCCAACATTCATCTATGAGAGTACATATAAAATGATGTAAAGGTGTTGCATTCAATTAGGGCACATGTTAAATAGAGTGAAGTACAAGAAGTTGAGTTCACTTAGCTTTTCTAATGTTTTGCAAAGTATTTTGGATCTAGAATTAGGGAAACAAGTTTTGACAAGACAAAATGTGCTTCATCACTAAAATGGATCCCTAGAAACTCGCTTGACAATAACATCGGGATCTAAGCACTAACATGTGGTGCTTCCATCTCACTTAGTGTTATTGGTTGGCTTTATTCTACACTTCTAATTCTTTCTAGGTTGTTTCATCTTTGTCTCTAACTACTTCCCGCACTTTAGCTTCTACCAAACCCTTTGTACATGTACTTGTAATGATTAAAACCCTAGACCCCTTCACTAGCACTCAAGTTGACATTAGATAACAAAAGAAAGTGGTGTGTAGAGGAGTTGGATTGCCCTAAGTGGTCAACATCCTTGTTGATTTTGACCAAGCACATTATTGTAATGCATAAATGAGGGCTCAAACTCCATGTAGTTCTCCTAGTGCTTATGAAAAAGTGAATGTAAATCTATAGTGATTCCCAAAGATGTTTTCCTTCTACCTCAATGCCAATAGAAAGCATAGCTATAAATAGAATGTACCATTCATGAGTGTTGAATAAAGTGCCAAAGTAGAATGTTTGCAGATAAATATGGCCAAAATTGAAATCCCTTGAGTATCGTTTGGTGTGTAGGTGCTTGATAACACTTAATTTGTATTTGACATGCTCTTGACTTAGCATGGTCTTTTCTTAACCTGATTTAAAGTGCTTCGACTTGTATAGAGGTTATTCCTAATGCTTTCTCTTAATTTAAGGAAAATTAGGGTAACTTTACATAAGACTTGATAAGTATTTTCTAGAGGAGCTCTTGAGAATGTCAAGTGAGTAAATGAGTGTGTCTAACTTGTTTTTATTATACTCCATGGGATATGATTTTATATTAAGCTTGACTAGGAGTGGGAATAAGCTAAACATGAGAAAATATAATTATTGCCCCTTAATGGGTAGTATCGTCTAACATTTCTATCTAGATTTGGACAACAGTGTCCGAGGATGAACAATGTAGCAAGTGAAGATCTAAAGAAGTTTTACAAGAGATGTAGAATGTTTATAAGCATTGAGATTGGTCTTGTAGGTATTTGAGCACCATAGTGAGAGAATAGGCGGTGTTTGTAAGCCTTATTAATGAGTATGATAATGTCACAATAGTGTATTTAAACTCTGTTTGTGTGTGCAAGTAGGAATAAATGAATATAAGCCAAGTTAGTATTATCACGCACCTAGTTACCGATTTAGGTGTCTACATTCCCCGCTCAAATTTTTCTAGCTTAAAGGAAAAACACGCATGAGTGTGTAAACACACTTTGTCTTTACTCGATTGTTTTATTGTTTCAATGTTTAAATGGTTGCGAGATTCCCCAAGAGCATAACCCGCAATACAAGAGTGTAGTCAATATCCATATAATTAAAATTGAAACTTTATCCTTAGTTTACTATATGCTTATCTAGCTTTTTGGCTTTCTGTTGGGGTGTGCCCCACACGTGTCAAAAAACCACTTTACTGTTATTGTATCATTTGGATTTTGAGCCCTTTTATACTACAAGGTATGGTCCCTCTAAAACCATTTACCAATAGCAAAAAAAATAGTTTAAAATGTGTAAACATAGATAGGATCAAGGAAGGAGTATACCTACACGTGTAGAACCAACTCTACCATGTAGCTATAGAAGACCATGCCCCTTATTAAAGCATGTGAAGAGGGAAATTGTAATAATACCAATAGAGACTTGGAGGTGATTAAATCCCTAATTAGAATAAGGTTGGGGGTGTAGCTTTTCCCAAATGTAAATGTCATAGAGAGTTGGGGATGAAGAAACCCAACCCATATAGCCAAAAGAGAAATAATAAAAGTAAACTAAGATTCTTGGGAACAATAAATCCAATAGTCAAGGAAAAGTGAAACCACATGCACCACAAAATGTAATGTTGTAGGACATTGGGTGTTTCTAAACCCAAACATTAATTTTTTAAACCACATCGCTATAAATAGATCTAGGTTTGTAATTCTCGAACCTCTTAAAATATAAATGTTTGAAATAAATAGAATAATAACACCCGATTGTGTAGAAGATGCCTCTAGATGAACAAAGGCATTTGACAGGGCAAGTCCAACATCTAAAATCATGTAGAGTCTTGTATATCTTCCATCATGCTCAAATACCTCATAAAATGCACATGTGTATATATAATAGAATATAATATTTATCAAATCTCATGACAAACAACATATGTAAAGTAGAAACTAGTAATTGAAGCTATGTTCAAGTCCTAATTTTGTATTTTTGGAATATTTGAATGATCTTTTAATTTTTCAAATATTTTTATGTTTTTAAAAAAATATGGGACAAAATGTGTTTATTCTATGTTGACTAGGTAATTTACATGTCAAGATTGAAGCCTAGTGGACCAGGATCAACCATACAAGAAACCTTATGAAGGCAAGAACAACTAAGGTGTCCTTTTCGCTAAAGCCAAAGTAGACTTATAATGTACTCATCATCAATACAAGGTGGAACTTGCTATGCTATAATGTCTTTCCAATGTGTTATATTCCATAGGTATTCAAGGAGGTCCTCTTGTTTCATTGTAATATATGTATCCAATTGTAGGAAAGTAATATTGTAATTATTTTCATAAAGGGTAGCCATTAAGCATCATAACCATGATCTTCCCAAAAAGGGGGTTTGGGTTGTGGGTCGAGCGCTACCCATACTTTTGTTACTAAAATGTAGAGACCAAATGCAAAAAGTAACATGATAAAGCTTTGAAATTCACATGATTGTACAAGTATGATATCTAATGGAGTAATATCAAGATCATTGTATGCCTCCATTGTACATATATTCTTGAAGTAGATGTATTGAGCAGGGCATGTTCCCAATAATTTTATTGATATATAGGCTAGAAATGAAATGCTCGAATTGTATATTAAGAGGATATACTCATTTGAGTCATGTTGAGTCATTGTGGTCTATTTCAACTATACCACTATCTTTAAGCATTTGTATATTAGATATTGATACTTGATAATGATTAGCATTCTTACTAGTAACACGATGTTAGTAACAAAAGGGTTAATCAAATTATTTATAAATCTTAGTAGTTATATGGTGTCACCTAGAAGGTAAGGCCAAAAGACCATGTTCTAGTAATAGAGGTAGTATGGTCCATGGGGTATCATGTTGCATTGATATCTTTAGAGGGGTAACAATGTCGATAACACTAAGAATATTAACTAAATAGTTTTTTATTGAATCCAATTATATGATGTATTTGAATTTTTGCAAAGCTCAATATTTATTAGCCACACACTTAGAAATGATGGTGGCCTCTATTGAAGAAATACCTTATATCGTTATATTTTATTGTTGTGCTTCCTTGTTGAGAAACCCGTTCTTTAAAATATTTTTTTATTTTGTCTTCCACCGATATTTCTTTGTCTTTTATACTAGGCTTTGTAATGGAGGGGTTACAAATATAATTGCATTTAAATTCCATAAATTTAGGAGTCTTAGTTTGTGGCATTGGATGGCTATGTAAACAAATCCCAATTGCGTAAAGTATTTTTAAAGAGGGATAACTTTGGGAATCAAGTAGTTAGAGTTTGTTTTAAGAGAGGAGCTTAGATGTAAGCTTAATTCTCTTAATAATGAGGTTAGTAAATAAATGACATGAATGTTGTAACCATATGATATGTGATGTGAGATACCACGAGAGGAGAATGGTTATATGATTTAAGAATAAATCATTGGCGATCGAGTATATGAGTATTATTTCTCCGAATATATGAAGTGAATCATTTTTTCTATTTAGTGTTTGAATTTGCATTCCTTTGATCTCTCCAACCTATCTCGAATTTATTTTTTGTTTGATTTATCTTTTCATGCATATTTTGAGGGTTGGAGGTATAAGGTTGTTTTTCATTAGACTCCTTGATCCCGTCCGCGTCATCTACACAAATGTGATCATAAATTTACAATCATATAATATGAAGCTAAAGACATAAAAGAACACAATGCCATAAGTGAGACCTCGCCAAACCCTACAAAGGAAACAATTATCCATCTTGTAAAAAGTCTTCTGGAGGAATTTTTCTACAACAAGAAAATTCATCCTCCACTCTTATTCGCACTTCTTGATTTTTAAGGCAACTTGATGAGACTCTGCACATCCTTCCTGAGACACTTTCATATCAATATCACTCCGTCTAAGTTTGAAAATTTTGCAACTCTTACTAACCCTAACTTTTACTTTCCTTACTTTAGCTCACCTATGTTATGTGTAATTATTTTATTTATTTGGACATGTTTTAGGATTTGCATGTTTTATTATTATTTATTGTATTATGATCTCATTTCATCTTTGCACAAATTCATTTAGTCTAATTACATTAAACCTTAATTTTTGTGTTACAAATTTTCCATCTTGGGTTTATTAGGCCAATGTTCCTTTTTAGATCATTTAGTAGTTTTTTGTACAAAATTTTCCCTCTCGGTTTTCTTCTACAATTATTTATTTTGGGTCCTTTGGTAGCTTTTACTCACTAAATTTCCCATCTTTAGTTTATCCGGCCAATGTGCCTTTTTAGGTCCTTTAGTAGTTTATTTTTACATACTTTTCCTCTTGCATTTGTATGGCCATAATTTCTTCTATGGTTTTTTGGTATCTTTTAATTAATTTTTCCCTCTTGGGTTTATCTAACCATTGTGCCTTTTTGGATCCTTTGGTAGCTTATGTTTTACAAAATTTTCCTCTCTTGGGTTTTATCATACTTATCTACCTCTTCACTCTTAATTATTACATATATCTTTGTTATGTTGGATCTTTCATAGGTTTATACTCCTATCTCACAACATCACTAACTATTTCCTACTTATTAAGCTACTTAGTTTATCATGTTACTATTGATGAGATTTTTCATGTTCACAAAGATATGTGAACATAAACCAAGCACCAAAGGATCAATAGGTTGTTATCCCTCTCATTTCGGGATCACAAGGAGTGAACCGAGGCACAATTTATAGTATTGGACTCTCTATGTAGTCTCTCAAATAAGTCTCTGCAAAGTGTTTTGAAAGTTACCACAATAGAGAGAAACCTCTACATTTACCTTGCCAATTAATATAGTTGCATCAGCTCAATTAACTTGTGTGCATATTCACCGAAGCTAAAAAAACTTAAAGTGGACTGACATCAAGATAAACTAAAAGGGAAAGAGGGTAAGGCAAAAGCAATATTATCGGAATTTATTGCAATGATTCACTATGAATGATCTCTCATGGACTCTACAATGGTTTTACTTGAAATCATTTGGAGAGAATCGCAAGGTTTTGGCAATCAAGAATCAATTATTTTATGAACTTCATTATATATATATATATATATTGATATATATAGGAATATGATCTCCCTAAACAAACGAGTCCTATTTTATCTCCATGAACTAATCAAATTAATCTTAGGTGGATTGGTTCAACCATCACAACAATATTTGTATGAACCAAATATATCTAACAATCATATTCTCACACACTCATAAATAATTTTATATCTCACTACAATAGAATGTGAGCACTAATAAATTCCTAACACCCCCGTAGTGCAAACATGGGGAGTAAGCACACCATTGGTCCTAGAAATGTAAATGTGCATCCTTACAAAATGCAAACTTTAGGTATGTGATTATGTTATTTTGGATATTTGTTGCACATGATCACCTACATATGAGAACTCAACAATTCATGTGTTCACTCTAGTGAACTCTTTCACAGTGGTAAATACACTTCCACTAATTTATCTACATACAAGAACTCAACAATTATTGCTTTCACTTCAAGTGAGATTTCTACCAACGGATTGAAGTAGAATACGATAGTAATAAAATCTTCATAGTCAACTAGTATCTTACTCATCTATTTACAATATATATGACTTTCGGTTTCTCCTATTTTCAATCTTAGTAGGGGATTGATTAATGTTTTATTTTTGTACACACCATATGTATAAAAATGAAAGATTGAGGACCAGTCCTCATTATCATGTATAAAGCCACCATTGTAGATCATTGCATGCATTTAACAATATAATATGGTCACCACTACCACCTGAGAGACTAATCCCGCATTTAGTTATTTTTTCGTTGATTGGTTTACCACCGCTATATAGATATGCGGCCTCATCATTAGTGAAAAACGAGAGGAAATTTATCACCATCCAACCTCTTATGCCTCCACCCTCCAATAGATGTGTTGTTTACTCAACAGTTGGAATTTGAATCTCAATTATTTCAACATTATGTTTATTTGTATGACTCCCCCACAATGTTAAGAAAATTGGATGTCGATTCTACCAATAATGCATCCAATTTACGAAAAAATAATTTGACATTTTTAGACTTTGATAAGACATAATTTTGATGAATAACTAATAAGGCCTAAACCCAAACATGAAAAACTTTTAAAGATGCACCTAATAACATTACTAAGAAAATATCAAATATAACTAGAAGCTATCATATCGAGTTTACATTAATTTTACATTGACTTTAACATTTAACAACTTGTGACTATATTCACATACTTAGTGACTATATTTACAAGAAGCGCCCACACCTCAACAAGTATTCAACTCTGAGCTCATGATAGAAATCCAGGTTGAGCTGGCAGTAATGTTAACTATGTGTAGACTCGGGCCGGGATGAGCCTAGAAGAACACGGGTTGAGTTCCCGAGGATGGAAAGATGCTTGAAACTCATGTAACTCAAATACCCGTGTTTGGAGGAGTAATGAATCTAAAAGGTCAAAACTAGAGAGCAATAAATCAATGCCAAGACAACCAAAATGTTGCACTATTGGATTATTAACATTTTGCTTCCCCTATTAAAACAATTCTCTTTTCTTTTCCCTCACACCAAACGTGTTGAAGATCAAACACACACAATAAGCACGAGATAAAGTTGATATCCGACACACGTAAATATCATAAAATGTGCATAGGCTTCGATCATGTAATCGATCGACGTGACTACATGAATGTACAACAATGTACATATTACACAACTAGAGATCTAAATATATTTTGTTGAATTGATTATACATATCACATCATACTCCCGCTAACAATAGTTCTATAAAACTACCTAATGCCAAACTAATTTAAGACCATTTTCAAAAATAAGGCTTTCATTAACAAGGTTGATAATGCGAAACTTTGCCCCCTTAAACAATATTAAAACCTCATAATATCCTCTAGTTTAAACCACTCAAATACCAAATGAGACCATTAATTAGACCTAATTGCAAGGTCTAGACAATCAAGAATTCATTATTTTATTTATTTATATATATATATATATATATATATATATATATATATATATATATATATATATATATATATATATATATAAACCAAATGGTCCTATTCTATCTCCACGAACTACTCAATATAATCTTAGGTGGACTTTTTCAACCATCGAGACAATATTGTTCTCCCAATATTCTTATGGACCAAATATATCTAACAATCATATCATCACACTCATAAATTATTTTATAAATCACCAAAATATATGAGCACTAATAAAATCCTAGCTTTTACCATCATGTAAATAGTCTACTATACACTTATACTATAATAGATAAGGTAGAGAATCGAGGAATAATTATTTGTGAATCTAAACTTGCACAAACCTCGTACTTTTATCCATAATAGTTTGATTAACTACAAGAATTGTGACACCCATTCATACTAGCATAAGCTCAATTTATCTTGATTCACTAAAACATATTATTTCAATGGAAATCAAATCATAAAAGCATTAAAAATAGAGTTACTAAAAACATAAGGAAAGAAATAAAACACGAATTCAATTTTCGTAAAGATCGACATTCACTATCATTTTCAACCCTCTACAAAAGTGTAAAACAAATTATATTTATATCAATTATACTCTTGCCTAATTTATGACCAAACAATTTTTTATAGGACCTTCGAGAAGATTAGATGCATGACATAAAAATCCAAAGAAGAGAAATAATCTAAAAAATTGTTACAATTGATGCCACATTGTGGATTAGCATTGACAACTCAAGTGCACCCAACCACTTGGTTACTTACCTTTGTTTTCTTCATTGACCATGAGCTCTAAAAGTTTAAGGTGGTGACATATGTCACTTCACCATATAGAATTGGGCTTAGCCTTTGTTTCTCTTAGCAACATCTATTTAATCACCAAACTTAACATGTAGTGTTATTTGTGTCTTTCCATCCACTTGACAACATCTTGTGGAAGATGGAATGCTATGTTATTTTGGGTAGAAGTCTTCAAGGTACAAATCTTGGTGAGAACTCCATTATGCATTGCCACTTGTTGAGAATCAATAGAGTCGGCCTGCAAGAAAGTATTCAACCTTAAAATTTTCATTATCACACCCCTTTCCTCCGGGAATAATAGATGAGACCACAAATTAGATGTTAGTGAGAGCAGAACACGAGTAAGTTTTCAACCATGCCTTTATTTGAACCATATAAAGTCCGGAGGTAATACATTATGACACTTGATAGCATTTAGTGGACTCCACGCCTATACATTACACTTCTTCCTTTTCCTTTCACTTACTTATTTCTCCCAAGCACTACAGTTCACTAGATATCACCACGTGACACAATTTAGGATTTCGTGGCTATCAAGTCTTTTTTTAACCTCTTAACAACTTCAAAATTTTCCATGAGACAATAAGGTAATTAGATTTTGCCACATGGCACAATCTAGTGCCTTAGATTTATAAATTATTTTAAACCATTGAGGAAAGTGTTCAACCCTTACCATGTTGATATTTCACTAGATAATGCTACTTTTCATGATCTAGTAGCTTTAAACAAAATGCCACTTAGCCTAGAAACCTTTTTCTATTCTTTGGTTGATAACTTAATACTTTTTTAATCGATAAATTGAGGGCATCGATAGGGGTCCTCACCCATAATTTTTTTTTTAATACATCATCACCCGATATAAAATTATTAATCGGGAGACCCTAGCTAACGTCACGGTCGGGGTTTGCGAATAGTTTTTGTGATATTTCTAAGAAGGCATATATTTTTCATCTACACTATAAACCAATCTTTCTTGTCAATACTATGATCCGTGTTTGAATCTCCTGAGAGGAGAGCCCTCAATCGAATCAATAGGCTAAAAGATTCACAACAGGGGAGACCCTTACCATTTTAGAATATTTTTCATCCTTAAGAGAAAATATCGGTTCAACCATCATCCCCACTTGGGATGTCACCACTGGGTTGGCTCGAGGCTAGATTGGATCGAACGCCCACCATAGAATCACTTTCCCCACCTAAGAATCCAAGGTAGGATCCTGGGAGTCTATAGGGGTGATGAACTAGAAAGTGTTAAGAGAGAGCATCGCTCCACTAGGAAGACACTTTCCTCTTCTTATGTTTGAAGAAACCATAGTCTAATGTCGATGTATAGTTTCAAAACAACAGAGACACATGAATGGTAATCCGTTGTAGTATAATGGTTTGGACCTAAGGGCGTCTGACAACACCAAAGATAATCATTGTTGGGAGATATTTTTATATATTGATACTAAATAATATATGGGAAAAATTTGTGTGGAGAGACCCAAAGTACCAAGGTCAAACTTAAGGTGTCTACCCACTTTATGACCAATATTTTTGAATCACACCTCAAATTAGAAAGGAAATGATAGGTTTCAAAACCTAACCTAGACATGCGTGACATTTAGAGGTTCAAATATTGGGTTGAAAGAGGGGAAGCATGGCTTAATCATAATGCCATACTCACCCCAAGCCCGAGTTTTGTGCACGAGAACAAAATTTCGTTCAACAACTAAATAAAAGAGCCGTAGTGTAGGTGTAAATCATCAAGTTGTCCTTGTGAGGGGTTTCCATGAATTCATTATTGATTTGTGGTGCTCGGGAGGTTGGGTCGATTCAATTGAACCTACAAATCAAACCCCTTTTAAGCAAGATATATTTCACCCTTTAGAACTTCATCTAGCAGATCTTCTTGAAAATCATTTCTAGATCCTCCCTGGACATATGCATCGACTTATTTTAAGGCTTTGTCCATTTAGGAAGATTCAATTTATCTCAAGTAATTGTGGCTAAAGACACATGATCATCTCCTACTTTTATAAATTATCTAGCACCTATTTCATTGTGCTTACCACATCTTGATTGCTTACATGAAAACCTCTATCCACAATAATGGATCCAAGCCTCCAAATAGTATTAGGGCTTCTCGTGGCCATTGCATGAGCGACCTTTATACCATAGCTTATATGGTTGAATGCATGGGGTTTACTATTAAGAGAATGGAATTACTCCAATAATTCTAGTGGTGGGATGTTGTTATCACCGCATAGTTACATCTCTCCCATGCTCACAAGAAAGACCTTTGTGTGACAAGATAGGGTTACCTAAATAACTTACCACTAGTGGAATTCTAAAATCTCATAAGAAAAAAAGTCACAAGCACGACCTTTTCTTCATGTGGTTCTGTTTCATTTTCAATTTCTCTTTAAGGATAGAGGTTGGCTTAACATTTAGTTTCGTAAGTATTTCCAAGTACCGTGGATCCCTTTCACTTGCTCCACTACGATATGCAAGTATTTTATTAAATAAACACTTTACAAACTTGTCTCTTGGTGGATGTGGGATTAGTCCCCAAAGACAAAGTGCTTAAGACCACTTGTCCATATAAAATGTGAATATCCTCCAACTCTAACAGAAATAAAAGGGTGTCTTCATGGATTTCATAAAAAAAAATAAGACATATTTCGTGCCCTTAACCACTTAGACCACTTAATCTCTAAAATAGATGGAAGACCCAAATTTGAATCCAAAGCAATAAGGCATGGCAAGACATTAGAGAAGTCATATTTAATATTACATACCTAACTATAAATGCATTAAAGAACTCATATTGTACCCTCAAGATAAAAAAATTTGACTTTAACGCCTAAAAATTATCACGAGAACATAAAATAACTAAAAATGAACATTATAATCCAATGTCTCTACAAATATGCAATTATTTTCCATGTAAACACTAAAAACACTCAACATGCTCGTGAAATCTCTTCTATAGAAATAAAACCCTTAGAAAGAGTAAAACATGTAACAATACTATGATTTTCAATCAAAAATTAATTCAACAAGTGAATTCAAACTCTTTAGTAGGTCCACATTCATTGAATGAAATGGGGCATGCTACTAAACAATTGGGGAGATACCTCTAATATCTATAATGGTTACATAACGACCCAAAGATTCCCTCTAAATCGATTGGAGAACCTTGTTGGTTATGGTAGGTTGTGTAATTGAGTCCGATTGGGATATAATAGAGGGGGTGGGGAGGAAAATGATAAGGAATATGTTTGAGGTATCCTATACATGTGAGCAAGGTTTGCATTCATTTGAAGAAATTGGTTGTTAGCACTATCTTATTGTTCATTCATTCGGTCAATGAGTTGCAAAATAAGTTGTGTTGGATCATTATCAAGAGGATTTTGACAAGAATTTTGGATAGGATTTTTAATTTCATTTTTGTTAACACCTGGTGCATGAAAAGGATTGATATCAAAAGAGTTTCCCTAGTAGTACCATTTTCCTTCATCTTGGCCACAATGACTTTAGGAGGGTGATTGTAAAAATTGGGGTAGGCTAGGATGAACTCTCAGTATAGTGCGAGTATAGACATATTATGTGTCATTTTCTTCCTCTTGCTCAAATTCTTCCTCTCAAATTCTATTGTTAGCATTAAATTGAGTTTTCCTTCTTTTTTTCCTTTTGACCTATTTCTTTTCATTAGTGTCACCATATTGAAATCACGATAAAAGGGGTTAGTCTTAATAGAGGAATCCCAATTTTGGGAGTTTCATTTTGTTGTTAATTTTGATGATCAAATAGATCATTTATGTTTAAGTACTTTATGAAAATTTAGGCAATATTTAGGATTATCTAGAAATATCTAGGATGATTTAGTAATATAAGGAAACATGAAGATGACTCAATCAAAAGGTTTCATGTTCGATTCACATTGGGTTTACTAGAGTTTAAATAAAGAATGACTTAATAAACTATCATTCGTCTCTCAATAATGGGAATATAGACTAGGATAATGAGAGGTGTCATGAAAAATATGCACGCCTTGATGTTATAAGTTATAAAAGGCGTAGAAATGGGAAAATAATATTCCACACTCGATAAAATATGTAGGGTTTTAAATACTAGATATAGGATAGAGTAGTGACATCTAACTAGCTCTCGATAATAATTGATGATAATGGGATTATACAAGTTTTAACAAAAAATGATTATGATGATTTTTATAAACCTAGGCTCTAAGGATCAATAAGATGTAAAGGTTGTAAATCCCAAAGGGTGATCTATAAGACAAGAGCCAATAGATAAACAATGCAATAAATTAATAATATGTTATACTACTCTAACCTATGCATGGCCACATCAAGTAATCATCCAAATATAAAATAACTTAAAGGAAAAGAGAGGTTAGAGATACCTAATTTTAGACTCCGTTGGCGCATTAACTTCCCACCACGCTTAGCAACACCTTATGATAGATTTGATATGGGGATCACAAATGAATACAAAAATACTTATGAAAACCTCTTTTTAAAGACTCCAAAGATTAGGTAAACCATAGTAAGTGCAGCTCTTATGTTTGGGAATCCTAAACACCTAATGATCCAAGTGTGGACTCCAAAATTCTAAATAATACCATCCTTAAAACCTATAATGTTTTAAGGGCATATTGATGATAGCCACAAAAATAATGAGTGATGATGATTTGTTGCAATGAGCACTCAAATGTTGAATATATATGACAATCGTGATGGGCCATTGAAATTTTTACTAGCCGACCATATCAACCATGTTCAATGTCATTGGCTATTAAAAATTACATGCCAAACAATATTGACTATGTGTGATATTGTTAGTTGTGGGATGTATAAAATCACGAGGGTAAAAAAGAAATTTGTGATTGATGAATGGATACTCAAATCTTATGAAAGGTGACATTACAAAGGTATATGTGTGCTAAAATTAGGTATGGATATGAATCTAAGTAGATAGTAAATTGATGTTGTATAGAGGCTCTAAAAGATGATTGTAGAGGTATGACAATATGTGAAATGTGATATAATTAAAAAAACATCAAGTATCTCTCATAAGTACCACTACTAACCAGAACAATGCAACTATTGAAGGTTGCACGTAAGCATTTTTTCTTACTCCATGCTCTCGTCAGTGTCCCTGAGGACAATGCTTTGAGGAAGCCAATGTGCCAATAGTTCCTATGAAGAGAAAAATTTAATAATGTAAAACGTTAGGTGTATACACCATGTCTAATTCTTATTTGAATACTTCATTTCCTCCTCCATGGGTTTTCTTCATGATATGTATTCATATGATACAAGTTCCTTCTTTACTATCTTGGGATCTTCATTACTAATAAATAAAAATAATTTTAAAAAAATCTATTGAACTACACCTCTCTAGTATTGCTCTCATTAGTTTTGACCTCTTTAAGACATGGATTGTAATTTATTCTTGTTGATCTTCCAACTCTTCACCAGCTTACCTCATACTCAAATACAAGATCTTTAGTTATTATTTTAACCTACATATTTTATGTTTCTTTATTTTTTTGTTCTTATATAACACTATAATGTAGACTTGCTCTTTAACTCCTTGAAAATTACATTCTAGCTATAGATTACCCTTTTATTTCATGGGTTACACGAGTTGTAATATTCAATACCATTTCCATACCTCATAAAGGTGTACTTCACAAATTTATAATCTATCTTATTTCTTTTTTTCCTTTGGGATATGAGAAAATGTTTTGCAAATAAAGATTGTCAATTATCGCAAGGTTTGTTTCTTCAATTTCAAGATTTCTT
This sequence comes from Taxus wallichiana var. yunnanensis, assembly GCA_018340775.1. Taxonomy (NCBI): domain Eukaryota; kingdom Viridiplantae; phylum Streptophyta; class Pinopsida; order Cupressales; family Taxaceae; genus Taxus; species Taxus wallichiana. The sequence goes on along the minus strand of CM031243.1, from coordinate 338,927,320 downwards.
AAGAGTCTTGTAAACAAGAGTTGATGTGGGGGTGTTGGCATGGAAATTTGTAACATTTAAGGATGGATACTACATTATACATGTGTTAACCATGTCCCACAATAATTCTTCAATTCACCAACATTTTTATAAATCTTGCGATGGAAATTCTCACTCAAGGCATGGAAATAAATAAGTAACCTCATACTATGAGATAATTGTGAATACCTATGACAATCCTAACACTTAAGGAATAAGTATAAGATAATTGAAAATGATGTAACCAATCCCAAAAATTGAAAATAAACACATTTAAACAACAAACTAACCAAAATAGCAAGAAGAATCCATGCATATTATGAGTAATACATGATCGATTATGGGCTCACTACTTATACCTTCCTATATGAAACACCGAGACTTATAATATTCCAACAAATTTGAACACATCCAATGAACTAAAAATCAAAATATAATAAACAAAATCAACCCATAAGTTCACAATAATTCCAAAATTCCATTATAATGAGGATTTATAGGTATTCATATGATTCTTGGATGACCGAGCATAACTAGTTTCCACACAAATATTCTACGTTATATTCCATTATAGTATTCTAAGATGTTTATTTTTCTATGATTTGGTATGCACTTCATAGTATTTAAAACTTTATTTTCTTATTCAAGTGTATACAAAATTTTATATCACGTTTTTCTTATTCAATTCATGTAATTCTTGTACCACCAAGTGTGAAAACATTACTGATTTTTATTGCTCAATTATCTTGTGTTACATGTCTCACTCATGCATGCAAGATAAAGGACCTTGATATTGCAATTTTTTGGGTCGATAACTGATTTATTTATCATTTAATAAGAAGTGGTCACTTATTTAACCCAATACTTATGCTCTAAGATTGCACCACTAAGCATACTCTAAGCCTTTTCCATCATGTACTTGTTCAATTTCTCCGCGAATCCATTTTTTTGTGTGTATGGAGTTATGATTACCTTTCAATCCCAAACATCCTATAAAACTACTTAGAATCATTTGATAAATATTCTCCCCATTGTTTGTGTGCAACACCTTTATCCTTTTCTCCAAGTGATTCTCCGTAAGGGCCTTAAACTTCTTGAATTTCTTGAGTACCTCATTTTTTTCTTGGGAAAATATATCTAGGTATCCCTAGATAAATCATCTATCAAAGACATAGAAAAGTAACCTTTAAATTGATGGAATCTTCATGTGTGCCGAAAACATCACTATGTATCACTCACGAAATTCCACTTTCTCTACAATAATTGAAGGAATTTTACTTGATTCTTCTTACCATAAACACAATGCTCACAAACATCAAAATCCAAAGGGTAATCAAATATCCCTTTAATGAAAACGAAGCGGGAGCGGGTTGGATGGAATGAGCGAGATAAATTTCAAACTCATGTGGGGGTTTTATCTCGGTGGGTCTCCTCCTAAGGAAGTTGGGGAGGGTTAATCTTGGGTTGGGTGTGTTACATGAAGGAGTGTCTCTTTATCTCCTTTTCCTCCCTAAATCGACCTAGAAGGAGAATGAACCGACATTGTTTGTCTTTATAGAACTGGTGAAAAGATATAATAACAAGTACGACCTCTCGCTTTTGGTAGTTTTGTTGGCGTTATGCTTTATGTTGACCTTATGAGGGCTGGGCCAAGATAAAATGGGATCCAAAGGGAATATATATGTGGTGGATGTATCAAATAAATCCTTCTTGTTTTGGTTCAATAGAGAAGAGGAATACCAATATGCCATTAATGGTGGACCTTGGCTTTATGGAAAGACCTTATTACATCTAGCCAAATGACGACTTGGTCTAGATATGAAGAATTTCAAACCCAATGCTTTCCTAGTCTGGGTGAAGCTCCCTAATTTAGCTCTCGAGTTCTGGGAAGTGGAGGTGCTGAGAGGGATTGTTAGGGCCACTTTGGGGATATGTTAGTTATAGATCCTACTACTCTGGCTAGAACAAGATTGGTCTCTACTAGAATGTGTGTTAATGTTTCTCCCGAGAAAAAGATGCCTGCCTTTATCCGTTTGAGCTCGACCTATGGGGTTGTGGAACATGAATTAGTGTATGAACATTCCCCTGTTCACTGTGTGAAATGCAAGTCACTTGGGAACATGGCCAGTTCTTAAAAGGGTCGGTTGTGGAATGGCAATTGAAGCCACCTGTCCGTGTTGAATCTGGCATGGAAAGCCCAAATCCTGCTCCTCATAATCCTCCTTATCATGTTTCAAAGGTTGGCGCTATGGAAAATGGCAACCTTTTGATAGGTGGAGAGACCACCATTAAGAGTGTTGATGAGATGAAAAATGAGGGTTGGGCCATCTCCTATTTCTGAATTGAGCCCATAATTGATTCCAATGATAAAATAATAGATTCAAATGATAGTGAGACCACCGACGGGTTAGATGAAGAGGAGGATTTTGGGTACGAAACAAAGGAGTCTAAGGTCAATCCGACTATTATTTCCTCTACTTCATTTGATAAATATCTAGAAAGGGAGGATGCTTTTGAAGAAACAATATGGAAGTATTATGAAACGAAAAATAGGGACTCAAAATATGTGGGAAAGATCGTTAGCACCAAATTTGAAAGACCAAACCCGGTTATGGAGGAGATCCCTGCGGGTAAGTTGGAAGTAGTTCTGAAGATCAACAAGGAGGACAAAAATCTTTCTAAACCCCAAATTAACCCAGACTACCTAAAGGTTCTTGTTTGTTGGGAGGGTGAGCGATACAGAGACTACATCAAGGAGACATTTGGGGGGGTTGATGATTCTGATAATGGGTGACACACTGTGCAATCTAGAAGGTTTAAGTGGTGGTATTAACTATTTTACAGAGACTTTTGGCGGGTCGGTGTTTATTTTGTTTTGGTTGTCTCTTTTAGACCTTGGTTTCTTGAGTTAAGTCTGTTTATCTCTCTTTGGGGTCCTTTTTCATTTTCTCGGTCGTAGTTTGGGTGTTGTCATGTTGCATATTTCTTTGTAAGGCCTTTGGGAGTCACAATCCTTGTTTTTACCGATCCAATAAAAAAATATCCCTTTCACCATATATTTTTTCTACAATACATGCGTACCTTTCTATCCAATATGGTCCATCCTTTGATCCTATAGAATTTTCTTCTCTACAATAATTAAGGGCATTTTCATGATTCCTTAGGAACAATAGAGTTGTAACATGCAACACTCATCACACTAGCATCAAACATTAAAAATTTTCCCAGTGCACACTTCTATTTCCACTACTAAGGCACTAAACACCACATTGCAACCATATTTACCAAATGAAACATGCACACTGGCTTCATTCATTTTTATCAAAAAGATCAAATTCCTATCCAAATGAGAATATGAAATAAACCTAGGACTCTAAAGTTTTCCATCTCTAAACCTCAAATTCACTCTTCCTCTTCTCACAATCTTGTACATTGATTTCTCTCCATACATTGATTTCTTCCTTCGAGGGAGTAATCTATTTTTAGATAAGATAACTTTTGATATGAACATCCAAAATTTTGACTTTAGGATAGAGTTGGGGATAGCCAAGTAGACCACTTGGGGAGGGGAAGATAAGATGTAAAAATGACACCTATGGATCCTTAGCATGGTTCCAGTAGGTAGATAAGAGGGTGATGGATGTAATGATTGTGGGGTTCCCACCTAGGAGGATGAACTTTTCCATAAGGAATATGTTATGATCGAGAGCCATTGTGCCCACATTTAAGGTCATCGATAGGATAATGACAGAGACCACATAATTCCAGATAATTATGATGAGAGATGGAAAGGTTGGTGATGGAATAGTATCGCTAAGTGTGACTAGAGTCTCACTTTGGTAGATATGTTAATAGTAGAAAGGTTGCAAGTGCAAGGCATTGAGAGGTTCCATTTCTAGTTTACCATTGAGGGAGGCTAAGTGATAGGCTCTAGAATCATACTTAAGCGTGATAATATATGGTCAAATCTAGTTGGGAGCAAAATTTCCATGTTGGCTCCTTTCTAGAGAATTGATAGAGATTAAAAGAGGTTAGAGGGAAAGGATGCAATGTCATTTGTATCCATGGGATGGTTGGATGAAGAAGGAGATGGATCGATGTGCATGGGAGATGTGGATGAATAAGTAGATGTGAGAGGATTAAAAGTGAGGAGTGGATACTCCCTGGTGAGAGATGTTGCATCACATTAGGCAACTTGGATGCGAGATATGGATGAGCTAGTGGATGCCGAGGGAGATGAGGTAGGCTCGTTAGAAGGAGCAACGATGATGACTCGGGTTTTTATTAAATAGATGATTGAGGCTCATGAGGGTGAGAAGGATTAGTAATATGAATATCGTCGATGAAGAGAGGGGCATTCCTTTAGGAGAAATAGAGATTGGGGGATTGCGACGAATGATTTGGATAGAGAACCCAACTTAGATTTATTAGGAGGCGAGGATTTTATTGGAGGATTGTATTTGATTGTCGGTGAGATAGATGGAAGAGGGTGGTCTTCATTGATGATAAGGTAATATTATTCTATGAGATTGTGGATGAGGTTTTAAAGAGCCTTGTAATGCTTTATGTTATGTTGAGGGACAAGATGATAGGTGCACACAATGTTGGAATCAAACCACGTGGGCTTCGGTGCGTGTGGGTCAAAGGGCTTGATAAGGGGAAGGGTGATTGTGGATTCTTGGATGAGACGTTGAAGGATATCAATATAAGACCCAATGGGGTATTTTTGAAAGGGGATGCGTGGATTTTGGATTGATTGGGCTTAGGAGAGGTACATGAAGGCAAAAGTGGTGCCTTACTCTTATGAGGTTTGATAGTGATATGAGATTTTGATTTGGATTTGGATGGGGAGATTGGTGGTTTGGATTGAGATTGGATGATGAAGGGTGCTTGGAATGAAGGTCATGGTCCTAAAATATATGGGGGAGACCCTAAAATAGATGATGAGGTGTTGTATTTCTTAGATGGTTTGTATTGACGGGGCTTTGAAGAAAGAATCTCCAATTTTTATGCGAGACGAGTGAGATATTTCTAGATGGAAGTCTTTGAGGATCTTTGGTTGTTGTCATGATGATTTACCCTTAGCGGGGATCATGATGATTTTTACTAGGGATCCTTAGAGGTTGAATTAGATGATGTATATTTTTTAGGCACGAGGATTGAGGATGGGAGGGGTTTCCAGATAATATGATTGATGAATTCGGAAGAGCTTATGGATCATGGAGGTGTTGATAGAGAAGATGCGGTCTTGGTTGAAGATGAGGATGGGGTTGGGATACCATTTGAAATTGAATCAAGGGGGATGTCGATTGGAAGAGGTTGAAAGGGGTGATATTTATGTGGACACAGATTTAGATGTTGATGTGGATATGGATCGTCAGTAGACATGGATAAGGAAGGAAATGTAGAAGTAGGCATGGACATGGAGATAGAGGTTGGGAAAGATGTGGGAATGAATACCACCGTGGATACAATTGTTGAGAAGGGTATGGAATTAGAGGTAGGTATAGGGATGAGTGTGGAGATAGGTGTTGAGATAAATGCAAGTGTGATAGATGTAGATGTAACATATGTGGATCTAATGGCGGGCATAAGTATGATGGAAGATGAAGTCATAGATAAGGAAATAGGCATGGATAAGGTGGGTGTCGGTGGAATAAAGATAGGTGAAGCATATGCGGATGTAGGTATAGTGGATGTGGAGAAAAAAGTAGACACGGGTGTGGATGTGGATGGGATGGTAGAGGTAAGAGTGGATGTTGAAGCAAACACAAGTTTAATAGATATAAAGGGGATAATGGATGCAGGTGGAGATGTTGAATCTCGACCCAAAGTATTGATCGCATGGATGTTGGGAACTCTAGATGTAGTAGGATTAGCTTGATTATTATATTCATGATTGGGAAAGGGGTGTATGAAGACCTCTAAAGGTTGGCTAGGAGGAGCATTAGGATTGTCCACTTAAAGGTCCCCCTAATTGATGACTGTTGGATGAGGTCTTTAAAGGTACAAGAATTTTCAATGTCATGACTATAGACTTAATGATGTTTACAACAAGCATCCTAAAAAAAAACATGGTTTTGGGACACGAGTCATCAACAGGATGGATAGGAGGAAGATGGATGAGGCACGACCATAAGTTTATCAAAAATAGAACTATAAGATTCCCAGGGGAGTAGTTGGGAGTTGACCGAGGAGCTCTTTGTGGAGGATCGTTATGTGAGGTGGAAGCAACAATTTTTTTAATAATAACAACATTGGCAGCGCATCTTTAGATTTATCGTTGTGATTAAAGGACTTGGTGTGCTCGGGATTCGATTTCTTAGATCGTAGTTTGACATGGCCTTGTTCAAGGGTGCAAAGTTCTAGTTTACAAGCCATGGTGAATGCTTCTTTGAAGCTCTAAAAATATTGGATTTGAAGGGTTGATGAGATATGTTTTGCATAAGATCGGGAGAAGAGCTCAATGAGCTCGGTTTGAGGAAGGGAGAAAGATAACTGATTGATGAGACCAGACCACCTAGCAATGAAGTTTGTGATGGATTCTTCATCGAATTGTTTGATGACATAAAAGTCTATGATGGTGATCTTACTTGCAATATTAATGGAGAAATGTTCTAAGAATAATTGTGAGTTGGGTGAATGAAAAGAGGAAGTGCCGTAGAATTGATTGTCTAGTCCAGCGGGACCAACCAATGAGATAGGGAATGCATAGAACATGAGATCCTGATCGTGTGTGATGAGATAACATGCATGCCTAGAGGCATGAAGGTGTTGTTGAGGGTCATCATTATTATTGAATTTTTAAAATTTAGGGAGTTCCCAATGCGGAGGATAAGGTTTGACAGGGAGTGATGGATGGATTAGCTCATTAAAAAATTATTCGTACGTGAATGAGATTTTGGGACCTAAGGTGGCAACTTCGAGGTTAGATAACCTACTTAACAAATTCTACCTAGAGTCATTACATGTGTGGGGATGGGGGATTGAATGATGAGATTTTGGATTATAGGAGGTAGAAGGATTGGGTTGAGGATGTGATTGATAGTCTTAAAGGTAGGTAGGTGTTGATGGAGGCGATTAATAAGGAGGGAGATAATTGAGAGGTTGCAATTGGATGAGCTATAAGATAGGATGTTGAGGAGAGATGTAGGTATGTGGGTGAGATTAAGGAGGTTTATATTGAACAACAAGAGGATTTGATTGGGGAAGTGTAGGGTGAGGTGTTCAAGATGTTTGGATAGTGTGATGAGAAAACATGTGTTGGAAGGTGGTTCAAAGTGGGGGTTCATGAGTCCGAGTAAATTATGAAGGATGGGGTTACGAGGGAGCCGCATGGACTTGGGATGTGGAGAGGGGAACCAAGATTTAGATGTATGGTTTGGGTAGTGGCGAAGAGAATAGGTTCCTTGAGGATTTTGAATGGGGGCATTTATGCCAACACATGAAACGAGGACGAGATGGGAAGGGAAGATGTAGGGATAATGTTAATGCAAGGTAGGTCAGGTGGAATAGGGACCACCAATGGAGTAGATTTATGGGATTGAGGAATCACAAAGTGGATATACGGATAAGATAGTCGTGAATGGCAATGGGATTAGCATCAAGGAGTTCCTAAAACTTCAAGCACTTGTGAGGGATAGGAGGAGGTCTAAGGGTCTCTAAGGGGGTAGTAGACAAGGGTGTGGCGGTCCAGAGGGAATGGAATGATGAGAGATAGAAGGATTGGTTTCAATATGGGGATAATTCTAGATGAGATGGGTCTCATGGAGAGAAACCATAAAAACAAGGGGTTGAAAGACCAAAGGCGTAATGATCAATGGTGTAGAAGAAATGGTGGCAAGTGCATGAGATTGTTGGGAAAGATCGTTGGAAGTGGGGATGTTGTTGGATGAGGTATATTATTTCATTTTACTAGGCCGAGAATGGGTATTATCGGGTATGAAACAAAAAAATTATACAGTTTATCAATAAACAAATCAAGTAACAAAATTTTAATCATCTTGATTAATTAAAGTATGTGAAAAAGAAAAGAAAGAGGTTTAGAGGGACCCTAAAGAAGTGGCCGATCTAAGGATGGTTTCAAGATGTTTTGGATGTCATCCTCGATATACTTGAAGGTACATGAGGCACAAATATGTGATGACTACCAAGTAAGTGGCTTGATATAGGTGCATACCCCCACACTTCACACACCGTAGCGATAAGGGTGTCGAGTGCTTAGCTTGATATACCTATAGTCAAAAATTATAACGCGGCTAGAACATCGCTATGTATTTCCTATCGGTGATGAAATCCCAATATTTCCACCCAAAGAAGATGTTTAATATGTGTAAGTTAATATGTGAGTTTAGATGTGTGTGAGAAGAAGTGAATGCAATAAATTACCCCTACTTAGATTAGATGAGCAAGAAAGAATGAAGGTGTTCTTTTTAGACCCAAAAACGAAATGTGATGTTCGATGAGAGCACACACAAAATGATGCAGAAATGAGAAAATAGGGAGCACAAATAAAAATACCTGGATATTGTTATTTTTCTTATTTCTTATTTTTATTTTATTTTAGCAAGCATGTTGTTAGTACAGAAATCAAAACGCCATGTATGCAAGAAAGTGAAGCTCCTACCTATGAGGTTAGTGGAAAGAAATAAATTTGAATATGAAATGAAATGAAGAAAATAAAGGACTCACCAAAGAGGAAAGGCGGGTCCCACCGGTGTGCCATAATGTTCTACAATATTTCTTCTCCCGTGACAAGTTAATGCAAGGGATACAAGAAATAAAGAAAAACCAAACTATGGGAGGGTTTAAGGCTACCTCCTAATTTAGATAACAATGGAAATGATGAAGGTAAATGCAAAAGAGAACTCTCCGCTATGAGCTTGATGCTCTGCACAACAAAGAGAATATAACACAAAAAGATTAGTAAAATAGGATGGTGGGTTGCTCAAAAGGTCACCCCGGAAAGTGACAGCCTTTCCTAGGATGGATGTCAACCCACGTTTGATAATAAATATTGATAAATGATAACCGATGGAAGGATGCAAATAATAATCTAAACAGAGATATGATGTAAGCTAAAAATGCTAAAATGAAGATCTAATAATGAAATATGTTGAAAGACAAACCAAACATGATTAAGTCGATGGTGACCTAGCTCACATCGAGTACAATCAATGAAGACTGTGTACGAATTGATTAATGGTTGAACAGAACATACCGGATCTAATACAAAGATGTTGGATTTGATGTAGAAGTAGTAGTGAACATAGAGGATGTAACTAGAAGTAGATATTAAGTAGGAGTTGGTAGGGTCAATGGTGACTGGGCCCAGAGAGGGGACGATCGGGTGAGAAAACTAGATTAGGGGTTGATAACAAGTGGATGGATGAGATGGAGTGATCTAGATGATGGGAGAAATAGAAAAAAGAAGAAGATGATGGTGTACATAGAGAACAAGGTCAAAACTGGGTGGATTGACGATGATCGGGATGGGTCGACGGTGACTAGGATGGGTCAACGACGACGATGTAGTGTGTGAGAGTTGACAAGATGATTAGATGGGGAACATGAGCATGTAGAGGCTCGAGGGAAGGATAATAAATGGGAAGAGGTTAAAGATGACCTACATACCTACCTGAAATAGATTACAAAGCCAAAAGAAGGATCCCAATCAAACATCAACTTTTCAAGCCTCTATAGCTTCATAGATAACATGCAAAGGCCTCTAGAAATACATGGTAGGAGCTTCACTTGCTTGCATACAAGTTCATTAGATAGCTTGAGATCTAAAATTTTTGGGGGTTTGAAAGGAGGGGTAGAGGTGTTTAAATAGGGTCGACGACAACTCAGTTGAGTCGACAGTGACCGAAGTAGACTACAAGTTACGTATGTGGAGGTCAAATTAGATTTCAAAAAAGTGGGGGTTAAAATGGCAGGAAAATACGTGGTAGGATAATTAAGGGTTGCATGGATGTGTGGGGAGAAATTAGGGAAGTTAAAAGGGGTGGTAGGTGAGAAATTTAAGGGAATTAAATGGGGGTAAGTGAATAATAATAATATAATATTAATAATATTAATGTTAGGAATGGGGTGATTAAAATAATTAATGGGTACTTAGGTGGGTTTAGGGATAATGAAGGGTGTTAAATAATTCTAGGATGATAAATAGGATTGGGGTATGAACATAAGAGGAATAAACATTTAGGAGGGAAATTACGGTGTTGGATAAGAAGGGCGGGACAAATGTACGAGGTAAAGAAAAGGAGGAGCGAGCGAACGCGGACAGGGACAACGTATCGAAATGTGGTGTGTACAAATATCACTAGAAAATGAAGCACTACAAAACTTTCGTGGTTCGAAAAAATTCTCTTCACACAATACGATGGTAATACACATGAATTTCATGTAGAATTCTCAAGAGAGAGAGAAATTATGCCCATCAAGAATCACATCAACATCATAACAAGTCCACACTAAGTGGTATGCACATCGGGTGCATTCATATAATCACAATTACAAGTTGTCACATCACAACAAAATAACACATTACTCTTCTCACTTCTCCACCATCATGAATAACCATCACAACACAAAATTTTCCCAAAGGTTCAAGAGTATGAACCTTCTCTCTGATACCAACTTTAGTGCCCACCCATGTAGAACCCGCACACAAGACCAAAATAATTTTATTTTTTGACTTTCGTTTACTTGATAAAACTATGTGACACCATACATGCTCATAAGAGATTTCTCAACACCACATGCAACATTTACACCAACATGAAGGGCATGCAAATATCAAAAGACACAATATGCAAATCAATGCCACACTTATATAAACTAACAAGTATGAAACCACGACCCAACCACAACATGAACATCATGAATAGGAACACCTTCCACAATATCATGTTTTCATGGTTATCTCTTTATTGTAATCTTATTTCATTATTATCCTTAAAGGTTTGAAGGGCACTTGACATGAAACATACATTTACCTTTTTTTTACTACATTTCATTTATTTTGTTCAACACTTCACTTAAGATGGTTCCATCTTCACTACCATTTAAACTCCCTTATTTAACCCTATAGGTCTCGAAATCATTTATCATGTAAACAAAATTTCCTGTTCCTAAGGCTACATATTCATTATTTTATTCGAAATCATTATTTCACCCATAATATGTATATGAGACATGCACTCATATCTCAATATTGTATATTTCCCATTTCAATAAACGTTTTGGATCGAAATGATGCCATCCTTTATTTTCATTTTCTTTAATATTGCCTTAGGAATTTTTGTTGGTTTGACATCATTCAAGGTGCATATGTTTTTTGTAATAATCATTATGTAGTCTTTATTTTACCCAAACTAGGGTCAGTACACGCCGATACTTCATCTAAAAAATTTTGGATGCTCACCCGAAGCACGCGTACTCACCACCGAGTCCCTCCTTTATTATGGATATTAGAATTTTAGCATTAATGTTCATGTTCATAACTAAATCAATCATTCAAGAAGATATAATAACCAATTCAACAATGCATATAATAAGGAAATCATTCAACATAGAGAATAACCAACAATATTTGAATTCCCATAATTCCATGCTTAGAAAGACAATTTAGCAACCCAAATGTAATTATCCATTACAAACCATAATCATAACATAACAAGTAGCTAATTACAATAACCTCAATACATCCATGTGTTGTACCATGCGCACTCTCAAACAGATTCCAAAACTACTTGCAGCTTATAGACTTCGCACTCTATCAAAGACTCACTCGATATATATAAGCTCTCTCTACAACAAGGATGCACTACCTTTATATAAGGGTGGAGCCTTTCCCTTCATTACTTCATGCACTCACCTAATAATAAGTGTGCAAAAAAATGACTTGCATGCTTTCTTTCCAAAAACAAACCATGCTTTAATAACAACTCGCATGCTTTCCTAATAATAGCTCAAACTATAATTATCCTTTTTTTGCATACTTTAACTCCCGATTTTAGTCTCCTTTCATATGTCACTTCTATTCTTACCATGCATGTGCTTTCCTTAATTATAGAATTTGTGTGCACCTCAAGTCATCCTACTTTCACCTATTATTAGCCAAGGCTCCAAAACAACTAAGTCTCATTCCTCTGCTTATGTGTGCCTAGCCACGTTCACCTACCTTTCCTCCCCGGTGCGTGGATCCTTGTGCAATGCTTTGTTCTCTACATTCCTCCTTGCGCATGTGCCCTTATGGGTCCTTCCATACCTGTTCATAAATGTTTGTCCTCCGCGCATGTCCTTCCTCAGGCATAACATGTCCGATACTTAGTCGATTCTTATGACCAACACTACCCCAAACTAGGGATATTGTCCATCCTCAACAATATGTCAAGCAAAGAATGTCTTGAATGAATGAATAAAGAATAATAATATGGCTTACGCCCCAGAATAAAAAGAATTAGGATCTACATCTAATAACTACTCATGCCCTTTTGGGTGGAAGGAGCCTTGGAAATTCCTTATCCAAAATATTCTTTAACTCCCTCCAACCTTCCAACTCCTTTGTTTTCTTGATTGGCGTGACATCGATGATGGAAGGTACTTCGGTGGTCAACTCATCAATTTTACCTTTGAGCTCTGTAATCGTTTTCTCAAGTTGCAGAAGGCCATGTCATCTAGCACATCCATCCTACACATGACCAAGGAAAGATATCTTTCACATCGTCTCGAGTGTGACCTTTAAAGTTGTAATCAAGTCTCTCTTCTGCTCTACTTCGGAAAACACCTTCTCCCACTCGGCCCTGTTATTTTCATATTGGCCTATATTTTCCTTAACTCGCCTCATCATTGGTAGCAAGTGTGTCCATAACTGATCAAAATATTGATAGTTTTCTAAGATAAACTCTTCCTTTCATGAACCTCTCTTTAGCCTCTGCCGTTAGCACCTCATATTGTGAAATATGTATTTCCACTTACTCCCTATTAGTTTTCTTCTCGCAAGGATATCTCTTCATTTATTGGTCTTGTTTCCCTCCTCTTCTCATGTGAGAGCATCCATTCCAAGTCCTCCGAATAGTGTAGTGTTGAGTCGTATTCATCCTTGGCATGTTCAACTAGGTTTGGGTATGCAATAGTGATAACATTTACAATGCATTCTCGCTTTTTATACACCACGCGTGTTCGGCCTTTTCTTATCTCAACTCTTCGCTTAAGTTCCTCAATATTTTTGTCTTTCTCTCGGGATTCCTCACACATTCTCTTGATGGCGGCATCCTTATCAAAAATCCTCACCCCGACTTCTAATGCTATCTTATTTAGCATATTACACGCGTGTTCATCGGTGAACATCTATGTGTCGACCACCAAAAAGACCTCTCCTAGCACATATTTTAGTTGAGTCTCGCTTAATGATTATGTGTTTATCTCTAACTCGGATCTTCCATGTGTGTTTAATAGGCCCAAGATAAACATATTTTTGGTATGTGGGAGGGATTCATTTTTATAGAAGAATGAAAAATTAAATATATCTTTTGTGGCCACCGAGCCGTGATACCTTTCTCAAAGGACTTTCGTGGGATCATCCATATATTACAACATAGGGCCCTAGGGATTTTCCTTCATTTTATTCTTCCCTTCCCTCTGCTCCCCTTTGGCACCTCCCGCGCATAAAGTGAACCACGCCACTCACTTCTCCCATACATGTGTCTTCTCCAACTATGACATCCTTATATTTCTCTTCCTCCTCATGCTCAACTTCACGCTCTTCTTCATGCTCTAAGTCTCCACTTTTATCCTCCCCGATGGGCTCGCCATGGCCATTTTCATACTCATCATCCTTCTTCATCGTGTGCTTCATGCTCATCTTGATCCGTGTCATCCACATCATGAATGATCGGAGAGTTCCACGAACCTCCTTCTTGTCAAACTTCCCCAAGTTCTCTGTCTCCTCCTCACTCGATATAACCTTGGTCTTCTTCTTCACCGGGGTTTTCTTTCTAGGACTTGGTTTCTTTAGAAAAAATTTGGTCGCTCCAAAATTCTCGCACCTTGACCTACCCCCTATGCTCTCATTTTTTCTTCTTCCTTGTGCTTTGATCTAGGGTAGGCTTCTTTTCTTCTTCTCGCATCCTCTTCGTCATCCTCTTCTTCTTCTTCTTAACAGGAGGGGTCTCCTTGTGTGTTCTTTTTAGTGGCGATCGTTTATTTTATTTTGGGAGTTTCTACAGATTAAGGTCTATGTCATCAATATGATTTCCATAATTTACACTAGGCCTTAAGTAGATATAGACTCTCGCCGCTTCCTTTCCTACTACGAGAGTTTCATGAGAGATATACAAATTTGATGCACACCGTGTGGTAATCAACATATATTTTGTCTGCATCAAACTTCAATTCCCGCACATCAAAAATTATATTCAACGATGCTTGAAGTAGTTGGCAAGTGAATGCGAAAGGTAGATTTCACTAAGGGATTTTGTCTCGAGTCTTCATATAAAATCTCCCCAAACAATAATGTTGATATACTGCAAATTTGGCCTTACCCTCTAAAATTGATGGAAACTCCTTTGATATGCATCATTCGTCCTTGAATGCTTTGTGTATTCTCTATACCGTTTGTTTACCCGGGGCTTATAGGCATTATTGATGCCTCCATCACATGTATACTTCACAAACCTCTGCATTGGGGACTTATTCTCCATCCGGTACATCCATACCTTGTTATTGGGCCCATTCAACACCCCTATTTCATCAAAAATAATTAACATAAGGATGGCACCCCAAGTTATATTTTCTAACTTCACAACTTACACACATGCTTCTTCAATAATCCCTTCGGCAATAAATTGTGTGATGTTGTATGCGCCTTATACGTCATTTTATGTGCTATATGAAGCCACTTCTTATTCACCTGTGTCCATCTCTCCGACACGCCCAAGTTACAATGAATGAGGCACGCGGTGAGCCTTGTGTTTGGGTCGGGCTATGCATGAAACATCCATCACATGACCTCCCCTCTGATAGTTTATTGTAGTGGCAAAGTGGCCTCTACACTTGTGCCATCCTCCAAGTCTGGTTTGATTTCAAAACCCAAACCGCACAAACCTATGAATCTACCAATCAATTACACGGTAATGCACATTCTTCTCCCTGCAAAGTAAAAATAGTCCTCATGGATGCATGACATTATCCATTGATACAAGCACTTGGGATTGCCAAAGAAAGGCAACTCATACAACTAGAGAGAACTCTTGCTCTCTCCAAGTCCTTCTACACTTTGTGTCATCGTAGACCAACTAACCATCCTTAGTCCTTTGGTCCATTTTTTTCAATACCTATATGTTTATCTCGCCTCATACTACTTCAAACAATGGTTGTAGTCACTGATCTTGCACTTAGTCAAGCGAGACTCCCATGACTACCCTACAATAACATCACATGGGTATTGCATCTCTAAAAACCACTCCTATGGTGCATCCTCCACTTTGTGCTTCAGGTTGTTGCCTTTTCTTTTTCCCTTACCCTTGGATGATATTGTGGTTTCTTTCTTTGGTGCCATTAGTTCAACTATGCAACTTCACACTTTTTGAATTTGTAACAAAATCGTGCCCTAGGTGTTGAATAAAAATCCCTCTCAAGTTCCCACACAAAGCATTCAATCCTTCCTTCCTTTCTTTGAATATTTGTCACACCTAAGTAATTATGTGCCCTAGCTTAGCTTTCCATGAATGTGTTCCCTAATTTAAATTTTGTGCACTTGTGCTTCTACAAACCATAACTCGATGAGTACTAACCCTCACTCAATGAATGCAAACCTCCACACCTTCCCTACATCTGAATTCCATTGAAGGAGGTCCTAAAATAGGTCGCGTGCTATCTCATTCTCGGTTTGCTTTAGATCTTCTTAGCTCTTTGTAATTTCACACAAATTCGCACTTTGTTGCTCTTGAAACGCTCAAATTCTTCACAAGGTAAGGTAAGATTGAACTCACCCACACTCTTTTTATAGATTTCCAAATTTTTATCACATCTCTTGATCCTCACCTACCACCAATTTAAAGCATTAAATGTATTTCTTGATTTTCACTTTTCTCTACTTTTCCTCCGAACGCCGCACTAATAACCTTTTGGTGTGCCACTACTTTCTAAGATGCAATCATCCTTGCATGCACTTCCCCTCGTGCCGTAAGCCACCTTCCTCTGCGCCAAATACCAAGTAGTCGGTCCTCTGCTCAAGCTTCCTCCCTCACATTAAACTCTGTGTGGCCTCCTTCTTACATGGTTTTCCAATAATAGTAATTCCTTTCAAGAACCATCATACTTGTGACACCTTCCTATTCTCTCATGAATTCCTCATTCTTATCCATTGAGAAACCTAATTTTAAAATTTTTTTGTGTGTTTGTTAACCAAATCCAAGGCAAGTGCCATCATCCAAAATTTGTTGTTCACAAAATTTCCTATTTCACATTGCTTCCACCCCACACTAAAAGTATGCGTAGTCCTCTGCACATCAACTCAATAAGTAGTAATCAACTCCTCTTCGCGAATGTGCTTATTACAAAAACAAGCAAAGAAAAAACAAAACATGAAAGGGAAATCTAATCTAAATGACAATACTACCTTATTATAAACATAAAGGAAGCTTATTTATAGTATGGCTTCACTTACTCCAATTGAAGTAACCAGGAGACATGGTATCATCCAAAGGTTTGCAATTGACATGCACATGATTCTAGTATCTTGGTTACTACAAAGGGTCCCAACCAATGGACTTTCAACTTCCTTAGGTGGTGTGCAAACTTGGAGTCATACAGAAGTACCATATTTCCAATTGTAAAAGACTTTTTCTTGATGTGCCTGTCATGCCAAGCCTTCTATCGTGCCTTTTCTATCTTCTAGATCCAATGCGCAATGGCGTGCCACTCATCTAATTGCATCAACTTGTCAATACGCTCATCCATATCTGTTCATCATCCAACCCACCTATGCATGTAATATGCAGAGATGGTAACATAAATTCCACGGGTAATACAACCTCTGTGCAAACACCAACTAAAAGGGTGTGGCCTTGTTCAACCGTTTATAGGTTGTTATATATGCCCACAAAACAACTAATACCTTGTCATCCCACCCTTTCCTTCCAACATCACATATCTTCATTAATGTCTCTGTCCCAAGATCTTCTTGAATTCTTCAGCAGCCCATTTTCCCGAGGGTGATAAGGAGTAGTCTTATGGTGCATCACCATAAACTCTACCAATAAAATCGTAATAGTCTCATTTAAGAAATGAGTTCTGTATCACTTTGGTTAGACTCAATAGGCACCCATAGTTACTGATGATTATTTCCCAAAATATCCTTATTGTGGTTGATGTTGTACAATATTTTGTAAGCACAACCTCTTGCCCACCTTGTTAAGTAATCGGTGTATGTGATAATGTATCACACACATGTCCTACGAGCGGGTGGTACAATAGGCCCTAAAAATCAATCACCTACTTTTCAAAAGGTTTCACATTTTCTATAGGCCTTAAGGGAATTTCATATATATTTCCGTGGATTTCCAATCCTTTGGTAGTGACCACATGCTTTAACAAAATCCTTAGTGTCTTTGTATAATGTCTCCCACAAAAGACCAGCTAAAAGGATCTTGCACGTAGTAACATCTCCTGCATAATGGCCTCCTGCTATTACTCCATGATGGCTTCCCACTTATGCTCCAAAACACATTTTTGCAAGACCTCATCTCTACCCATCTTATACATGTCACCTCTAATAAGCTTTGGTATGGTGGTGCTCAAATAACAAGTTCTTCTTTTCTAATGTATTTATTCCTTCTCGCGCAAGTCCAGTGCACAAGAATACTACTATGTCATCCAAATCTGTTGGCGCATGATTTAACCTGAACAACTATGCATCAAACATACTGTCACGTCAATACTTTGCACATCCTCTCTAGAGTTGATCCTTGATCGGTGATCGTGTCCCAAATTTCTCTTACCTCGACTTAACTACAATTTGTGAAGTCAAATTCTTGAAAAAGGAGTATCCACCAATAGATGCACCCTTGCAAAATAGGTTTGTTGACTAAGTACTTCAAGGCCATATGATTTGTATAAAAAATAAATGGTGTGGCCAATAAGTATTATCAAAATTTATCAAGCATGCAGATCATTGATAATGCATCGTGCTTAGTCATTGTATAGTTCTTCTCTGTTGGTGTCAACTTCCTACTTGTAAAGCATATGGGATGATCCACATTACCCTCTCCTGGTTATGCCAAGACTATGCCAATAGCCATGCCAAAAGCATCAACATGTACATGAAAGGGTTTGTTCCATGAAGGGAAGTGCAAGATCGGTATGGTAAAATTCTCCTTCAAGGTTTCAAATGTCTGCTGCTGCACATCACCCCAATAAAAATATACTTTAGCCTTGATAAATTCCTCTAAGGGCACAACAATATTTGCATATCCTTTGATAAACTTACTATAATATTTAGTATTCCCTAAGAATCTACACTTCACTGACGACCGGTAGGCTCTTTCAGTCCTAAAATCACAACAATCTTAGTTGGATCCACCAAAAACCCCTCCTTACAAATAATATGCCCAAGTAAAGTACTAAAGGGTGTAGCAAAGATACACTTCTTGATGTTGAGGGATATGCTTAGCTACCTACATCTTTCAAACATCAATCTCAAATTATCATAGCAATCTTTTACCAATCCATAGATGATCCAGTCATCTAGATAAACTTGCATGAACTTGTGGATGAAGTCATGAAAAGCTCGCACAATTATGTGTGAGAACACCGATGGCACATTCTTGAATCCAAAGGGCATCACATTATATGAAAATATTCCCCATTCAATGGAAAATGTGGTATTTTCCTTATCCTCTCGCACAAGGCACACCTAGTGGTACCCTTATAAAGCCATCAATGAATGAATAAATTTCACACCTGTAATGCCTTCAAGATTTCCTCTATGAATGGTGTAGGAAAACGATCTATGACATGTGGGCGTTGAGTTCCCCGAAATCAACACATATCCTAATCCGACCATCCTTCTTAATGCTAAAAAGCCATGGGGTGACCCACTCAAATTACTCGGTGCCATTTGCTCAACCTGTTCAACTTCACACTTTTAAACTTTGTAACAACTTTGTGCCCTAGGTGCTTTGAATAAAAATCCCTCTCAAGTTCCCATGCCATGTGTTCAATCCTTCCTTCCTTGCTTCAAATATTTGTCACACCTAAGTAAAATTGTGCCTAGCTTAGCTTTCCATGATCATGTGCCCTAATTCAAATCCTATGCACTTGTGCTTATGTGAACCCTAGCTCAAAGAGTGCCAACCCTCACTCAATGAATGCAAACCTCCACTCCTTCCCCACTCTTTTTGACTTCCACTAAAGGAGCTCCTAAACTAGGCCGTGTGCTATCTCGTTCTAGTTTTCTTCGATCTTCTTAGCTCTTTGCAATTTTTCACAAATTCACACTTCTTCACTCTACAAACTATCAAAATATTCACAAGGTAAGGTAAGAATGAACTCACCCGCACTCCTTTTATAGATTTCAAAATTTTATCACATTTATTGATCCTCACGTACCACCAATTTAAAGCATTAAATACATTTTTTTGTTTTTTCGTGCTTTTCTCTGCTTCTCCGTGTGCTACAGATTGTAACCTTCTAATGTGCCACTTTGCTTTCAAGGCTACAATCATCCTTACCCGCACTTTCCTATGCCACAACCCATATTCATCTATGTCATATACCCAAGATTATGTCTTGTTATTTTCTCCCTAGTATTACACTACATTACCTCCTTCTCGTGTGGTTTCCTAATTCGATTAATTTCTTTCAAGCACCATCATGCCTATGACACCTTCCTTTTCTCTTGCACATTCCTTGTTCTTATCCATTGAGCAATCTTATTTAAAAATTGTCACGCTCACTTCTTAACCAACTCCAAGGCAAGTACCATCTTCCAAAAATTTGTTGTTCACAAAATTTCCTATTTCACACTACTTCTTCCCCACACTAAAAGTATGTGTAGTCCTCTACACATCAACTCAATAAGTAGTAATCAGATCTTGTGCACGAACATGCTTATTACAAAAAAATAAGCAAAGAAAAAGTAAAGCATGAAAGGGAAATCTAATCTAAATGGCAATACTACCTTATTACAAACATAAAGGAAAACTATTTATAGTAGGGCTTCAACCTACTCCCATTAAAGTAACTGGGAAACATGGTGCCATCCAACGCTTGTAATTGACATACACACGATTTGAGTATCTTGGTATTACATAGCGTCCCAACCAATAGACTTTCAACTTCCCCGGGTGGCACAATTTGTAGTCATATAGAAGCACCATATTTCCAATTGTAAAAGACTTTTTCTTGATGTTCTGTCATGCCAAGTCTTCTTTCTTGGATTTTCTATCTTCTTGATCCAATGTGAAATGGCGCACCACTCATCTAATCGCATCAACTTGTCAATATGCACATCCATAGTTTGTTAATCATCTAACACACTGTGTGTGCAATATGCAAGAATGGTAACATAAATTCCACATGTAGTACAACCTTCGTGCCAAACACCAATTGAAAGGGTGTGGCCTTGTCCAACCATTTATAGGTTATTCTATATTCGAATGTAAATGGATGATACCTTATCATCCCAATCTTTCCTTCCAAAATCACATATCTTCATTAATGTTTGTCGCAAGATCTTATTGAAAGCTTCAATAGTGTCATTCACCTTAGGGTGATAAGGAGTAGTCTTATGGTGTGCCACCATAAACTTTGCCAATAAAATACTAATAGTCTCATTTAAGAAATGATTTCCTCTATCACCAAGTTGGTTAGACTCAATGGGAACCCATATGCTGATTATATTTTCCCAAAGGAACCTTGTTGCGGTTGTTTCTATACAATCTTTTGTAGGCACAACTTCTACCCACCTTGTTAAGTAATCATTGCATGTGCATGCAACATCCTAATGAACAATTTAAAAAGAGGTCCTGGTAACGAAACCAAAATGTAGTCGTGTTTTATCCAACAGTAGCTATGTGCGTTGGCACTTCATTAAAACAAGTCTTGAAGCTCACTTGAAGTGCGCACAATTTTCAAGTTCCTCCTTTGTTATGATTATCAAGTTGTTAGCATGCATGTTTGTTAACCAAAACAATCATTCACACAAGGAAATACATCATAACGTAAAGAGATAGAAACACCAATAATAAGGAAATTATTCAGATAATGAATATAAATATTTGAATACCCATCAAACCATGTTCAAATATAAAAATCTTTGTAATCCATACACAATTGTCCATCATAACCATAATTCATATCATAACATGGAACTTGATTAGAATAATACACAATACATCCATCACGCACCTTTAGGACCATGCGTGCACTCATACAAACTCAAACCATACTTGCAAAGAAGAACTCTAGATCTCATACCCTCTCTCGAGCTAGAACTAGTTCATAACAGAGATGCACTACCTATATATAAGGGTGGGGACTTTCCCTTCATCGATTTCTTAAACATCCCTAATAATAGGTGTGCTTACAATAGATTGGATGATTTTCCAACCTGAGCTAATACTAGATTAAACTAAATATACATCATGCTTTAATCCTATTATCAGCCCATTCCATGCATGTTCTTTATCTTTCTCTGCATGTGCTTTCTTATCCCTTGCTTGGTCGCTAAGTCTTCATGTTTTTTGTCTATTTCCATACTTTTCTTGAGTGGCACTCTAACTCTATTTTTCTATTTTTAGCCTCTCTTGAAAATCGGCTAAGTCCTTGGTGTTCGAAGCATGCATACACACAACCTTGCGTACTGACATGCTTCTCTATTGTGTGTGCCCCTAATGTGTTATTCTATTTTCCCGCACGTGTACCCTTGTGCGTAAGCCTCTATGCTCTATTGGTACTTAGTAAATTTTCCCCGACCAACATTACCCCACACTAGGGATATTGTTTGTCCTCGAAATATGTCAACAAAGAATGACTTCAATGAATCAAAGAATAATGAAATGGGAGACCAAAGAATGGTGGTGCATATATCGATGAATCAAAGAATATCAATTTTCTGGTGCACACATTCAAATATTCCTGGGGAGGCTAGAGTAGTTCTAGGAACTCCATCTTCATGATATTTTCTAGATCTTCCCATTTTGCAAGTTCCTTTGCAGATGCATCTAACACCAATCCAAGAATGTCCAACACCTGCTCAAGGGTCATTTCTTCACTTTTCTTCTTCAAGTCCCTAATAATTCTAGCAAGGCCTAAGGCCATACCCTCTAATGCATCCATTTTCTGCACAACCAACGAGCCAAGTTCCTCGAGTCTTACCTCAAATGTATCTCTCATGGCTTAAGAAAATCCCATTTCAAAGGTGCAATCTCATCCATGATCTCTTCTTGCTCAATCTTGTTGTCATTCTTGGCGGCTTGTGTTTGCTTAAGTTTGGTTTCCTCTTGAGTGGTGTGCACCTTGAGGATGGGATCAAGGTCTTGAAATTTCTCAAACGTGCACCCTTACTTCTTTAAAGCTTATTTGATCATGGTGCCTAACACCTCATACTCAACTATTTTGCACACCACAACTTCTTTATTTTTTTCTTGCTCTACATCTAACTCTTCTTTTGAAGACCCTTACACATACTTCTTTTCATGTAATAACATCCTTACTAGGTCTTCCAAGTAGTGCAATTCTAAAGGGTATTCATCCTTAGCCTTCTCTTCCGCTTCGAGGCACATTGCTATAATAACATCTACAATGTGAACGAATTTGTTGAAGGCATACCTTGCTGCACGCTTCTCTACCTTCCCTTAATCCTCTATGAGTCGCTAGAATTCTTGTTCCTTGTCCTTATCCTTCAACAACACTCTGATAGTGCCCCCCTTATCCAAATTTATATGTGCCACCTTCACTGCCATTTTATTAAATGCATTGCTAACATGCTCATCAATCAGCTCTATTTTGTTGATGGTAGTGAGGACTGCATCTGGTACCCTCTTGATTTTGTGCTTGGCATATGCTTTGTTTTTAATTTCAAACTTAGGATCCTCCATGTGAGTCTACATACTCTAGGAAAACATCTTCTTAGTGTGCATTTTTGCTCCTTTTGGGTCAATTACCTCCCACCCATAAAGGTCCTTGTTATGCATCGTGTTGTGGAATCTTGCTCACAACACCTTTATATGATCATCTATATAATTCATCTGTGGTGTTTGCAATATTTCGTCCTTTTTATTCCTTCCTTCACTTCACTTTCCTTATACTTCTTTTTCCACATTTAGATGCATGCTACCCCATCCTCACCTATGGCTCCAATGACTTCTCCATAGGTTGTTCTTCCTCATTCCTTTGTTTTTATTCTTCATCTCCAATGGGTCCCTCTTCACGCTTGTTGCACATTTCTTCCTCATGCTTTAGAGGGTTTCGTACTTTGGATCCTCCTCATCCTACCCAAATTGTGGATGATAGGGGACACTTCATTTCACGTAGCCGCTTCCTCATATTTCTCTTCCTCACTTTCTTCAATAGTTACCAACCTTCGCCTTCACCTCTTTGGAGGACTTGTCTTCTTTTTGGGATAATATTGGTTAGAGTAATCTTAGGGGACCTCTTTGTTGTTCTTGAAGTTCATGTGCCTTGGTCTTGTTTTATGTGCCCTTCATTGGGCTAGGCTTCCTGCACCTAGGAGCTACTTGCCACAGTGGTCACTCATAATCCAGTCTCACATGCCTCATCAATATGGTCTATTAGGTGGCAATCAATTGTATCATGGGTATGTACATCACAAATATTTTAGTACATGGAGACGTTCTTCATTATTGTGCGCTACAAGAGAGGGAAATTTTTGACATCATGATTCTTGTGGAAAATCTCACAAGATTTTAACAAGTGCACACATATTCCTACGTGGAAAACTATCCTTAGTATTTCCTTCCACATTGCAATCAGTACACCATAATCCACTACGTGTCTCCTGTGTCGAATTGGTAGAAAACTTCTCCAATTGTTTAGCCGTTGTAATGCTATTTGTACCTCTAGGAAAGGGATCACTCTAGTGTCTGCACTCCTAACTACTTCGCATGCAGAGATGCTTCCAAAGCCTCACATGGATCAATAAATGTTTTATGTGATAAGGCCCTTCAAAACAGAGTCAACAAGCCTCCAACAAACCATTGTGCATGTTGAGTTTGATGAGTATAATAAGATAGCTTAGATAAGATAGTTTTAAATTACACATCATACTCCCTCACACTTTCAGATAACTCTTGCTTGATGTCCTTAAGTGTGCTAATACTCTGTTGCTCAAACTCAAGAATGTGAAATTTAGCCAAGAAGGCAGTGTGTAGTGCATCATAATCCACCATAGTCTGGTGTGGATCATATTTTCTATACCAGCTATGTGTGTGCCCTTGAAGTGTGGTGGAAAATTGAGTTTCCTTTGTATCAGAAGATGGTATGCACTTAGCTCTCCATAAAAATTCACACTTGTGCACATGATCACCACATTCTCCACACCTCTATAATTTGGCAAGTGAAGAGACATCTCAAAGAAGACTTCAGGTGTCTGTTGTTGTGCTTTTTGGGGTTGCAATAGTTGGGGTGGTGGTCCTCTGTCCTAGGGTGGGACTAGATCCTTGGCCTAATTCCCCACTAAAATTTCCTCTCGCGCTGTGGCTATCCTGACCATGCTGAGCCTCCTGTCGTGACTTGTGGTCTAGTAGATGAACTTCCTTATGTCCCAGTGGTTATACTAAACTAGACACCAACCGTCTATGTTATAGCAGCACCTATTGGATTGCTTCCATATGTTTTCATGCTAATGCCCCGCCCTAACGACGTGCCTAAAAATATCTTCAAATGCACTTGTTCCAAACATTGGTGCCTACTGCACTACCATGTGCACATCCTTGATCTGTCGTGCTTCCTGAGTGGTAACTAAAATATGTCTACTTGTGTCTCCTACTCGAACATGGAGATTCTACTTGTTCACCTTCACTATGATTCTCTTTTACAACTACCTCTGGATTTGGAACACCTTGCGCAAAGGATAGGAGACCGAGGTTGGGTTAGATATACGCGCCCACGGTTCTCATTCTCTCTTTAGACACCGTCTCATCGATGTCAATGGGTTCTCTCTCTGAATTTTACGAATGTCGAAGGACATGATCTTGCGGTGTCACTCACCTTCTTTGGGGTCCTCATCACTTTCGCCAATTATCACTCCTCTTGACATCAACACCGCATCCACCACCCTCTGTCGCACATCATTATACCTAATTTGTCTTTCCTCTCTATGTATTTCTTCTACCCGGCTGCCACTATCCTTCCCAAACCTTCTCCTACCCCCGTGCACGGTGGGGTTTTATCCTTCCATATGTAATCTCTCCATTCCCAATTCAACCATCAAGATCTTGATAGTTAAGGGTGTCGTGAGTAAATAGGATCCTCTCTGCTCACACAAGAACCAAAACTCTGCTTCCTCCAAGAAAGAGTATGTCAAGATTGTGTATTCCAAATTATAGTTGCACAACACACCTTCCTACCAATGATCCATAGCTCTAGTCCATGACTTGGCACTTACCTCTCCATAAAAATTCACACTTGTGCACATGCTTAGCCACATTCTCCACATCTCTATAATCTGGAAAGTGAAGAGACATATCAAAGAAAACTTTAGGTGTCTTTTATTGTGCTTGTTGGGGCAGTAATGGTTGTTGGGGTGGTTTTTGTGGTGGCGGCCCCCTGGGTGAGACTAGATCCTTATCCCGATTCTCCACTAATATTTCCTCTCGTGTGGTGGCTATCCTAACCCTCCCGAGCCTCCTGCTATGACTGGTGATGGTAAAGGTAGATGAACTTCCTTATGTCCTAGTGGTTATACTTGAACTAGACACCAATCAAGCTTGTGTTATAGAACACCTATTGGATTTCTTCCATATGTTTTTATGCTAATGCTTTGCCCTAATGATGTGCCTTAAAAATCTCAAAATGCACTTGTTCCAAACACTTGGTGCCTACCGCAATGCCATGTACGCGTCCACGATATGTCGTGCTTCCCGAGCGGTAACTAAAATATGGCTACCTATGTCTCCTACCCAACGTGGAGATTCTTCTTGTTCACCTTCACTATGATTCTCTTTGACAACTACCTCTGGATTTGAAACACCTTACGCAAAGGCTGGAGACGAAGTGGGTTAGATACGTGCCCACGGTTCTCATTCTCTCTTCAAACTCACTCTCATTAGATGTCAATGGGGTCTCTCTAATACATTTTACGAATGTCGAAGGACATAATACTGTGGTCCCGCCTTCTGCGGGGTCCTCATCACTTCTTCCAGCTTATCACTCCTCTTGACCTCATCACCGCCTCCACCACCCTATCACACATCATTATACCTGAGTTTTCTTTCCTCTCTCTATATTTCTTCCGCTTTGGCTGCCGCCATCCTTCCCAAAGCTTCTCCTACCCCGCACGCAGTGGGGTTTTATCCTTCCATAGGTAATATCTCCATTCCCAATTCAACCATTAAGATTTTGATAGCTAAGGGTGTCATGAGTAAATAGGATCCTCTTTACTCATACAAGAACTTAACTCCGGCTTCCTCCAGAAAGAGTATGTCGAGATTGTGTATTCCAAATTAAAGTTGCACAACACATCTTCCTACTAATGATCCACAACTCTAGTCCACGGCTTGTCCGAATCGGAGTGTTTGGTATTCTTCATGCATCCAGACTTCTTTATGGCTGAACACCTCTATTAGCCATGTAAGTGCCAACCATGAGTATAACTATACTTTGGGAAGAAGTCAAGAACATCTCATACAAGCAGTCATATAGATTATCTTCCACCCACTTTCATGCATTAAAGTAAGGTCTAATGTTATATCTATGTGCAAATGTGTCTTGACCGTCATATATCTATTTCTCAATATTCTCCAGAGACAATTGAAATGCCATGTGCATGCAAAATCCTAGTGAAAATTTTGAAAAGAGGCCCAGTAACATAACCGTAATGTAGTCTTGTTTTATACAATAGTAGCTATGTGCACCGACACTTCATCTAGACAAGTCTGGAAGCTCACCCAAAGCGCACACAACCGCCATGTCCCTCCTTTGTTATTCTTATCAAGATGTTAGCATGCATGTTTGTTAACCACAAAAATCATTCACACAAGTAAATAAATCATAACATAAAGATACATGACAACACATATAATAAGGAAATCATTCAAAGACAATGAATATCAAGATCTGAATACCCATCAAACCATGTTCAGACATAGAGATATTTGCAATCCATACATAATTTTTCATCATAACCATAATTCATATGATAAGATGGAACTTGATTACAATAATACCCAAGACATCCATGCGTTAGACCATGCACACACTCCTAAAAATCAAAACATACTTGCAACAAGAATCGTAGATCACATACCCTCTCCAAGCTATAACTAGTTCATAACAAAGATGCACTACTTATATATAGGGGTGGGGACTTGCCTTACATTGATTTCTTGCACATCCCTAATAATAGGTGTGCTTATAATAGCTTGCATGATTTTTACAACCTATGCTAATAATAGACTAAGCTAAATATACATCATGCTTTAATCCTATTATTAGCCCATTCCATGCATGTTCTTTATCTTGCTCTCGCATGTGCTTTCTTATCCCTTACCTAGCCATTAAGTTTTCGTGATTTTGTCTATTTTCAAATATTTCTTGAGTAGCACTCCAAATTTTATTTTCTATTTTTGCCTCTCTAGAAAATCGGCTAAGTCCTTGGTCTTCTGCATGCATGCGTGCATCTTTGTGTGCTAACTCGCTTCTCTGTTGTTTACACCCCTTACGCGCTACTACGTTTCCCCCACACGTACCCTTGCGCGTAAGCCTCTGCGCTCTATCGGGTACTTAGTCAATTTTCCTCGACCAACATACTCTAAGAATGATCATTTCATTTCTAGTTAAAATGTACATCTACACCATTAGCAAGATACATACCCGTAATCCAAATTACTCCAAGGATAAAATGCCCATTTTCCCAAAATGCCAATATAATACAATTTATTACTTATCGTAAAATAATCAATAAATAACATTCATGTTCATAACAATAGTGTTGATAAATTAATTTAATATTACATGTATATTTCAACGATATCCCATATTACAAAAGCATAATCAACACTACCATTTTCTTCTCTTTGCTTTACCTACAACCACCGCATGGTCAACACAACATGCTAAATCGGCATCAAACTACAATCAAGCATGATTTATGATTTCATAGTTTTCCAACAATAATGAAACTATATTTAACACACTTCAAAGGAGAGTAAGAAATACAATTGCCATTTCATTTCATTTTCAAAGCCAAGGAGAGAGATAGAGAGAGAGAGAGAAAAACACCATTTTCCACAATCAATTTCCTTTCAAGAAAGCATCAAAAGAAGGTTTCCTACAGTCATGTATTTGTGTTTACAAGGTTTCCCAATCATTATTTTACTTGGATAAGGTCATATGACAATTTTCTCCATTGAGTCGCAAGTTTCCAAAAATGTCAAAATTTAGCCAAGTAGTCTAAAAGTCGCAATCAAAAACAAACTCCAAAACTCAAATGCATAATGAAACTAATCCCTACCTACTCTCCTATATATAGGGAAACACTTGGAGCTGACACAACCCAAACTGGTGAACTACGTTCAATTGGAATCCTCGTTTTGGAGCCACCGATTGTAAATACACCCAAACGGCCTCGTCGTCCAATTACCGGAGGCCTACAAAACCTATTTGGAAAACTATCTTGCATGATGTTTTTCTCCAAACCGAGGGTCGTAGTAGTGATTATCCCATAGAATTACCGGAGGTATGCAAAGCTAAAATCCATTTCTACCCCGAAGGCCAAAATGGTGGGTCAAAACCAAACTACATTTTTAGTTTTCAACAGATGTGTAAAGATGCGAACTAGCCAGTTGGGATCCTAAATGCATGACGAAATAAGGTCAAAACAAACATTCAAGGGATAAACTAGGGTTTGGTTTCACACTCCATGTGACAAAGGACACGTTCCAAACTTATTTTTCTCATTTTGGGGTTTATAAGGATGTTTTGCGCCTTAAAGCAAATAGGTTTTATTTAGATTTTACAAGGTCACCAAGGAGTAGTTTTGACTAACATTCAAGTTTAAATTCACCAACCGCATGGCTTCCATAACCGGCACTGATATCAAAGTTTTTCCAACCATCCACGAGGTAAAACATAGTAGGTTTTACATTCATGGCCACTTGTTTGGTTTCGTACAAAACATAGAATTTTTTTGTTATAGAATAATGTGTCCCATTTGATTCACCCAAACGTTATTTTTATTTAGATTGATTTACAACTCCACTAAAATTAAGAAAACTAACAACATTCAAATCATGCAAGAGAGGGTAAGATGATCATGTTTGTTCAAGAATTGAAGTGGCATGAGGGACTCCAAGCATCCACATTCACGATCTCATGAGACCATGCAATCAAGAAGGATTTTCGTCAAATGATTAATGTGCCTTGTCTAATATTTCATATTTTTCATACCAATCTTGCACATATTCTAAAACATTGCAGTCCCATTGGTCTCATTTCTCTCAAAAAAATTTCAAACAATTGACATGCATTTGCATGTTCCCACATTTTGCACACACATCAAGCCGAGCATTGACAACAAAATTAAACAAATTGTAGCTCTTCCCGAAGCTCGATGGGTGTCTCATTGTCACTAATTTTGACTTCGCAAAATTTTAGCATGAAAATTTTAAAATTTTTATGAAGTGTCCTTTCTCGTGGTTTATCACCCTCATTATGATCATTTTATTCTCCCGATTGTTTTGGCCTTCGTTTCATCCATTTCGATAAGTATTTCTCCCGCTATGTAGTAAATCGTGTTTTAATTAATTATTTAATATTTTACCTTTTTATTTAATAAAATCAAAATTATTAAATTTTAGGGTTTTTAATTAAATAAATAATAATTTAATCCTTATAAAAGTTGTTTGACGAATTTGGAAGTACTTTTCTCATTTCCCCAATTATCGTGGACATTTAAGTGCAGTGAGCAATTGCTTGAGGGCATTTATAATTCCGCTTCCAATTTTCCCGAGCAATTACAATTTTGCTTCCATCCTCCAATAAATTGGCAAGAAGACGGTTCTGAAGTTGTAGAAGCGGGAGAAATTGGGAAGAAAAAGCAAGGAAAATATTGCAGACATCCAGAGCCAAAAGAAAGAAAAGATCATTCCACAGGCACTCCTTAACTTTCACACGAAAACTCCGACACGGACATTGGCTAGAGCCGAGAACCTTGAAATCTCCGTAAAGTGGTCTCCATTTCAGAATCACAAGCTTACAAGAAGCCATCCTTCGCCATTTGCTCAAGATCATCCATGCTCTGTGCAAAGTGCTGATCCGTATAGCATGCTAAATCTAGCTCGAGCTCAAAATAACGAAAAGAAGACTCAGGTTTAAGAGTCTTTATTTTCTCTGCATGCTATGTATTTTTATTAAAGCTATTTCTTTTGTTTTATTATGCTAGATTGGGCACAAATACAGAAGCCCACACAGGCCAAGATTGCATTTCCGGTTGCACGCCAACAAAGGAAGTAGAAAGCCACACATTGATCAAAGGAATACAAAGCCACGCATTGGTCAAATAGACTTAGGAAAAGTTCAAGCAGAGGTAAAGAAAAGACCAGATCCATGCATACCTAGAGGAGAAAGAAATGTTCACGCATTTATTACTTCCAAATGCAGTCGAAGAATCAATACAAAGATTAAAATCCACGCAAAGGGTAAGAAGAAAAGGAGGCAGTTTACACACAACTGTCAACACAAGATATATGAGTTTATTTTGGTAGGGAGCTTGCAGCCCAAAGTAATTACAACACACCAAAGCCCACACACTTCCACGCCAAAGGAGAATAAATGCCATACGCACCAGTCAAAAGAAGAGCCCACACATTGGCCAAGATAAAATAAGACAGTCCAAAACATTACCACACATGCATCAACTCACCACGTAGCCAAAGAGGAAGCCCACACGTCCAAGAAAGGAGTAGTTCCATGCATTAGAAAAGGAGATCCTCCATGCCAGTAAAAGGAAATACAACGCAGATCATTCAAGCTTTTATCTGTGTTTTATTTACATACAATCATGCAGGTTTAGTGGATGAGGGTTGTAAATACTTCGTTGGCATGGGTGTCTCTTATTGCATTATGCCTGCAATGGATCATTATGTATGTATAGCTGATCTTCTTGGCCATGTTGGCTATCTCGAAGAAGCTCTAAATTTTCTCACCAAAATGCCAATTAAACCTGCAGTGGTTGTATGGATGTGTTTGCTTGGTGTGTGTAGATCACATAAATATATAAGGCTAGGAGTATATACCAAAACACTCCTTTTTGATCTGGATCCTAAAAATCCTACACCTTATGTTCTTCTGTTAGACATTTATGTGGAAGTGGGTAGTTGGAGTGACGTTCAAAAGGTAAGGAGGTTGATGGAAGATGAAGGAATTACAAAGACACTTGGATGTAGTTGGATTGAAGACCATAGAATGATTCATACTTTTTGTGGAGGAGATAGATCACACTAACAATTACCCATGAGATGAAGGCAACAGGGTATTTTTCGATTCAGATTCCTGAATGATGTTCATGAGTAAAATAACCATTCCTCTGTCACATAAATGAGAAGTTTGCATTGCCATATTGATTGATAAAAATGTCTCTTGGAATAACTATTTGACTCGACAAGAACCTTCAATTGTGTGCATGCTGACACACTGCAACCGAGTTTGTTTCCGAGATTGTTGTGAAATATGAGAACTGCTTCCATCATTTCAAACAAGGAAAATGTTATTTTTGGTGATTATTGGTGATGTTAAGTGAACCAATAAAAGATAGGTTGTGCAGTGAGATGGAAGAGTCAGGTTATTCAATTTGTAGAAAGTGTTTGCAAAGCTAGACAATGCTTTTGACTTCATCAAATCAGATGTATAGTGCAAATAACTGGTTATATTTATTCATGGGGTGTTTGTTAAAGCCATGTTTTGTAATACCATTGGAGGTGTCATGACATTCAACTGTTTTTCAAAAGAACTGTACACCAGATGATGTTGTTTATAGTACAATTATTTATTGGTTGTGTAAGAAGATGTTCGAGACATTGGAAAGGTTCAGATCTTTTCAATTGGCAAAGGCGGCAAATCCTATTTTCACCAATGGGATGAGGAGATAACATTCTGGTATCTAACAAAGTGGGAGAGTCCATTTCTCATACGGTTGAGATAGGTAGACCCCACTTTAATGGATAAGGCATTGGGTCTTGTTATATATTTTTAAAATGGTATTTTAAAGTGATGTTATTGCTAAAGTCACTCTTGGCAGACTTTTGATAACTTAAGTGGTTTCTCATTTTAAGTTGTTTTTTAAAATTTGGTTAAAAAGTCAAATTCACTTAAAGTGCCCTAATTTAATGTTCATGTAAATCCTAACTATTTTGTAACCAAATTTTTGGTTATAAAAGGAAGTTAGGGGCTCATTTTTAAGGGTGACTTTGAGAGAGGAGAAGAAAATACTTTTTTGTGCAAGCTTTGTTTCAGAAAGAAACTTTGTGTTCTTTTGTGAAGACATTTTGGAGTTAATGAAATATGAACTTTATGTCCCATTCATTATCTCTTGTAGCATTTGATGTTCTTATGTTCATTAGATGTTAGTGTTTAAATCTTGCATGCGAATATTGTCTTGATCTTATTGTCAATGCTATTAATATGTTGTTCTTGTTCACAGTGATTAAGATCTAATATCTACTTGCTCATGTGTGTTCCCTTTTACTTATTCTTGTTTAGCTGATTCAAACTCTATTTTATCTGAAGTTAGTTATTCATTGTTCTTCTCCATGCAATATTAGGCTAGGTTTTTACCTAATCTGTTATATGTTTCTTTCATTCATTCCTTTCCATCATTCCATTCCATTTCCCTCATTCACACTTCTTTCCATTTGATGTCCCAAAACACCCCCACATACAATTTTGAATTTATAGATGTAAATACAATTTTGGTTTTCAATAAAGGCGTCCCCACTTTCATTGAGGAGAGAATTTGTTCCCTGACGGTTACATGTCATGTGCATGCGTGCAAATCCATATGCTAATAGTGTCCAAGTGTTGTTCTCATTTCCACCATATCACATGCTAGGAAGGAAGCAACAAAGGTAGAGGGGGTGTGGCTTCAAACCAGCCAACCATATTTTGTTTGAAGGTATCCAAATCCTATTCAATGAACCCATTTAGTGAAGACCCATCAACCGTGCGTCACATGACAACATATCTCCTTGAGGAATTCTGGAAAATAGTTCATCGGTCTCCCTGGGAAATATTCCAAATGCATCTGTTTCAGAGTTTCTAAAGTATATTTAACGAACCCAATTTGACTAAATCCTGCAATTATTGATGTCCTGGAGGCCGCTCCACTCTCATGCATTTTAGAAAACAGTTAATATTTCCTGCACTAGGCCATGCCAATATTCTCTACTCCAAAACTCCCATTAGCGTAGGTAGGGGTACACTGTCAAAGGTGGAGGTGTTTGGCTTTACACCTACCAATTTGCATTTGTTTTGAAGTTTCCAAATCCCTTTTTAACAAATCCTTGATGGCGCACATCCTGCAGTCATCACTGTCCATGTGACCACATTTGTTTTTGGAATTTTAACCAATAGATTGCAGTCCTTGCACATCCAAAGCCTAGAATTTTCTCCCACGTCTGCATACACATAACCAGGGCACTTGCAGCAAAAACTTGTGAAAAAAATTCCTGTTTTAAACATATTACAAGAGTCCTCGCCTGCTTGGAAGTCCAACAATGGCACAAGACAACAAGATGGTGACACAATTTGAGGAAACTGACCTCTACACCTGTCAAACACATTGCAGAAGACCACATCTCTTTGGCCGCCCAAAAATATAGTCCACACACGCCTGCCAAAAGTATAATTCCACCCTCTCTATGATAAAACACCACAAAATAAGACATATAATGCAAAAACTATCCACTTCCATACTTCGTCTCATGGCATAGAGAGGACGCAACCAGAAGGAAAGGTGCTGACAGGTTGTGGAGCCAGGCTTAACACCTGCTAAATGCATTTAGCTTGAAAATCTCCAAAGGCCTTCTCACCACAAAACATTGTTCCAGACTCACTCATTCCTCTTTGGCATGCACGCATGCCCAGAAATTTCCATGACATTCCCTGACCCAGAATAATCTCCAAAATCCTCTCACAGATGCTTAGACATTGAATAAAAACATTCTCCCATTAACCCAAAAATTTCATTATTTCATTCTTTGGAAAAAGGTTTGGCACAAGCTCCAATAATTTGGAGGAATTTAGGAATATTAGGTATATTTACTTATTTTATTATTTTCATTTATTTAAAAAAAAAAAACAAATGATTTATATTATTGTATTATTTTAAATTTACTTAAATCATAGCCACAACGGCTCCTGCTACTGCATTTACCTTATCACGAAAATAGATTTATTTGAAAGTTATAAAGATTGTATTATTATTCATAATACGATTTATTTAGATCAACGTCATGTTTAAAACATCTATAAATATCAACTTCAAGCATGATCCCAAGTTGGATGGATCGCAAGAAGACGACATAACCACACAAGACGAAAACACAAAGATATACTTAGCACTGTGAAGGACAAATTCAACGTTACCCTCATTATTTTACTTTGTGAAAATATTTCAATTTATTTTATTGCTATTTTTTATTTTATGGTCACTCCAAACGCGATCAAATGACAACTCGGCCAAGCATTTTTCAATGATCCACACAACCCATCAAGGTGGAGCAAGGGGAATTTTCTACCAACCGAGGGGCACTACAATAATGAATTGCAAGACTTATTCACCCAAATCTTATTAGCCCATTTGTAATATTCATTAATTTTTGATAAGTTTTGATATTTTGACCATTTATGTCATACCTTGAAAGAGTGTGAGGCTAAATTGTTACTTATAAAAAAGTCAAGTACATTGCTAGTTCTCCTCTCGCATCTACCATTAAGTTTTCAAGCAAACCCACATTCAAAAGTAAGCCTACGAAGGTCAAATATGCTTCTGGACAGCACTTTCGTTAATACTATCTCGCAACTTGTTAAGTCCGTAACACTAGCTTTGAGCATCATCAATTTACTCACTTGTCAAGCCCTCCTCACATTATCTTGAAACAACTGTTTGAGTGCAATCTCATAACACTCCCTCGACCATTTGATGTTGATAGGAATAGACCTAAAGGAAAGAAGTTCAATGTCAATTCCCATTGTGATTATCATCAATGTGATGGGAGCTCTACAGACAACTGCTTAAAGTTTCCTCATTTTATTCAAGATCTTATCGATTCTCAAGTTATTGAATGGGCCGAACCTACATAAACCTCAAAGTTAATCAATAATAATTCTAAACTAAAAATTTTCAATGATCCACTTCCAAAGTATGACACTACAAAATCTTATTCAGGTGCGAGATAATACTTATCATGTACTACCCCCTCCCTCTTACCCCTTAGGCCACGCAATGATTTTCATAATTAATCATATACTATCTTCTCGCTCTCGATCATCACTTTTGATGATAATGATATGGATACTACGCTTCTTTCAGATACATTGTCTATTCATATATCCATTAACCACAAACCCATACGGGGTGTTTTGGCAATCCGCACAATAAGGATAATGTTTATTCTCTTACACTACTTCAATATTTGGGCATTTTTATGCACAATATTTCACTTGATCCAAATCCTCACTACCGCCACATTATTTTACCCATAATTATTGATCCTATTACTACATCAATTTCATTCTTGGTTGTATCTACTCTTAGTTCTTGTGCCTTATGGTTAGGTATCCCTTGGTTACGTACTCTTAGGGCCATTCCCTTAGTTATACATTAATGTGCTAAGTTCATCCACCATTAGAGGCATTCCCTTTGTGGTTGCCTCTCCTTGTATGCTAGTTCTCCTTTTGCAATTCCTAGTCTTAGTCCTTCTACGAGATAGGTATTTGGTTGCACACAATTTCTCTCACATACATATAACTTCTATGTTACCCCCTAGGCTAGTACTCCTACACTCTATTTGTAATTACAGCAGATTATTGTAGGACCATTGTTACACACACTTCTTCTCCTGGTGTTGATCCTCTTAGGTCTTCCAATAGGCCTTCGATTGCACAATCTACATCTCATGACTCTCGCGTCTTCATAATACTATTTCTCATTGCTCTCACTCTCTTAGAGTCTTATATTGGCCCTCTAGTGAAAATGCTACCACCATAGTTTTTGATACCCTCCTAGTGTCCATCACACTCATTCCTCTCGTCCACTACATTGACACCGATTTGTGCATGGTATTGTTATATATACTACACTTTATTTTAAACATGATACTACAATAGTATCACCTAAATTTTCATCACCATTGAGGCACAAATCTCTATCTTATGTGCTTACTCCTTCACCTACTCAAGAGGTTCTCATTAGATAGATTCTTTGGTACCCACCCCTTTTGTACATAACTATGAATTTTGATGATAAGAAAACATTCAAATATTTACAAAAATACAAATTTAGGATTTCTGCTCTTTACTTGTGTTGTTTACATTACACATGTTACTTGTTACTTTGGTTTGATAGATAACATGCCTTATCTCTTTACATGCAAGCGTTCAATTGGTATATTGAGTTGGATGTGGAACACACAGAATCAATACATGCTTATAGGAGAACTCGTGTTTCCTTACATTCTCATCATTTGGGGGAAATCCTCCACATTCTATAGGTGTTATTGTTCTATTATAGTTCCTTTTCACTTCCTCATTTACGCTCAATTACATGCATTGAGTATTTTCTACTTTTCAGATTAACAAGACTAACAAATGTGTCTGTGCGGTGTTGACATCTCTTTCTCACTATTCTCATGGTTTTTATCATGTTTTTTCCTCTTGGTTGTTATTCATGCTTTCTAGTTATGTGTGTTAATGAGAATTTTTTTCATTGATTGTGGCTTAAGTGCCTTGATTATATTGTGACACCATGGGTATCACATGTTTACGACATCATGCCTATTTTGTTTTAATTACTTGCTCTTGATTGCGGGCGTATAGGGCCTTGATTTTATTATAAAATCATGGGTGTCCCATGCTTTTTGGATTCTTATATTTTGTATGCTTTTATATGTCATTATTTTCCATTCGATGCATTCATGAGGTTCTTGTTTTCTTTCGCATGCATTGTCTCTACTCGGTTTCTCTAATTTCTACTATCTTTGTTTGTTGTTAGCATTATTTTTATTGGGCACCATGGTTTCCATCATGAGCAAACACATTTCCTTTTGCAGGTATAGTTTCTCCAAGGTGGCCACCTCTTCAACACTCTACACAAATTCTTAGACATCTCCTTTATTAGTAAAAACTTATTTCTTTTGAGCTACATGCTCAAATGGTTTTCACACATGCCTCAAAAGAGGGGGCATATATTTGGGTTTATTTTACACTTTTAGTATATACATGTAGAATTTTGGGGTTAGATGCTAGTACATATATGATACAAACACCTAAAAATGTAGTCATGCATAGAATTTTGGCAAAAATAACACAAGGTCAAAACCATACTCTTTAGTGAATATCATATAGTACAGTCTTGACCTCCCCATACATTGCTAAACAAGGGAAATTATAAAGGGTTTTTTAGCATTTTCACCTATGTATATAGGTTTTCTACAAGTTTTCACATCCATATTACTCAATTCAGATAAGTACAAAAGAGCATGAAAGTCTTCATTCCTTCTCCACTTAGTTTGATAATCTTGGGGAATGGGTCTCCTTCCTAGTTCAACATTGTTAACACATTTTTGGCATATTTCAGCATTTGGTTCAATTTATACTCAGCTATTTATACTCAATTGTTCAAGATATGGGAAGAGTTTGAGGGCACCTATTCTCTTTTGTATTGTATGTCGTTGTTTGTAAAATTGGGTCTAGATCATGTCTCAGCGGTGGGATTTGTGGGGTTATGGAAGGCAATGAAGCAACTAAAGGCTTCATGGGAAGACTTTCCTCTCTTGTTAGACTTAAATAGGGAGATATTACGAGTTCTTTGAATAACTTTGGTACATAGTCTTATTCCTTCGCGGGGTGTATTTGTATCTCTTTTTTATTTTCTCTCTTGCAAATTTTTGTGTAGGGTTACATGCACTTGACACTTTGGTTTTTACCTAACAATCTGGTTTCTCGTCGTCACTTTGATTGGGGATTGATCACCTCAACCATTTAATGAATTTCAAGAAAATAAAAATATCTAAGCAAAAGAAAAACACGAGAAAACAAGTGCATTCTTTCCTTTTTACATATTTTCACTTTACATATATACAAATCTTGCATGTTACATGTTTTATTTGAGTTACGGTCAATTATCTATCACAGACATTGACTACACTTTGTGTTATTGGTTTCATCGTGGAGCATGCCAACACCAAGCACAACAACACAACTACAAAACAAATATTCAAGCAAAGGCAAAGTGTGTTTACACACTCAAGTATAATTTCCTTTAAGCATGCAATTTTCAATTTCATACTTAAAAGGGGGCAAATATAGAAATGCAACTTGGTAAGTTTCACTTTGTGACCTTTGATTTGACTATGCACTCTTGCTAGGATAAATACAATCCTTTTTCAACTTAGCACTTTCCAAGGCCAATTGTTTAGCTTGTTTATCCTTGCACATTGACATGTTAACACATCCTAAGAATACAATGCACAAAGATCTATAAAGAGACATCAAATTATCAACTCCGAATTTCATTATGCACATTCTCTTCTCCCGATCAAGACCGTATATCCGGTCTTGACCTACTTGTATGGTATTGGACCGAAATGTCTTCCAACCACACTTTCAAATTTACACCTTTCATTAGGTCTTATACTTCATCCGGATCTATATTTTTTAGATAAATCATCTATGGAACCATATATAAGCAACCTCATTTGATAAACTATAAATCCTAAGGCAATGCATTAGAGCGGTTACTTTTGACACTTGCAAAAGACATCCAAATCTCCCTAAATATTGGAATTGCACATCTACAGCCATTATGATATCACCCACATTAGGTCCAAGCTATAAACCAAGTCAAGGTAGTCGTATCTCTCATATACAAACATTCAAACTATAATGTCCCCTTTTATAGATGAAAATAATTAATAATATTATTTAAGTTGGGTCTAGTCATTTTTAATATTTGGCAACATAATAATATTAAAATGATTATTACAAAAAGTATTTTTAAATAATTAAAGTAAAATTAGTTATTTAACCAAGTTGGCAAAATGTAACTTTATGTTATATTATAAGGCAACTTATGTTTTATTATTAAAATAAAAGCGACTTTTAAATAAAGTAAGTCGGCCACCAAAATTGAAAGAAAGAGGAAAAAGAAGTTATAAAAGAAGGATGAAGGGCTTCATTTGGGGAATTTATCATCTATATTTTAGGGATTCAAGCACTTGTGCTTCTACTTTCAAAGAATTGATGATGAACACCCTCCTTGGTATCCTATTGGAGGCAAAAACCCTCAATAGATTACAATAATTGAAGATGAAAACCCTTAATAGATTACAGCGATTGAGGATGAAAAACCTCAATTTACGCATTGGTGGCTTCATCTAGAGGTCACAATTGGGTTTCACTTTAGTATTTCAAGGTTGCATTCAAAATTTTCAATGCAAGGTCACCATTTCCACGAGTGATTCAAGAAGATATAAAATTTAAAGAGTAAAATTTGAAGAGTCTTGAGTGTGGAATAGCCACACATTTCACTCTTTATGTTTTGGAAGGGTTTCTCGATCAGTTTTGGTCAATTTCATACCCTATACTAGGGTAATGACTTGCATAATGGATGATTTTTGTGATATCTAGGGTACGACACTTCATTCTTTATTAATATTTGGATTGTTCATAATTTCTAAGGTTGGTTGCATTTCTTTGGATTGAATTTTGGGCCTTGGAATATCAACTTCCAACTAGTTTTGTAAGTGGATTCATTGTTGTTGCAAATTTAATTAAATATACGCAAGTTGGGGGTTTGAAGGCTCATTTTTGGCTTGTACTTTTTCTAAATTATTTATAAAGTTTCTTACATGCTTTGGATGATGTAAAAGTGGTATTGGTGGTGCATGATTATAATTTTCCTTTTCTTTTGCCATAAGTCTTCAAACTGTTGTACCTTGTTGTCCTAAAAATTTAGTTGATTGTTATAAATTTAAGATTACTTTGATTCAGGTTTGTTTCATTTTCCCTTCTTCTTCAATTTTAACCTTGAAAGGGACATGCCGGTGGTATTAGAGAAAATATCTTCCTATCTGAAGGGTATTCATGCAAGTAGGTAAAAAGAATACATTTTCTATCAAAGGAAAGTAAAGGAAAGAAGAATTCAGATTATCCACTTCAGGGCCTAACATGGCCAACAATGGTTCCGACAAGGCCAAGTTTGATAGACTTAGTGAAGGGCAAGAGAGGTTGGCGGATGCTATGGATTTTCAAGCCGTAATCTTGTAAAATATTCATGGGTTGAGACATCACAATGGTGATGGCGGTTAAATCGAGAGGTTCACAATATAAGGTAGCCCCAGGGTTAAATTTTGATTTTTCGTTAGGCCTTTCTAGCTTACCTTCCCAAGAGAATAAGTCATTCAAGAGGTTTAAACACGACATTTAGTAGATCACAATATTGCAGCCAATGATGAGGAGTATACGACTCTTCCGAATGAAATTCACAATGCCATTTCAACTGTGGAATTCATAGGAGTGAGAAAGGGTAGATCAAGGCTTGAGCCTGGATCTCGAGCACCACAAAAGGATCTTCAACATGCCTTTGGGTAAGTGACACTCTCCACATTTGGTGGTTCCAAAAAGGAACAACCCATAGAGGAATCCAATATGAAAGTTGAAGAGGAAGAGGCCTCTAAAGAAAAAGGTATGTATTCAAATGAACAAAATGTTGGGATTAAAGAGAAAAAGGAATTCATATTTTAAGTACAAATAATGTAATGAAAACCCAAAAAAGGTGTGATGAATGGATAAGAAGAGCTAGAAAATTTAATTTTATATCCATTTAAGAAAAACAACACCTATAGGAAATTATGGAAAAGAATTCTTCATTGAGGATGAGGGAAGAGGGATAAATCATGGAGCATAAGCCAACGTTAGAAGGAAAGTTATATTTACAAGATTGTGGAGAGAATTTTGTGGTTAAATTCCATTGGTGGGATGATAATGTTGATGTTCAGCTTGATGAAATTTTGATAATAACAATCAATAAGAAACAAGTTGATGGTGTTAATGAATCGACAATAACTATGAAAATGCGTCGTGCATGTGTCAACAAAAGAGGGATGAAGCTAGGGTGGAAAGGGATTCACATCTTGAATGTGAAAAGCCTAAGAGGAAGGATAATTTCATTCCTAACTCAATAATTAGGAGTCACAAGAATTAAGGTGTTGAATATATCTCAATCATTCTTAATCTAGAAAAGGAAGGTGAGAAAGTGTGGACAACCAAAGATATGAGAGTGTTGTGGATTTGTTGCTTCCTACTATCTCATTTTAGATGTGTTGTCGTCATGGAAAGCATGTTGAAAAGAATGATCTTATGTCAAGTTTGATGATCCATGGTACATCACAAAAAGTTTTGGTTATCATGGACAATATAGAGAAAATGGTGATAGATTAAAAACCTTTTGAAGGGAAAAGGGCATGTAGATACTTTCATACAAGTTCCAAATTTCTTGTACACAAAATTTTGGAATCCAGGTGATCCTTGAGATTCAAGAAGGTTGAGACTTGGGTAAAATGGGATCTTTTGGTTATGTGTTATCAAATTAACATAGTGGGTATTGTTATGGGAATTGTCTCAAATTTTTGGATTGTTTTCCACCATGTTTCTGGTTTCTCCCATATACATTTTGTTGAAATAAAAGAAGAGTTTGTAACAAGAAAGATGCATATTCCGCCTACAGTCATTGATGGGATTTTTATAGCTGTTACAAGATGGTTTCCAGCCACCATAAGTCCAAGGTTGAATAAGAAATTACAATGCTACAATCAAGGTGTGATACTCGTTATAATCTTGTGTGTTGTAATCATAGTACTTTCCTTGGATAAAGGCATATTGGAAAGTTTGATGAAATTATCTTTGTCTAACATGATGTATGAAAGGGCTCACTTGATGAGATTACTTGAGTTAAAATATTCCAACACCCTTATGGTTGTTTAGGAGGTAATTAAGAGCAAGGATGGATGATATACTACCTCCTAAGGAAAAGGAGAACATAATGGTGACAACCATGCCCCAAGCTTTAAGTTTGAAGGATAAAACCATCACTACTTCTAGCTACTACATTATATTCTATGTAATCATACGGGTGAGTTTACAAGTGCCTTCGAGTTATGGGAAGGATTTCTTTCAAGTTTGTGGACTTGCTAATATGATATTTTTAATCCTTGCATGGTTGTTTTAGCCACTATATTGCCCGCATTGTTGATTTTTGCAAAAAGTTTCAATTTGGTGCCTAATGTACCTTTTTTTATGTTATTGGTTGTAAAAATAAGAAGCATAGGATTGTTCTTATTAGCTAAGTATAGTTGTGAGCCTTCACACAATAATGGAAATCATTTAATGGAAGAAGTAGGAGAAAGGTTTCATCCAAGAAGATATTCACGGAAGCCACCAGGGTTCCTAGTTGGATGAAAATCCAAGTGATTTATGGCAGTCATAATTCATCTTTAGCCTATCCACCATATAATTTTTATGAGATATGGGGAGGAAAAACTCACTAAATCATGAGAGCATCCATTGGGATACTAGGATCTGGTATCCCAAAACCTTCTTTGCATAAGAGGAGCCAAATAGGACATAAACAACACAATGACATGGGCGGATGACAACCTTCATATAGAGGGAGTATGCCGGATGTTTCCAGATATCTATAATTTTTTGAGGATCAGCTTGAGGTAGAATGACATTCATTATCCATTTGGGATATATCATACTATGAAATTTGGTAGGAGCTATCCCATTTGATAGTACAAGGTCCAGGATCTATGAGCACTACAACATGACCCATCACTTTGGCATAATGATACTTACACATATGAGATGGCATTTGCTTAAGGGAAAACAAATTTGGGAAGGGTGACGATGTAATGTCTCCTTTTCTATATTAAAATAATCAATAATATAATTTGATTTGGGCTGCTCATTTTTAATCTTTAGGGAACTTAATAATATTATTATGATTATTAAGAAAAGTATTTTAAAAATAGTTAAAGTAAAATTAATGATTTAAATAAGTCACCAAATGTAACTTTGTGTTATATTATAAGGCAACTTACATTTTATTATTAAAATAAAAGTGACTTTTAAAGTATTTCGCCACCAAAATTGAAATAAAGCGGAAAGAGAAGTTACAATAAAAGGAGGATGAATGGGTTCCTTTGGGGCATCTATCATCTATCTATCATATTGATTTTAGGGAATTGAGTACATGTGCTTCTAATTTCAGCTATTGAGGAAAAAATCTCCTTGGTATCCTATTGGGGACAAAAACCCTCAATAGATTATAATAGTTGAGGAAAAAAACCCTCAATTTCGCATTGGTGGCTTTATCCAGAGGTCGCAATTGGGTTTCACTTCAATATTTCGGGGATGCATTCAGAATTTTCAATGTTAGGGAACCATTTGAGTGAGGTATTCAAGAAGAGATCAGATTTGAAGAGTCTTGAGTGTGAAATAACCACACATTTTACTATTTTTGTTTTGCAAGGGTTTTTTGATCAATGTTTGGCAAAATTTCATATCCTCTCCTAGGGTAGTTAATTACATAGTGGATGATTTTGGTGATATATAAGGCACAACACTTCATTATTTGTTGATATTTGGATTGTTCGAATTTCTAAGGTTGGTTACATTTGTCGATTGAATTTTGCGCCTTGGAATCTCAACTTCCATACATTTTTGTAAGTGGATATATTGATGTTATAA
Source organism: Taxus wallichiana var. yunnanensis (assembly GCA_018340775.1). Lineage (NCBI taxonomy): Eukaryota > Viridiplantae > Streptophyta > Pinopsida > Cupressales > Taxaceae > Taxus > Taxus wallichiana. The sequence continues at coordinate 338,883,088 of CM031243.1, read as the reverse complement.
ATTTAATTAAATATACTCTAGTCTAGGGTTTGAAGGCTCATTTCTTTTCTTGGACTTGTTCTAAATTATTTATAGAATTTCCTACATGCTTTGGATGATGTAAAAGTGGTATTAGTGGTGAATTATTGTAATTTTCCTCTTATTGTCAGAATTTTTCCAACTGGTGTACCTTATTGTCCTAATAATTCAGTTGACTATTATAAATTTCAGATTGCTTTGATTTGGGTTTGTGTCATTTTCCCTTCTTTTCAATTTCATCTCCAAAAGGAACATTACAAAAGCATCCTCTCTCCAAGTGTTTTAGCAAGATCCAAGTCAAATAAAGTTTCAAGTATGATTGATATATATAGATATCATATGCTAGGTTGAGAATGACGTGTAATTTTAGGCCTCTCTAGAGTAGTGCCAATGTTGGCGGTCAACGGGTGCCCACAACCCTTCTAATGTTTGTTTTATAGGAATCTTCATCCATGGTTAGGGTTTGAGATGATGGTTAGTTCATTTGGAGAACCTTGCTACATGTGTAATGACTAGAGTTTGACAATGATAAACAAATCTAGGAATGTGACCAACTTAGAAAGTTATAGAAGTTGATTCAGAGTAGGTCCAAGACTATAAAGAAGGGTCTAAACCATGCAGATCACGGTCTTGATTGAGTTATACATTCTGGCCCGTAGATGCATAGTTCCATTTTAGTTCCGAAGGTTAGCTAGGTTCAAAACTCCTAGTTTCATTGTTGTACAATCTCATATCTCTCCATAATCCATTTAAAATCGCTTAAGTGCTTATGTAGTCATAAAATCATGCACTTACTATTACATTTATACCGCCAAATATGTTGTTTTATATGTGTGTCTTGCGTAAAAAATTATTCACTAATGACTCATCCCCTAGTCTTGTCATCAATTAGTTGGTCGTCATCGTCATTTTTCTTGCACAGTCCATCGCTTAATTGAATAGTTATCGTCATCTCATAGGGAGTCTTAGGTGTCATTATTTGGTCATTTGTCTTCTCTAGTTTTTTTAGGGGCACCTAGGGTAGTAATGGGGCACCCGTGGGTGCCTCGATCCTTAATTTTAAGCTCCCGGTCTCAACAACACTTAGATCCAATTTACCTGTTTGAGGTCCATCTTTGTCATTTCCCTTCTCATTCCCCTAGGTACTATTCGGCATTTCGGGTCATTAGTGTCGAAATTGGAGCAAGATATCCCTATATAAACACAACATACACATTATTCTTAGGTCAATCTATCTCTATCAAGGGATAGCTATCTACTAAGGCAAGGGACTACATTTGGGCATCATTGCATCACACACACAATGCATAAGAAGGGTTGTATTCATTATATTCCATCCACCATTTGCATTTTACATCTAGTTATTGCCCCTATTTCTATGTCATTGGCACTAGGGCACCCTAGGCACATAATTGCACACACAAGAACACATAACTACATTAGGTATGGAATGTAGTGCAACGCTTAGTTGTAAGTCCACCATTATGGAAACTAAGGTCAGTCTGACCCCTTCATATGCATCTTTCATTTTTAGGGATTTGATGCTTTATATGGGGTTTTGTAGGTAGATCTTCACACAAATTCACGACGACATAAGTGAAGGTACTGCAACAACCATGTGACAAAGATAAAGATATTACGAAGATCAAGAGACATTGTCGATTTAGATTTTGACCTTTTCCAGAGACTAGAGTGCCCATACTATGCAGAAACCCCTGCCCACGGCCTCCCGATCCAATCGGATCTTCACCTTTGCAATTTCCTAGGTTGTGTCATCACACTCTTCTTCATCCGCACATCAACATGTTTAATTCCAACACACAACGAGGTAAGTCATTTTCAGGTTATTACCATATCACTCCTATTTCTATTATTTCATTTCATTTAAATATTAAATAAAATCATTTAGTGTTTACATTTCAGTTTATATTAGTTATTCTATTATTATTACTAATTTAGATTAACTTAAATATAAATAGACTTTCCTATTTCCATATTTTATTTTATCATTTTGGTGAACCCGTACTTTAGAATATTTTTCCCTAGGATCTCGCCTTCAAACCCTAATGGATAAGAATAGTTCATCTTCTTTTCCCATCATGTCTCATTTTAGTGTCAACCCTATATATGATGAGGCTACCATTGTTGAGCTCACGAATCTCTATGGTAATCCTATTCCTTAGATCGATCATACTCAACAAGAACTCTTAGTTGGTCAACAATATGTGCCTACTTGCTTTGAAGATTATCCCATTGGCATTATCATTGTTGAGGATCCTATAGCCTTCACTCATTGTACACCATGTTATATGGCTACTAGTGTTCCTCCTTTTGATCTCTCTCAGAAACTTTAGATGACTCTCTTATTGATTATTTGCTTGGTATTGATCATTTTTCACATGTGTATTTCAATTCTTCTCCTACTCAGCATACTACTATAGTTCCATCTCATGATTCACCTACTTCCGATATTACTTCTCATACTACATCTCATGCTAGCTTGCATACTCCTTCATATTTTGTCGATGATCCTATTAATAACATCCTTAGCGAAATTCTCATTTCCGAGTCTCTATCTGATACTGATGAGGTGGTTGATAGTCATAGTTCTCCTTCTTTTCATACTTCCGAATATGATTCTCCTATTCCATCATTACCTTCTCCTAAGATTGCATCTAACACTATACATGAGTCACCTCCATCTCTCACTTCTTCTTCTCCTACCGTTTCATCTCCTCTTATTACATCATCTACACCCATTTGTTTGTCTTCTCCTATAGATGTATCTTCACCGATCACTTCACCTATTCGGGATGTTGTTAATGTTAGTCCTACCACTGCTATGGATACTCCATCTACATCACCTACTATAGCTTCTTCATACACCTACTACTAGTGTGCCTTTAGCATCAAAATCTCCCTTGTCACCTCTAGATATTCCTATGATCACTCACAATGGAAAATTACAACCTCTTAATACATTGTTGCCATCTCCCACTATTCCTTCACAGATATCATCTCTCTCATGCATTTCATAGGTTAATTACAATCTCAGGTTCAATATCTTACTTTAGAAAGTAGGGCTTACTTATGCTTCTATCGACAACAATTCCTTACATGGTAACTATGTCCCTAAGAAGATTCATAATTATACATTTCCTAAGGACTTTTCATGCCTACATTCACTTGTTTGATGGTACTTATGATCCTCATACTCATCTTTTACATTACCGCATAACTATGACCTCTTATTCTAATGATCGGATATTACTTAAGGCCTTTGATATAATCTTACTGATGAGGCTTTGCAATGGTACACTCATCTTCCCTTTGGGTCTATTAGCACTTTCTATGACATGGAGGATGTTTTCCTCCATCGGTTTATCATCAACAATGGCCCTAAGGTTACTTACGATCGCATACCTACTTTACATCAAGGCTCATCGAAACCTATTAAGGATTACATCTTATGATTTAATGCTTGTATGCATCAGTTAGTATTCCAACCTATAGACCTTGAGAAGTAATTCATTTTCTGTCATGGCTTGATTCCTGCACTTAAACAAAGATTACAATATGATACATGTGAGTCATTTATTCTTCTATGCTACAAAGTCCTTGATCTAGAGCAAGATCTTCTTTCTAAAATGTTATTGATCCTCCACATACATCTACTTTTGTTATATCATCTAGTCCTCCTCCATCTAAATTGGTTGAGCATCCTACACAGTCTCCACCTTTGCCTCATAAGCAAGGCAAATCCGCTCAACCTACTCCACCACCACAAACTACTTCTTCTCCTCCTCCACGATACAACCACTTCTCCTTCCACTCCATCTATGTTACGCATATGCCATTACATTTCTCCCATCATGCTAGACCTCATGATGTGCTCTTTTTACCTTACTTGAAAAGCATCTAATTCACTTACCATCCAACCAACATCATCCACAACATAGGCTACAACATCAGCGTGACCAACCTTATTGTAATTATCATCATATCAATGGTCATCGAGATAATGATTGTCTTGCCCTTCATGATAGATTATAACATTTAGAGGATCAAGGCATCATATCCTTTAGCTCTCACCCACATGAGCGATCCATCTCTCCTCTACCTCGTCAGAGAGTTTCTACTACAGATTGAGTCATCTCCTCCACCTGGTGCTCAGGCCATAGTGCATCCACCACCGCATTTTTAGTCATGAGTACTCATGTCCATACACTCTCCACATCACATCCATCGCACTCACTTCATCATCACATCCATCACATTCACTTCATCCATCACATCCATCACATTCATGTTATCCACTACATCATGTTGCTCCTCCACATTGGCTTCCACATCCCTCCACCTTCACACATACCACCGCAACTCCATATGACATTTAGTTTGGCACATATTCACATACTGTTTCCATCCCACATGCTTCCACCACTTCATGTCACCTTGGTCTTTGGTAGGTGATTACTATCACCTTACCCCCGATGATACACTTGTGTTCTTACAATTCTTACATGACTATTGAGGGTTTTACTTTAAGAACCTTTCATCACACACTCCATCATTCATCTAGCACACCCAATCATTTCCCAATGATGCACTCTTGCTTTTTCACAAGGCTCATCCTTGATTGTTGAGGGGTCTTAATTAAATGAACCTAATCATCACATATGGGGGCATCGCTCATTTCCCCCTCTATTTACATCAACATAATGCAATCATATTACATTACAAATTCACTACATGCGTTATTCATAATCATATTCATTTTTACATACATTAGTATCATTAATCATACATTTATCACTTTAAATTTCATTCAACAAACATTTCATATACCTCATCATTGAATTACATATGTTATTTATCATTATTCACATTCGCATTCATTATCAAAATTATAGTAGTCTACATCAATACAAACAATCATATATTCCAATACACTAATCACCACATCATACATCATCGATCACATTACAACATCAATACACCACAAAATAAGCTCATCATATATAAATCACATGTGTCCATACATATATAAATGAATACAATCATCACTGGGGGAAATCCCTACATCATATACAATCATACTAATCAAACCTCATCATCATTATCACTCTCGGGTACTACAGAGCCTAGAAAACTAGATGCCACCACTAACTCTCTACACGTTTCTTATTCACGGCCTCGATATCTCTCCACTTGCCTACGCAATAAGGTGTTCTCTATAGAGACTCTTCCAGAAAGTGAATTACAAAATCCACATATCAAGCATGAACACATCATGTGCTAAGGACCACCACCTAACGCCTCTGGTATCATCAGTCTCCTCACATGCCTCATCCCTCTCGGATAGCAATATAGTACATTTCACTACTGCTACTACGAACCACTAGCTCAAATAAATGGGCATGCTCGCCCGCGATCTCATCCACATGCTCAATTATCCCTCCACCGAGTACATCATCAAGTGACACACATCCATTTCAATGTGTTATGGATGTGTCGACTATCAATGACCAATATGCATCACCTACATCACAAATAACATAATTTATTAGACATCATTACTAAAACATACTCCAACAACAAAATACATAACATAGTTATATATAGATACTTACACTCCTCTATAGCTTGGTTCTACATTGTTTGGGGGCATGGGCTTCCCCTCTCCTCCTCCTCCATGCGGTAACCCCGTTAGACCTACAAATAATGGGAACAATAATACCCATCGATGTGCCACCCACCATGTGCGATACTCCTCTGTGCAACTCACATCGTCTACATCTACCAATCTATCACCGAGTCTACCTCATCTAGACCAGGGGTGTTAGTTGTTCTGTTGTGGGCCTAGTCTAGCTCTAGACCCTCCTAGGTGCTCTAATAGCTCTCAACCATATATATGGCTCTGGGGCACATCCTGAGCCATACCAAACTATCATGATACTCTCTCCACCTGAAAAATCTTACCACACATGAGAAATCTATCCTCTAACCACATAGTCCTTCGAATACACCTCAAAATCTACCATCATCCTTGAGCCATCTTCCATAGTCACGATATTTCCTCCATGTCATTACCTTAGGCCCCATCCTATCTATCAGTGCCCTGAGTATATGTGTCCATCCTATGACCACGAATATTAATCCACCTCCTCACATATATCTCTGGCCTAGCCCACTCTCCTCGTGGACCTCCAACTGCCTCAACACTGCTATGTGCTCATACGCCCATACATGTAATAGCGTAGTAGCTCATATCCCACCTCCGTGCTCATCATGAGTAAATCGATACAAGTCTCTATATAGGTGGGCCAACACACACCATGCCCACATATACCTAGTGCTCTCCTCCTCTATACGCTGACATATATCATGCATCTTATACAAGATGCCTACACCCCCCCTCGATCAATCGATGAAGAATGACCATTGGAATGAACTTCCGCAAGTGCGGAACCCAAGACCTCAAAATATCATCCAAATCAATATGGGCCTTGGAAGCTACTCGAGTCCCTACAAAATATCATCTAACAGCTCACATCTTCCTCTCCATATCCTCCATTGGCATAACCTATACTCTCTCTCTCCAACAACCGAAAACCATATATATGATACACATCCTCCAACGTAATAGTCATCTCCTTATAGGAAACCAAAATGTACATGTATCCGCACACCATCTATCACATAATGTGTAATAAACATCGACATATTGTGGGGCACATCCCCCATCCGTGTTATGTGCCGCATGCCATAACGGTCCCATAACATCCCAATCATCATCTGACAAACCTAATCCAAGCAACGTACTCAAATATGTGATTCCCACCATAAACTCCCTCGAGTGAATATCCCTTTGCACACCACAAAATGATAACAAACACAATGTTATAACACTATATAACTCCAAACACACTCGCTTATCAAATTCATATACATTACAAATATTATTTTTCATCATTATAGACCAAATGCACACATTTTGGACCAAGGTTCCCAGATGTAGAACTGGGGCACCCAGATGCAGGATTGGGGCACCCAAAAGCAGGACACTAGTGCCCAGATTCTGGGTGCTCCTGTCCTAAGGGTCACTAGCACCCTCACCGCTATTGTCTAGGTCTAAAACATCGAGAAAATTAAAATTCTCAAATTTGTAAAAATTCAATAAAAATGACTATTACACCATACATTTTTCAAAAAACAATGCACTTACCAACTCCACATTATGTGTGTGACGCTACAACGGTCGCCTCCTCTCTCAAACCGACTAGGACGTGTTGCTTTTACTTGCGACATCTTTACTTACTCAGAGCTCAATTTCACAATCACACAAACAACAAATGAGGTGACTAAACACTTTTTCACCTTACTATTTATAGTTACCTTTTCATCACCCACTTTACTATAGTCATTATTTCATGCTTATTATCACAACTAATACACATTACATGATTTTTGTCATATCTTGAGCGTTTCTACTTTGATTTACACCCCATTTGTGGAATTATTTTTAGAATTACGCCTCCACCATCACATACACATTACACATGCATTATCTCTCTTTGAATTTGTCTTCCATTCACTCCATATACATTTTTGTGATTTCTATCTATTTTGTGCTTACTTTCAGCTTAGCATTCATTCTTATCATCACTTCCCCTTTCACCGAAAGGGGGCATATCATTGGGGTCATCCTATAATTCCCCTTACATTACCATGTGATTAATTAACACTACCAACTCATTACATTTACTAATTCATTGTGCGACATTTCACCATCAACTCCCCTAATGACCTAACTTGGGGGCAAAAATATACAATTTTTCTATGTGACGTTTCATCACTTCCCCTAATGACCTAACCTAGGGGAACAAGTGATTAAAAATATTTCTATGCGATCATTCACTAGTTACTATCGATTCCCCTAATGACCTAACATGGGGGAAACTAGCGTAAAATCTCTCTACATGAGTGATAAATCAAACCAATCAATCAATCAATTCACGCGTTCAAATTTCTAAAAATTGAAATCATATCATTCAATCAATACAAATTCAACATAATTAGCCTCCCAGATTACCTAAATAGGGAATTACATGTAGCTTCCCAGAAGACCTAACTTGGGAGATTACATCGTGCTTTCCCATATGACCTAACTTGGGAAGCTATTTTACATTTTGCATTCACTTCCATATGATCTAACGGGGAAGCCATCATTTTTGTGTTCACTTTTGGATGACCTAACTTAGAATTCATCATTTCACATTCACTTCTAGATGACCTAACTTGGAAGCTATTACATTACGGTGATACCCATGGATTGGGGGGGCAAGAGTTCCTTTCCTATCCCACTCCTATATGGGTCAACTATTTGATCAAAATTATTTGGATCTAAAACCAAAAATATTTGATCTGAGTCCATCTACAATGGCTAGATCTTGAGGATGTAGTTAGAGATTGGAGAATAACACACTTTTCTCCCTACACTCTTCCTCTAGGGTAAGATGCCTAAATCCTCCGATCATTTATTCACATACACGTGTCATGAGTCAAGGAATTGATCACTCCCTACCCCATCTCATCATCATTATACACATTCAAAATCATCATACATTCTAATCATCACTCTCATTTAGTGCACTTCATCATACTAGTACACTTTTCATTATGTTGCATGGATCAACATGCTTGATCCATGATTGGGCATGTTTTATGGTTCTTTCGGCACACTTTTACTACCACATTTGTGTGTTCTACTTACAACATGGGCTTCTTTGATTTCTCTCAAGTATGCATATTTATCTACTTTATGTTACCAGCTTTCGCTCACCAACATAAAGTGGGGGAAAATGTAGTCACAAAATCATGCACTTACTATTACATTTATACCACCAAGTATGTTGTTTTATATATGGATCTCGCGTAAGAAAATATTCACTAATGACTCATCCCCTAGTCCTATCGTCAGTTAGTTGGTCATCATCATCATTTTCTTACATAGTCATCAATTGTTTGCATACTTTTGGTCATCTCCCGGAGTCTCAAATGTTATTATTTGGTCATTTGTCATCTCTAGTCTTTGACTAGGGAACCTAGGGTAGTATTGGGGTGCCATGGGCACCTCGGTCCTTAATTTTAGGTGCCTAGTCCCGAAACACTTAAATATAATTTATTTGTTTGAGGTTGGTCTTTATCATTTTCCTCTCATTCCCTAGGTACTAGTCGGCATGTCGGATCATTAATGTCGAAATTTCAGCAAGAGATCCCTATATAAACACAACATACACACTATTCTAATGGCATAATATCTACCATCAAGGGTTAGATATCTACTAAGGAAAGGGACTCCATTTGGGCATCATTATATCACACACTACATAAGAAGGGTTTTATTCATTCTATTCCATCCACCATTTGCATTTTACATCTAGCTATTACCCCTATTTCTGCATCATTGGCACTAGGGCACCTAGGCACACAATTGCACACACAAGCACACATAACTACATTGGGTCTAGAATGTAGTGCAATGCTTAGTTATAAGTCCACCATTATGGCAACTAAGGTCAATCCGACCCCTTCATATGCATCTTTCTTTTTTAGGGATTTGATGCTTTGTATGGGTTTTTGCAGTAGATAATTTCATCACGGATTCACATGAATACATAAGTGAAGGTATTGCGATAACCATGCGATAAAGATAAATATATTGAAAGATATAACGACACTGTCGATTCGATTCAGATTTTGAGCTTTTCTATAAACTAGAATGCCCATACTATAGACCAGGGTGCCCATAAGCACCCTAGTCCTCTTCCAAGCACCCTATTCCATGTGGATCTTCACTGCTGCAATTTCTAGGTTCGTCATCACACTTTGATTCTGTTCGCACATCAACATGTTCAAGTCCAACACACAACAAGGTAATTCATTTTCAGGTTAGTACCCTATCACTCCTATTTCAATTATTTCATTTCATTTAAATATTAAATAAAATCATTTAGTGTTTACATTTCAATTTATATTACTTATTCTATTGTTGTTACTAGTTTAGATTAACTTAAATATAGATAGACTTTCCTATTTTCATATTTTAGTTGTGGATCTTTGTAATATTTTTAATCGACTCTAATATATTATACACCTAATTAAATTGACCTAAAATTTAATTAAGGGTTAAACAATAGGACCATACCGGTCACAAAGGATTACAATAACAAGGTTTGTTGTCTTTGTACCTTGACAATGAATAGTTTGAAGAATCTTTGAACTCCTTACACATTAAGCATTATTATATATAGCATTTTTGTTTTGGATTGTCCTCTCATTTCTCAAAAAATTTACTTGTCATCCCCTGGTCCACGGTGATGAGTCCTTACATCCTACAAGTTGAATGGGACTCGGGTGTGGGGAAAATAATCCTCTCTCTAAAATATTATGATACAAATTTGAGAAAAAGTTGCAAAAAAATATACAAGTTATTATTTCAACTACATTCATTCTTGTCCTTACTAGGCTTCGATGGTGAGCCCTTACATCCTACTAGTTGTGTGGGGACAATATTGGGGGATTTACTTACTCCCTTGGGTATATTTATTATTTATGATCCCTCTTGTCTTCTTGATGGCATGGGGCTAGGCATAGGTGGTATCTAATAAGCTAAGTGTAAAGTGATAAAAGGAGAAATAGAGGAATGAATTCCAATCCCTTTGCTTGTCTAGATGTTCATGTTATAAAGGAAGCAACATATTTTACTATTTTTTCAAGGTTGGGAATCCTATCTCGAGTCTAAACCCATGTACGTGAATATTTTCCCTTTTGCTTCTTTATGAGGTCCCTAAATTCCCTAAAGCAACCCCTAAAGACTAAGGTTGATGTTCCTCCTTTTAAAACATTTTGAGTATGTTTCCCTCCATCTTTCCATCATATTTTTATATTTTCATCACCATATTATCCACATAATAATGAAATGGATTGATATTTACCTATAAAATGGATCATTAGTGCATGTTTTTGTAGGCCATTCTGCATTTACATACATTATATTACTCATCTCAAAATAAAACTAAACATTCACATTGCATTCATCACATTGTCCTACTTCCAAATCATCCATAGAGAAGAAATAAACAAAACCACAAAGACAATATTCCATAACATTTAACACAACATAAACATCATAATTCATAGCATATATATAATCTTAAAGCTTTATGCATTGTGTCTCATCGTATCCACACTAAGAGAGAAAGTGTGGGCCAAAAATAAAATTACAAAAAGTCACATACTATATACAAAATGTATCACTAGTTAATAGTAGTAGCCTCTGACAACATCATCATCATGATCCATCCACACCATAGTGTCATGAGATCCTTCTTCATGGCCTTCATGAACTACTTGGCATTGAGTGTCAGGACTCCTCAACCAACTTTGATGCCTCAATCTATTGGCTCCTACCTCTAACTCGACATAAATCCTAGTTCATTAAATTGAAGATGGGGTTTGTCCTTCATCCTAAAGTGTCAAGAGGTCACGTAGGGTTTTAAATTGAGTCTCTAGCTTAGTAATACTAACACATTTTTTGGTGATAAGTTGTAGATCTTGATGAGTATGAGAAAACACATTCGATTGTCACCCAACAATAATCAACAGAGCCATGATCAATCAAGAACTAGAATTTGGTCATTCTCAAAGGGGTGAAGCAAAGGTAGAATAATGTATCTGTAATCAAGCTACACAACTCAAATATATTATTTGTACACATGTGTGCATGACATTAGATTAATAGAAAAACTAGATGAAGCTAACAATCATGCTAGGATATTTAGAAAGAAAAGCTACTAAAAAGTAGAGTGAACTCACTAGGATCACCCTCCTACCATTTGGGATCATAATCTTTCTCCCCTTCCTCTCCTACATATTCCTTATCACCCTACTTTCTGTGTCCCTTAGGGACCCTACCTTGTTGGGACTTTCCTAATCACTCCTCTAGCCATGAGTGGTTGATCACCGTAGACATGCAAAATTTCAACAATGTCATTTAACAAATAAGATGCTTATATATATAATAATCCATTACCATTATCAACCATATAATAATTAATTATAAAATTAATTAATTATTATATGAAATCATACTTCAAGTGCTTCCTTTCACCATTCCATAATCTGATTACATCCTTACAAATATCAATACATCATTAATATTTTATTTACCATACTAACTAATCCTCATTAACTATTTTCTAGTAATTTAAAAATACTCACCCACGTGTATGTAGATAAAATCACAAGTAATGAAAGACAAACAAATAATTTGCAAACCTTCCAAGAACCTTCCATACGAATCCTCAAATAAGGGTCTCCTGTAAGACCTTGCAAAATGGATGTCGAAAAAAACTTTGAATGCAAAAATGCTACCAACATAATGAATTCAACAGAGTTTTTGTATGTCAGATTCAAGAGGATTTGTAAGGAAGGTAAGCCTACGAATTTATAGAGGCAAAAGTAGTTAAATTTGGTTATACACGGATAATGAATATGCTAAAAATAACATTGTGGGAAGTTGCAATAGTGCCGGGGTAGTAAATGAATTAATTACAAAAATATGCATCCGAGAAAGGTGGTTGTACGTGCAATTTAATTTTCCCCACCTTTCTAGGATTCTAGAAGTGCATTTAACTAGATAAGGATAGGGAGTCCAAGTGGAGTCTAAGTGGAGTTTGATCAAGTGGAAGATGACTAGGATGTGCACACACTTAATTAATTAATTATTTAATTAATAAATAATAATTAATTTAGCTAAAGGGGTACAAAGATACATGGGATTAATTTAATTAATCCAAAGGGGTATAATGTGTATTAATTAATTAATTTAATCAATTAATCACAAATGGGTGAATAATAGGGTGTACTAGGATAACACTAGGAACAAGTGGAAACAAAAGTGTAATTTTGGGGTGTCTACATTTTTCCCTCTTTAAAGTGCTATTGCAAAGTAATAGTGCTTTAAAGATAGTAGACACATGCATGAGATCAAATGAGCTGGAAAATTGTGAAGCATTGGGATGCCCCAACAAGCAGAATGGTAGAGGAATGCCCCCTCAAGTGGGTGGATGATGCAACAAGGTGGTGGAAAACCACTTGATAGGAAGAAAGCAAGGGATTAGAACAAGGATGGGAAAGGACTATGTTCATAGCATGAGCATTATTTGGAGAGTAATTTTTTAGAGCAACCTGATTTTTGTTGTTGCACAATAGAGTTGTCACCATGATTATGAAAGAATCAAGATGGTTAACCCAGATGCGTAAACAAACACACACAACAAAGAAAAGATAAAAAGAAAACAAACCCAATATACAAAGTAGGTGTTCGACATCAAGGTTATAAAGGAACCAAGATGTAATCACACTACTTGTAAGTGGTCCAAAAAGAGTAAACATCAACAATGCAACACAAATTTGAAAAAGAAGACAATCAACCATGCCCCTAATGCGTGCCACAATGATGATTAAGTAGATACAAATGCTCCCAAGTGGGAATAGGATCAGACTGGAAGAGCGGAGTTAAAGTGACTCCTTATGACACTCTTGTTGAATCCATTGTGCAAATGATCAAAGTTGAAATTTCCCAGTGAAGTTATATCATGAAGGAAAAACAATTTGTGACTTTCCCCAAGCAGAGTTAGCATATCATGCAAAGGGAAGAAAGTGATAGTTGTAAGATTGACACAATCACTAGGGTAATAGATAAAAGTATGACATTTATCAAGATTGTATTGAGATGTTGAATGATTCACTTTAAGGTTTTCCAATTGTAGGATTTCTTGTGATAAGTGAATGTTTGTTCAAAAGTTTTGTGATGATTTTTTTGAAATTTTGATTTTTTTTTTTTTTGAAATATTTGATTTTTTTTTTTTTGTGGATTTTCAAAGTTTTGAAATACAAATGCAAACAAAAATGAAGACATTCCATGGCTTAAATAAACCAGGAGGAAAACACAACACGTGCAAATGACAAAAAATATAAAACAAGCAATGAAAACAAACCCAATATGAATAGAAGAAGGAACCACACCAAAGTTATATGTGAACTAGGATGCAATAAATTTCCTGCAATTGGTCTACAATAAAAGGTAAACAAAGTAAAACAAATGAAAAACTGAAAGAATAAAAAGCATCATCACAATGTTAACAAATGCAACAATACAACATACAACATACAAAAATGACATCTAATGACACTCCAAATGTGTTCCACATTGAAGAACTAGACAAATTTGAATGCCCCAAGTGATAGCTTAGCACATGAGAGGATTGGATCAGGGTGAAGAGTGGAGTGATACTTAGATACTCCAAAAGATACTCTTGTCGATCCCATTGAAGTTTGATATGTATTGGATTAAAATGTAAAATCCAAGTGTGCCCCAAGAAAAGTTATATTGTGAAAGGGTAAATGATTTCCTCAGCATAGATATACACCACGGGCAATAAATATGAGTATGATCTGGAACAATCATGAGGAGCGCCATCAAATGGTGAAAGTGTTGAACTATGTTATCTAGTTGTTGAAAATTTTGTCAAACATTATCTGAATGTTTTGATTATGATAGTTTGAAACTATTTTTGGAGTTTTGGACAATTTTATATTTTTTTGTTTTTTGAAACAATTTTATATTTTTTTTTGAAGTTTTGTGAGATTTTTGAATTTTTTTGTATTTTACAACTCGGTAAAAAGGTACACTACTTGAAAGCAAGTGCAAATAATTAAAAGCATTCCATTCCATTGGTAGAAATGTAGATGATAAAATGATAGGGTGTTTCACTCCACTCATGGCTCCACGCAACTAGGAAGATGTGAGGGCTCATCACCGAGAGCCAAGAAGGACGTGAAAATGAGATGAATAGTGATATGAAAGGTGAAGATAATGGATGTGAAGACACAAGTGTAACAATGATCCATATGAGAAAAAATGTAACTCATCTCCAGTCAAGATTATTTGACCAATTACAAGATGATTCCACTTTATAGGTTTTGACTTGACTTAGATCCATTGATGGCCTACTGATTGGAAAAATCCAGGTTGAAGGAATTGTTTGTCTCTCTTAACATGAGCAACTAAATTACTTCTTGGGATGTTTTTGATTAAGCACTTTGATTCAGATTTCATAAAGGCTTTATTAGTTAATTATTTTTTATTTTTATGAAGGACCCCTACATGTTGCCCCATGCCATCAATAAAAGGCAAGGGCTCAACACTAAAGAAAAATGTAGGTGAGTAAGGGCTTTCTCCATTCCCAGTCTCATACTGCCAGTAAGAAGTATGGGCTTATCACCAAAGACTATGAAGGACGAAAGGTGTATTGATTTTATTTTTTTTTTGTATTTTTTTGATTGATTTAATTTTCCTTGTATGTTGATAGTGTGCTTATTGGGAAGGAACATTCTGCCCCCAAGTCTCAACCTCATGTGACTAGTAGGACATAAGGGTTCAACACCGTAGATTGAGATGGGCGGTCAAAAAGGACCGGGTAAAGAAGTTTAGTGCTTTCATTAAAGAGAGAGAGATTATTTGAAAGGAGGAGTTTTCCATCAATAAGCTTCAAGACAAAACCATAGGTAAAAAGATCTGAAATGGTAAAACCATAACAAAGATGAGACACATAATTGCCCAAGAGGAACAAGGTTAACATGTGTCATAATAGGTGAAGAAGGTGAGTATATGATAATGGTATGATTAAGGTATCTTCCAATAGATGGAATGCCTAACATTATTTGTACACACTTTTCATTTTCTGATTGGAAAACAATGCTCTAATACAAGTTTTATTCTCTTTTTGTGCTTTTTAAGTTTTTTGAATGGATTTAGGAGTTGAAATGGACTCATCAAGAAAGAGGTCCATGTTTATTGAAGTTGAATGGTCTTGAGATACAAGACTTGTGTAGATGAAATGCAAGTCAAGAGGGAGAATCAAAAGATTTGATAAGTCCTGAAATACGAGACTTGGATGGACATGAGCCAAGTCAAAGGAGTGAAACCAAAGTTTTGATAAGTCCTATAATATGAGACTTGGGTGGATAGGATCCAAGTCAAAAGATTGAATCAAATGATTCGATGGGTCCTGAAGTACTAGACTTGGGTGATGATCCAATCCAAGTCAAAAGATGTGTGATTAGATAAGTTTTTCGATGAGATCAAAGACATATGTGATGTTAGAAGAAGATTGTCAATGCGGGGAAGATGTTGAGATACATATTCACCTGTGAGAAAAAGAGCGTGAGGAAAGAAGGATAAATCTCTAGATGTATACTCAAGGGTTCCTTGTAAGCCATAGAGAGGAAATAGTCAATGTTTCTC
Organism: Taxus wallichiana var. yunnanensis; assembly: GCA_018340775.1. Classification (NCBI taxonomy): domain Eukaryota; kingdom Viridiplantae; phylum Streptophyta; class Pinopsida; order Cupressales; family Taxaceae; genus Taxus; species Taxus wallichiana. The sequence continues at coordinate 338,866,695 of CM031243.1, read as the reverse complement.
CTTCTAGGTTGTGAATTAGTTGATTTGACAAAATATTTACAATTAAAGCTTGAAATGGTTGAATAAGGATATTCCTGGGTATACGTACCTCAAAGAATGTGCGCATGTAGATATCTTGACAAGTAGGAATCATCATTGATGAGATTCCTACAGATGGATCATGTGAGGTATAATGGACATGGAAGGTTGTGTTTGTCATGTCAAAGTGTCCAAGCTTGTTGTTGTATTTGACAACAAGACTAGAGATGTTAGGCGTAGGAGCTGGAATGGAAAGAATAGAATCAAGCTCAATGGTGTTTGATGATGGACCCTCTTCTATCATGTCAAGGTTGAAAGAGAGTCTTGAAGAAAATTCAAGTTCTCGTTAGGTGTTAGAAGATTGTTGTCCAAAACATGTTCAATGTCTGTTTGGACTATAGGAAGAAAATCTGTAGAAGAAATGGATTGGTTTGAAGGGGGAGATACTTGACCTTCATCATGATCTCATGGAATGTCAGTATGAATAGAAGTGGGAATAATAGTCAACTCTTCATTTGAAGGTGTGGAAGTTGACATGTCATCGGTTGTAGAGCTTCATCATCAAGATCTACAAAGATCTCTCTATCATCAATTAAGTCTTGGACATAGTTCTTAAAACGTGTACATTTATCTATTTGAGTGGCCATCAATGCGATGAAAATCACAATATGCATGAGGTTTGTACCAATATGGCTTAGGTTCTCCTTCAATCCAAGGTCTTGTAAGGGGATATTTTATCATCCTAGCCACTTTGAGTTGATGAAAGACACTAGAGAGACTTTCACCGAGGGGTGTAAACTTACGTTTAACTTTACAGGCATGTAGTGTCTTGCTAGGTTGTATGATTGGATTTTTGATTGATTGGTCATGTATGTTGGGCATATTGTGATTATTCATGACACCAACAATGATGACATTGTGGTTGTGATTGATGTACCAAGATTCATCATGAGAAGCTCTAGTATGGTGATTATTACGAGTGAGGTTGAAAAAAAATGTTTGACAAACTTCTCTCGAGAGGTCCACGAAGGTGGTGATAGATCCCTTTGGAAGGTGTAAGAACCAATCCAAATCTTGTCCTCCTAGACTTCTAGGAAAAAGGCACAAGAGAAAGCTATCGTTATATGCCACTTCATGACATGCTATGGAAAATTCTTTGATATGTTGTCTTGGATCAGTTTTTCCCTTGTATTTTTCAAATTTGGGCATCTCAAAAGACTGTGGGAAGGGTATGCGTAAGATGTCCATATTAAAAGGGTATGGACACAATTCATCAAAATTGAATTGTTTGTGTTGTTTTTATATACCCGACAATGGTGTCTTTCATCATTTTCCATTCTTGGGAAAAGGATGAATTGTATAAATCCACCATTGTAATGAGAAATGAGGTAGAGTGAAGAAAGGTACGATGAATAATGCAACCCTTAGAAAAGTGAATGCTAAGATGGAAGTGATGAAAATGTTTGAAAACCTCGACTCCTAGCAAAGTGAATGCTAAGATGGAAGAGGGAAGAAGATGGAAAAAGTTTGACCCATAGAAAAAAATGAGTGCTAAGAGGGAAGAAGAAAAAAAAAGTTAGTCAAGTGCCCATCTCTTAACAAAATGATAGTAAAGAGAAAAAGGGATGACAAGAAGTTAGATGTGCTCTCTATTCCATAACAAAAATGAGTGTTAAAGGAAGAGAGACTTAACAAGGTGGACGATCAACTCGTAATCAAAATGAATGATAAGAGTGATGAAAAAATGTAAAAAAGGTTAACTCCTAACACGGTAAGTGTTAAGAGAAATGACAAAGGGGGGAAAGTGAAACGTGCTCGACACTTAACAAAAATGAATGTCAAGGGAGACAAGACTTAACAAGATGAAGTTGATCAACTCCTAACAAAATGTGTGATAAGAGTGATGAAAAGAGGGGACTTCACAACACCTAACAAAAATGAGTGATGTTAAGGTGGAAGATGGGTTGAAATGTTAGTTTAGATGATTCTTAACAAAGTGAGTGTTAAGAAATATGAAGAGGTTTGAAATGATTTTACGATCCTTTACAAAAGTGAACGTAAAGAGGGAGAGACAAAAGGTTAGCATGTGCTCAACTTGTGAAAATTGTAAGTGTGACAAGAGAGACTTTAACACAATGAAAGATGCTCAACTCTTAACAAAAATATGTTAAGTGAAGAGACTTAGGAAAGAAAATGATGGATTTTCTCAACTTTTAACAAGATGAATGGTAAAAGGGAGACTTAAGAAGATGATGATCAATGTCAACTCTTAACAAAAAGTGTGTTAAAAGATAAGACATGACAAAAGGAAGTGAAAGCACTAAAAGAATGAAAAGGTAAAGGTCATCATAAGAAGTGAATAAACGATGATAAAAAGGTCTGAATCTCACAAAAATGGAGATAAGAGACAAGGGGAAGTGATGGATTAGTGATCTCAAATTAAAACAAAGTGAATGATTTAATGAGAGAAGTGAAGAAATAATGAGGATGTCAAATGCAACAAAATGATTGTGAAGTATGACAACGTAAGATGATAGGATAAAAATGGAAGACGTCACAACTCAACAAAGTGGATGTGAAAATGCGACAACGTAAGAGTGAGTAGAGAATGATAGTGAAGAATGTCAATAAGTTGAGAAAGTAAATGTGAAATGTGATGATGTAAGAATGGGGAATGCTTAGAGTTCAACAAAATAACATTAAACTTAAGACTTACGATAATGAAAGATCAAGGTGATCAAGAGAGTGCTTAATTGATAAAGCGAGTATCACAACATCAAGACTTAGATGAAAATGAAAGTGCTTAAGTGTGAATATGGATGTCCACAACCCAAGACTTAGACACGTGTACAAAGTGACAAGATGGATGAGAGAGAAAATGTGAATGATGAAAGTGAAACACAAGTGTGTAACATGCGAGAAAAATGAAAAGTGGTGAAGTGAAAGTTGTGGCCTCTACCTTAGATTGGCTTGGACAAGCGTGGCTTCCTAGGTGGCTCTCTCAACTAGGTGTCAATAGTATATCCGAGTGAGCGTGATGCTATTGCTAGCTAATAGGATTTACTTTACCCCCTTTGAAACCTTGAGCAAAGATCTTTCTCATAATGAATCGCACTGGGGTCGCCACTAAGGATATCCGTGACTCTAACTCACAAGGCTTTACTAGTCAGGTAGGATAAAAAGGTTCCCATTTCGTCCACCAGTTCCCTCAAGGTGTGGACTACTTTGGGGTTCCTAGAACCACCCCCTTTGTTGTAGCTTAAGGCTTATGCCAAGGGGGTTATGTTCTAGTTAAGCGGTCGAGTCGTAGCTCTTAACCGAACCTGCAAATCAAGTGTTTTGAATGTGGTGTTTTTTTAATCTTTTGATTTAAATGTGGTTTGATTGAACTCCTTTGACAACCTTGCAGTTAGTTTTTTGAATGTTTTAATCCACCTTGTGTGAGAGGGTCCTATAAACAATGATTAGAAAATTTTCCAGAATGAGGTAAAATAGTAAAATAAATAAACAAGATGACATAAACGAACCTAGGTTTTTGATTTCCAAGATCACTTAAAAAGTGCGGAGGAAAGAGCATACGTGTGGGTTGGCTTTGGTTAAGTGAAACATTAATTCCCAAAAAAAAAAAAGAAAGAAACAACCACATTTCTGATTCCCAAGATCACTTTAAAAAGCACGAGGGAAGAGCATACATGGGCGATTCGTGTTAGTTGGAGAAAAACAACAGAAACCAACAAGTGAGAAGCACACAAAACACGTTAGAAATCGTTAGTCTAGTTGGAAAAACGACTAAACATATATGAGAAAGGCGTAGGATGAAAATTTATATTGAAACGTCCAATAATGCTAAAATGGTAACTTTCACAATGTTACAAGGCAAAGTGTTTAAAAATGGAAACAAGTTAAACATTGAAAAGGCCCAAAACAACAAATGAGTTGAATCAAAACAATTAAGAACATTGTATGATCAAAATTGCAAATTAGTGAAAGTGAACATAATGCACGAAAAATAAGAATAATAAGAATAATAATAAACCGAATTGAATGGAAATGACTGAATTAAGTTAATGAGAGCAAATAACTAAAGTAAGTAAATATTAATTAGAAGATAATAAAGTGTAAATACGACTAAAGTTTAAAACTTATAAAAAAATAAAAAATAAAAAAGAAAGAAAGAAATATGGAAAACCTAAGGCAATAAACTAGTGTAGAAACTAAAAAAAATAAACCAAAACCTAAACCTTAAGTTTTGTGAATCAAAAAGGTAGGGATGTGACTCGAAGTATGTTATGAGCTAAAACACTTTTTATTTTGGAAGTTTTGGAAGGCTTGGAATGGATCGAAGTGGTAACGCATGGATCGGGCAAGGTAGAAGCACGGGAGTGAGGGCGAGGTGCGGGTCGACGAATGTGGATCAAGATATGGGCTCAAAAGATGGGTAGAATCTATGGCGAAACTCGGGACATGGATGGACAAGAACCCGAAATGGGAAACAAGGTTTGCGTGTGGGAAACAAAGTATGAAAAAAATAGGGGCTCGGGGTAGAGTCTCCATGCATAGTAAGGGATGGCGTGCAAAATGTAAAGAGAAAAAATCACAATAATGAAAGACAAACAAATAATTTGTAAACCTTCTAGTAACCTTCCAATGCAAACCTCAAATAAGGGTCTCCTGTGAAACCTTGCAAATGAATGTTAGAAATGATTTTGGATGCTCTTGAGTGCTCTCCAAAATTTGAATGCAAATGCTACCAACACAAATGAATTCAACAGAGTTTTTGTATGTCAAATTCAAGAGGATTTGTAAGGAAGGTAAGCCTACAATTTATAGAGGCAAAAGTAGTTAAATTTGGTTATACACGATAATGCAATATGCTAAAAATAACATTGTGGGAAGTTACAATAGTTCGGGGGCAAGTAAATGAATTAATTGCAAAAAGTGCATCTTGGAAAGGTGGTTGTACGTGCAATTTAATTGCCCCCACCTTTCTAGGATTCTAGAAGTGCAGTTAACTAGGATAAGGATAGGGAGTCCAAGTGGAGTCTAAGTGGAGTTTGATCAAGTGGCAGATGACTAGGATGTGCACACACTTAATTAATTAATTATTTAATTAATAAATAATAATTAATTTAGCTAAAGGGGTACTAAGGATACATGGGATTAATTTAATTAATCCAAAGGGGTACAATGTGTATTAATTAATTGATTTAATCAATTAATCACAAATGGGTGAATGGCAAGATCTCAACCATTGATTTTTACCTCCTCTAGCTATAAATAGAGGTGTCACCCTCCATGGCAAGCACCTTAGAACAATTGCAAACTTATGCTGCCAAAATCTCCAAGCAATTTATCAATCTTCATAGCATCCAAGTGAGCCAAAATCATCATTTTATCAAGGGGAAGTGCTGCCAAAATCAGTCCACAAATCTGAAGCATTCTAAGTTCATCCAAGGAGCAAATCAAAATCATCAAAGAAGGAGGATTCTACTTGTAGGTAAGTACATGTATATTGTCTTCTCCCTCTTTTTATCATTGCTCAATCTAAGGTAAGTGAATGGTTGTGTTATATTTAGAATTGATTTGGTTTAATAATCATCTCATGTTTGCATACTAACACAATTTTTGCTTACAATCACTTCCCACTCCACATCTCGATACCACATCCCCCTTCATGGGTTACATTTTGTTATGTCATAATCGCTACACCTAGAATTGGAGGCTATCATCCCAATATTATGAGATAAACATCCTATCTCTCCCCTTCTTGAAAAGGACTGGAGGCACTAAGTTTTCCAAATATGGCAGGTCGAATTGCTAAGGAACCTAGGAATCTAGGTATCGCTCGATCTACTCTTTTCTATCCTTGACCTATCTTACCATTGAACAAGCCATCATGAATGTCCCCATATGTCAATTTTTCCAAGCATCCCCATGTATGGATAATATACTAGATCCCCAATCATAAGAGTACCCACCAATATAGGGAATGTCTTTAAACAATGCCATCTTTGTATACTTGTTATCCCTAATAACCCTACTGCTCTTACGAGCACTCCCCGAGTAAGGTAACATGCACTCATATATCCAACTCATGACCAAAGTTATATAACTCAATGACTACATTCCAAACCGAAAATCTTGTACAAATCATGGTATGTCTAAGATTACATATCTTAGGCCCATCTAGAGTGTTTCCCTTGCTCCTTTATCTCTTTTAACAACTGGGCCCCAATAAATGAGTTTTTGGTCTCTTTATCTTTGACTATCTAAGAGGCCAACACACCAATGATCACCCGATGAATTTCTAGAAGTTATGGATCTAAGATCTCAACAATCTCACTTACCTAACACCTTGTTTGGAACTTGCATTGGGTACTGATTATGTCCAACAAAGTTTACAATCTCTAATCCTCCACTCTTTTTGTAGCCTCTATCAATGTAATTGTCATGTGATAGCATTCTCAACTTCAAAACTTGATATCATAAACCCACGATCCTACTCTTTTCAAATGAGAGCACAATAAGCATCCACAAGATCAAGAACCTTCATAATAAGTTTACACATTCAATCAATCATCTCATAATGTAGTAGGAATGAAAAAGTTGTCTTGTGGAATTCATTGGAAATGATCTTGGTCTTAAATGACCTTTGGTTGATGTTTCCAACCAATAACATGGACTATTGTATCCTTCAATATTTTTTACCCCGCAAAACACCTTCTATAGTAAAATGAATACAAATATCTCTACTATATTAGATACCTTTCTTAATTCCACTAAGTCTAAATACATCTCACAACTTGTGTCTATGCTCGACACTGTATAGTTATATTGATAATCATGAGAAATATTAAATATAAGTATGAATCTACATATTTTCCTCTATACTTTGAATTCATTACAGTCATAAATAATTTTAAAATGTCTATTCTCAACCCCACACTACTTCTAAGTACCCACGATCCAAGTTCTTTCTTGAAACCAACTTAATTCCTTCAACTATAGACACAACTAAATTCTATCCCTTTGCTAATATGAATGTCATAGTGGTATTTTATTGATATCCTTCTTTCAAGCATTAACTCCCTCCTTTGATCCCGATAGGATGTGTGATTCTTTCCATTTCTTATATTAAAGTTAATCTATCTTATTTTTCAACCATGCAATTACTATACTACGAAGTTCTCAAAGATTGGTTCTTGACTCATGGTACTATGTTACGAATTTATTTTCTCCCTTGTTCCCATGAACTCTCGGAAAATAATGAACCTTCCTAATATCAAGAACAACATACAACTTTATTCACTTACGCAACTACTTCACCCTATACTCAATCACCATCTATGTTTCCTAGTTCTCCTTATAGATGTAGTTGCATTCTTGTTTGTGGAAGATCAATATATACCAACAATTTTTAAGATATTGATAGAGGTGTAAATACCCCCGATATAGGATTAGTTACATCTGTAAATGACCTTAGTCTAATTACCACTCCTTTCCAAAAATATCTTGATGTTAAAAAAAAAATCATTCTCAATTACAATCATAATGCTCTAACAATGGTTACTCAAGTCCTTGCTAAGCTAAGAACATGAATTATAAATCATACCTAATTCTAGTCATATTCACCATCTCCTACTCTATTGTAGTCATATTACCATGACCTCATTTATAAAAAGTTGATTGGGAGTCATTAGATTAAGATCTCCTTCATAATATACAAATCCTTTCTTCATTCAAGTCTTGTAGCCTCGTTTTAGGACATTTTAAGGTGTAATTTTCAATAATCTCACTTCCACAACCTACTGATACACTTTTCGATACCCTTTGTCATGTTTTCATATAATCCTACGTTTGAGACATTTTTTCCTTTGTATATTTTTCCAAGACATTCCATATTAACCACTTAGGTCTCTTGACCGAATACAATTTGCTTCTTCTAGACTCTCATGAAAATATCACATGTGTGGACACCAAACAACCTTAAACATTTTTCACAATAAAGTAAACTTCTTGAAGGTGATATGTTCCAAATCTTGGTCTCTAATTCTTCAAAATGGCTGAGTTATAAGCATTTTTGTCCAAACCCTAGTCTAAGGTTACACAACTTGGTAGGAGAGTTTTTAGAATATTTTTATTTAACAATGGTTTCAAGACAAAAATTTTACCTTTTGAGCTCTGTTAGGACCTTGTGCAAGTATTCCTTTTATTGGTCTAAGCTTGGAATTGTCCCTATTGTTGTGAACTATAAGCTTTCTCTATACAGAGACCTTAGATACAAAACAGAGCAACATGGGAGTCATTACATTGATCATTATTTGGTATAAAATATAATTTTAAGAATCTACAAACATCAAAACATGTAACAAGGCTTAGAAAAATGGAAATGAATTCAAGAAAATCTTCCCATACCTTTGAACCAACAATAATCTCTTTATTGACCAATTAAAATTTTATTTGCAAAATTATAGGCCTAGAGGCCTTCTTCCTCTCTTCCCACTCACACCTCATATCTCCTCTTTATTGATTATTCATCCTTTTGTGGTTTATCTTGTCTCCACTAAGAATGATTAGACCTTATCATGAACAAATCCATATTTCTAAGAATAGTTTATAGTTGAAATCAATCCATAAACTTCCTCAACAAACCTTTTACTCACTCAAGCTTACTTATTTTAGCATTAGGCATACCAATTCTTCCTCCAAATTTTTATTGACCGAGTTTGAGGGTAGAATATGGTATTACAATAGGTAATTTGATCTTCTTTACAATTTACACTTACCACAAGACTTACACGCCTTCACACATTCAAATTTTTCCAATTGGAGGAAAGTCCAAACTATATTTATTCAACCTATTTATGAACAAATGGAGCTTCAATGGCTCCTTATTAACTTTGAAACCTCCTAAGACACTCTCACACCATGAATTCATACAAAATATGATATTTACAACATGTACATAAGCTTAGGTTCGATGCTCCTCCATCATCATGTTCGCAATCAAAAGCCCAATGGTCCTACAAATATCCTTTAGAGTGATAACATGTTCTCCTTGAGCCTATGGGAACTGAAGGTGTTCTGGTTTGTATCCCAATAAGTGAATAGGTCACAAAGTATTATATTGGCAATTACCACTAATGGTACCTACGTAATCTCCCATATCCCCTCTCAATCATGAAGGGTTATCTCATGTGTAGTCAATAAATCCATTTCTTTAGAAACCAATCCTACTCTCTAGCCATGTTCAACCTCACATAACCACCCTACGTTCACAAAAAGGATCCTAATCAAAAACAATTTACAAAAAGTAATTTCTAAATACTTTGTTGTAAAACCACCCTATCTATAGGAAACAATTGTGCAATTGTCATAACAAATACATGATTACTTTGTAGAGGTTTCTCAATTGTTGATGCAAATAAGTAACCATTGGCTTATGAAGACTGCTTGCTCCACTCCATGATTGATGGTTCCACCAACCATGACCTAGAAAGGAAAAAAATGAAAAAATAGCAAAAAAACACACAAAAGTACAAAAAAATATATGTTCTAATCTACCCACTATAACAAACCTTTTGACACTAATTTTATCAAATTTCACTAAACCAAACCTTAGATTTCAATAATTTTTCATTCTCCCCAAAACACAACATTGTAGAAAACTCATATGTATGAGTGTGCCACCTCTTTCCGACGGCACCCCTACCATCCTCTTGTCTTGACCTCCCGTAGACTAATTTTACTTGCAAAATGGTCAACAATGGACCAAAGCTCAAAAGATACAAGAAGATAAGTGTGCAAATTATTTCCAAATTAAGTAAAATCTCATATACATGATCCCATTATATTAATTTTAAAATTTGAAAGTTTACTTCTTATTATAGTAGTGGCCTAAATTGTGTTTTTAATAATATGTTTGACTAATTATAAGTTTTGTGAGCTTATAGGTGACATGACATCAATTTAGCATCAATTGTATTTTCCGCTAACATTAAAATATTTTATATTGTGTATTTCTTGTCTTGCTTTTGCACGTCTCCTTGTAATTTTCAAGTTTGTGTCTAACGTTAACGTATGCTCCTCTCAACGGAACATGGCATGTATATGAATCACACCCATGTGAACAGTGAGTTACTTTGGTTGTGTTTTGAGTATGTAGTACATTTTGCTACCCTTTGTGTATGTTGCACTTGATTCATGTTTTCTTATTGCATATGGTAGAGAGTTTCAGTTTATTTTGCTCCACATCAACAACAAATATTTTTAACCCTCTCCATTTCCTTTCATGTGCACTTCTCTAGAAATACATCCTAGCTAATTCATGATAGGGCGCTTCCCCAAGGGTGTAATACACAAGCACCCAAATGTTGTATGGTGTTATATTTGAAAAGACATAATGATGATGTTATGACCTTGAAAATATACACAAATTGTTTAGACCAAGTTTCATCCTTTATTCTTGTTTCATCTATTTATTCCTTCTCATTTTCTCTTCGGACTTGCCCCAACTACTAGGATCGAATATTTTCCTTCTTTCTTGTCTTCAACTTGAATTTTAATATGAAGCATGCGAAACGACCCCAATGGTTGTGCAACATTTGTGGCGGTTGTGTAGTTTTCTACAACGGTCTTGCAAATGGATGCAACACCTTCACAAACCGCCATGTCATAAGACCGAGGTCTCATCGCCATGAAAATTGTGTAATCATCGCCTATGTGTATCGACGGTTCCACCACATTTGCATGTGTTAAGACTTGACTCAAGAGCATGTTTTTGACTTGTTTTGCATGTTTATTCATTGGCCTTGTATGTTAATCAACACAACTTGCCTTCATATCACTCAACATCAAATCCACTTCACTCTCTTGCATCTAATCATGACTATTGATCAAGATTTTGATCTTTCACTTGAATTTCATCAAGTTTGCATAGGAAATTGAATCTCTTTGAAAAAGAGATGGTACAATCATTTTAGGGTTTAGAAGATTAGAACTTGAAGATTTCTTTGAAATTAGAAAATTTTCCAAATTTCATTCCAAAACCATTTTAGAAGTTGTTTTAGTGAAGAATCGAGAGGCATCATTCATCCTTGATGTTAATTACTCTTTGAGACTTGGCCAAAATTTAGTTGTTCATATTTTCTCAAGTAAAAGGTCTAAGGGAGACCAAGACAACACTCTTGTCCCTTTTAGAGTTCAACCACAATCAATTGTGCATTACTTTTGCTTCCTTCCAATTATTTTCCATCACGATCCTTGTTGCAACTCTTCCTTGAGTCAATTGAGTGCAAAACAATAGGTAGCAAGCTAAGGGTCATTGTTGTTGATTTCCATCTTTCTTCTCTGATAGAAAGGTTGGGGATTTCATTTTATTTTCTTTTAGTTTGTTCAATTTCTTAGATTATATTCCTATTGCTTCATAAAAATCAAAAGGAAGTTAGATTAGGATTTGCATATGTCTTGTTTGTTTCAAACACTTTTGCTATGGATCTATTCTTATAACTGAAAATAGATATCAGATTTTGCATTTAGTTTCTTATATTGTATTTAGTAAGTTATAAATCATTGACAATCCATTTAGAAAATCAATCACCTGTTATTATAGTTTAGTTTTTCATGAAAAGGATATTTCTAGTTTCGCATTGCATTTTGGAAATAAAAATCTATTTGTAGTTGTGCATCTTCTAGATCTAGGAAAAAGCCATTCAAAATCTTTGCATTAGATTTAAAAATATTAAATTTATTTTCAACAAGTAAAAAAGCTTCATTGTCTTACATCCATAAAAATCTTTGAAAACACTAAAAGAAATCTACATGTATTGTAATTACATATTTGTTTCGTGATTTGAATGCTTAATTTTATTTGTTGGATTAATTTACAACAAGCCACTAAGTTTCAGATTTGCATTTACAAAATTCAATACATTAGACAAAAATTGCTTTGACATTGTAGAAATAAACCCACACTCCAAACAAAAAGTTGCAAAACTACCACCTTGTTTTCCACCAAACAAAAATAATTTTCTTTTACATCAACCACAAACTTTTGTTGTAATCTTCAGTTCATTTATATAAAACTAAGCAAGCATCACATTTTCAAAACATTAACAAACAAAATCTAGAGATCCCCGCCCAAGCTCAAACCACTTCAAAAATCTCTCGAATAAGCTCCAATCATTCACATAGCTCCAATTCTAGCTATCACAACTATAGGATAACGTCTTACACCCTCCGAATGACACTCGACAACCAAGTATTCTTGGCAAGGTAGGGCAATTTCCATATGTTCCTGCTCCTTTTTTGAGCAAGACAACATTTGAATAGACATTGATTCGAACTTGACGAAAAACTTCCATTGAACCGCTATACCAAATCTTATCATTGAACAATTTCATGTCCTAGACGCAAGACTTATCTACACGAGCACAACTCACCCAACAAATCCATGACCTTTGTCATCTACAATCTAATCTCGGGATCTGATCTCTCTTTTCATCCTCGAGTCTAGCCTTGTCCATTCTCATTCACTCATGTGTATGACCATTCATGGGAAAGACCAACTAGCAATAAGCGAGGTGGTTTCCACGGGTGATCCAACCCAACTTTGCTTCATTCCTAGACACCGGTATTTATTAGAAACTATAATTCTATAATCTCACTAAGACCAATTATTGTAAGACTTGCACGTTTAGTCAATTTGTTGTTTTGGATGAACAATTCAGGGTAGCAAAGCATATTTGATATAGGTTAAAGCATCCTCATAGGCACACCAACCCATGGTCCATACACACATTACTCCACAATCCTCTTTCAATTGTGTTGACACAACCTTGAAGGTCGAGTGTACCCGAAAAGCTCTGTGCTTTTTGGTGCATACAAGATGCTACATTTCTAAGCCTTCATCACAATGGATCTTGAAAGGGACATCTCACAAACTTCACATATTCAATCAAGAAAACTTCTTGTCAACACTAACCCTCCAAAAATATTGTTATGTACTAAACACGGTTTAGGAATATTTCACTTGCCAACACTCAAATAATAATATATTCATATAAACTACTCACAATAAATAAATCAACGATTGCTCCCAAGATCATAAACAATCTCAAATGGCGTACTAGATATTGGCAATGAGTTTCTTATTAGGTGAATTTGCTTTGTTAGAAACAACACAATGTAAACATTTATAAACATTTTGATTTAGAGAGCCAATAAATTTTTTTTTTTCTCTAAAACTAACACAATCTTATATACACCAAAATTCCATGTGTAACTATGTTGAGCATTCCAAGTGAGCTTGTACACTCTCATGAATGTACACGATAGTTTGAGCTCATAAATTTGTTTTTATAAAGAAGTTAGCATAAGTGATGCCAATTGAAGATGTTGGTGAACTAGACTAAAGAAGACGTCTTCCTTGCATGGCTATTATGAACAATCAATGTGATAACCAATGCTCATAACACTAAGCAATATGCCTATTGATATTTTTCTTATACAATTTGCAAATACATTAGCTTTACCCCGCCCGTGCTTGATGATGATTGATAATTGTTGCAAAAAAATCACCCAGGTTGACTTCTCTATTGGTATGAAATTTACTCTATGGAGCAATGGAATGAGAATGCTTGTAATAGAAATGCATCACTAGAACTTTCCCAATTATGTAGTGCTTCATTCAACTCTCATAGCTGCAATTCCGCATAGGTTGATTGAAATAATTTGAATGTAAGTCTATGGAATGTGTATTTTAGACGAAGATTGCACCCATCACCATTCCTTATTGTCTATAAAAGTTGAATAGTGCATTTGGTGAAGAAGGTGGTAGATATGTGGGTTGGTTTTCCTTAGCTTGCCATTTATCTCTTTTCAACGTGTCAAATACGAGAAACACTAAGGCTCATTCACCACTCAATAGGAATACAACCATATACTCCACCGCTAGTATCTTTGTTGTTAAAACTACTCTTCTTGAGATGTTAGCGTTAGGTTCACAAAAATATGGACTCTCACTTGCAAGGAATACAAAAAGCTATTTCCTAGAGAGTGTATCCATAACATTCTATCATAAGCTACTAATCATCAATGCAATAATGGAGTTCTCCCATATTTTCATAATCATAATTAACTTTTATGAAAATTGTCTCCACTTTATTGAGGTGGCAAGATTGTAACATATTTTGTAATCTCTCAAATGAACAAAACAATTGTATAATGGAATTTGCAATAAAAAATGGCCATAATAGATAAACAACCTCGAGGAATATCCCTTCCCAAGATCAAATTTGTGGCGAGGACTTACAAACCGGAATAGGTCCCACAAATCAATCCAATCTTAAACACATGAAAAGACGCCACCTTTGTCGTCCGTCATCATCATCATCATCATCATATGACCATTACCAATGAGTTTTAACAAACACAATGATCTCAAGCATCTTAAGTAGCTTAATAAGAATTCTTTCTTAAGCATATGCATGGGCAATGTGCATCTATAACCCATCAAGTATCTAATATTTCAATCCTATATGATGTTGTCCGCTAGTATTTCTTACCAACCTGAAACAATCTAGAATTTACTATTTATAGATTCAATTACAATGCCATGATGATAAAAACACTACCGACATCATGTCCACACAATCGATTTGTCTTCATATGTTTGACTATACAATAAACAAACAAGCTCTGCAAACGACCAATTCCTGCCATTCATGTTGCAAAACTTTAAGTTATATTTTGTCAATTTTATAAGTGTTATGTTGGCCAAGGGTTGGAAGAAAGAGGTATAAGTGGAATTTTGGAGTCATAAAATAATTGTTTAGAAATAGCTAAAAGTGAAATTTCAAAATGTTGAAGCGAGATTGCAGCTTTGGAGAATCACACATTTCAAACACTTTTGCACTTTAGTTGGATCTCAGTGTGGCGTGTGAATAATAGTATTGTAGCTCACTCATGTTTGAATACATTAAAACTAGCAGAAAGTAATGTATGCAACACAACACAATAAAATGTGCTAGCTTTCAATTTTGTAAAACGCCTTACATGGCTTTTCTTAACATGTCCCACTTTTAGAAGCCTAACAAAAGTTAACCTTTAAACCAAACAGTTTTTTGACATAGAGGATTTTCAAACAGGGAATTTTTCCAAAACACGAAAAATGCTTCAATGAAAATCCAAATTGAGACCAGTAGTATCTAGGAGTAAAGGTTGTGGTGATTTTTCTTAGTTATTTCCAACAAACAAGTTTACAAAAACATGGTCTCATAAAGATTCCTTTCACGAATGCTTTTGCTACAAATAACATTTGAAATATGTACGGTTACAAATATATGACGATGACTCAATAGTCATAAATAAACAAATTGTATCCATAAACTAAAGACGTGCCTCAAAGTACCTAACCATCAAATAAGGATAGCAACGACTAAAACTAGCAATCGCATGTGCACAAAGGTCAATGTGAACGCTGAACGGTATATTTTATTTGATTTATAGGGTTAGTCATTACTTTTATAGTTGATGTTGATAAGGGGTGTCGATTAGAGAGTCGTTTCTTGGTGCAAAGCAAGGCCAACTGGAAGATTTTTTATTATAATCCTAGGATCCCTACATGCCACCTCAAATAATAAAAACTTCGACAAGCACTCGGAAAAACATAGAAGGCATTTAACATATTATCGAAGGAATATCATCCTTAAATCAATCAAATAAGCCTGAACCATCTAGACCAATGACAATCGAGACAACCGAGCATGACACAAGCTTTGAAATTTTATTTTCAAAATTCAATTCCCACAAGGCTTTCATGTATGAATGTAAATCTCCGTGTTAAATAAACAATACTCATGAAGTCCAGACATCTCATGACGCAAAACAAGAAATACCTAACTAATCTAAGCATGACATCAAGCAAATCAAACACTACCCATCAAAGCAAAGTAATGTGCAATACAAAAGCAATCTTTTTTCTTATTCCAACACAAACTACCAAGCCACCTAGAAGATTTTTCTTACAATTCCAAGATCCCTGCAGGTTGCTACAACTTATGTGTCAATAGTTTCTATGACTGTGTTGTTGTCTGCTTTTGATAGAATTTGTGTTCACATGCCAATGTCAAAGATAACTCCATCCACATTTGATTGCTTCATGCTCCAGACAACAAACCTTAAAAGTAATTAATCAGTGTTTAATGTAAGCTCCGAAAGAAAATTAACAAACAAAAATCTTACCAACTAAAGCAAATTTGAGTCATTGTCCCCAACTTTCCTTCCCATCAGCAACTCCAGAAGAACAATTCCGTAACTGTATACACCATATTTCTCATTAATCCTTGATGTTCTTGCATAGTCAGGGTCAATGTAACCAATAATACCCATAACATAGGTAGAGGTGTGGGTTTTGGCCGAGGAGATGTACTTGGAATACAATCTACTAAAGAAAGAGTTTGATCAACTCTCTAGAGAAATAGTGCTAGGTTGTTGCACAACTACTTTACAGAACCATTTAAATCTTTGAAGGGAGAAAAGTAGAACCCGCAACACTAGGTCCGGGGTCAAATCAAACATTTGCACAAGTCCTAAAACCAAACATCATTGTAAGAGTAAAGGGACCTTAAAATGTCAAACCCACAGGAATAGAAACTAAAGACTGTGAACATGCAAGCTTAGTACTCGATATTTCACATAAAAAATAGCCATGATTTCCTAAAAGATTTGGTTCTTTATATTTATAAAACAATTATTAATACATTATTCAAGGCAAGCTATAAAAATATGAGTGCCCTCTTCCTTGAATACAGACTTTGTGAACTTATATAATCACATTCCAAACATATATCATTTTTCACTACCTCCATTTCATGAATATAGGATGAAAAATCTCTTTAAAAGGATCCTACAGTCTATGTTGCATATACAATATGCACACCTAACCATTATATAGAATGATTGAAAGTGACACTATAAATATTCTAAATCATTAAACTACAACACAAGTTTTAGACTGCTACCAAGAGTTTCATATGTTCATCTCAAACCATTGGAACTATATGAATAATAATTTAGTTCAAATAACTACCAAGTGTGTAGCAGGCGTTCAAAATTAAAATTTGATTAGAGTAAAAATAAGCAAATGTAACCCAAACAAAGGCATAAATGATAAGAGTTAAATAGGTGTCACATGGAAACAATTCCCCAAGAATTTAGTGACATCCTGAGCAATTCGGGGATGGGGGACAACTTGAAATGGGCATCCCCTCTCCCTGAATGTTAATTAAAAACAATTATTTTTTAGTTTTAAAAATACTGACACTTTACACTTGAAAATTGAACCCATCCAAAAAAACTTATTTTTACGAAAAAAATTGATCCTAGATCTCATAAGTATCTTGAAAATCATTAAATATAGTACAAATCCTTTAATGTCATTGAATATCCATCCACAAAACATGGGAAATTTATTGCCATGCAAGGCATATAATCCAATTAGTTCTCGACTGGACTAGACCCCTTAAGCTCCATTGGAATTTGCAGACAAAACCTTAGAAGAACATAAATGTAAAACATAAGATGCACAATGCCGGGCATGAACTACATTTTTTAGTCAGACGTTAAAACATATACAAAATCATAAACATGCAATGGATTAGTGAGAAACAATGCTCACAGCGATAGTTACAACATTTTGAAATGAGATGATCTGAAACATAATTAACTATTAAACACATGTCAAATCGGATTAAAAAACTCAGTCTTTAACAACCTTAAAACCTATCAATAATAAATCGATATCATCTTCTTTGGCTATTTAGTTCGCATATTACAATATTTTCAGTATATATTGACAGAGAATCAAAATCTTAAAAAGTTACATCTACTTAATAACACATGCATAAAGTGATGCCTCCATAAAATTACTAAAACCATGCGCTAAATGTCCTATGAGAATAATATGTAAAACCACTTTTCCCCTAACGCGCCTCAAGAGAAATGGAAAGGGGGTTCGTTGATGCAACCATCGAAGAATCCATCCACCCGATATTAATGGAGTCCAAATTGGAGCCGACATCAATAAAAGACAAAGCAGTGGCGTGGGCTGAACCAAAATCTTTGTACTGCTAGTTAACATCGACACAACATTTGACATTGATGGTCTCATCTCTCGGAGCACTTTGTGTGCACGAGATGAGCAATGTGAATTTCCCTTACTATCTCTTCCTTATCGATTTCATTCTCCTTTTGCAATTCTTCTTCCGTCTACCACTCAAATGCCTCATTTTTCTCGTGTAAACTCCATGCCTATACATAAACACAAAGGATTCTTCAAGATGCCCCTCAGAACAAGTAATCCAGGAAAGATCTTAAATAAAGTTTCGAGTCTTACCCATTGTAGAAGGAGCTCCATCTTGGGTGGAAGTTTAGGATCCCTGACCTTTCTGCCGCTCACAATCTTCAGAACCAACCTGCCATAGCTATACACATCTGCCTTATCTGTCAATTGACCATGAGTTGCATACTCCAGCGTAGTATACCCTCTTCCTCAAACAAAAAAACACAGATGCATTGGATTTTAATAAATAGATCAGATCCACGGACACACTAACATAAAAACCCTAAATAATCTTACATTGTACTAATGTGTGGGAAAGAAAAGGGCTCTAAACTCCACCATATGACCAATGATATTACAATTTTTTGATCGACTTCAGGAAGGGAAAAAAGAAAAACTTCTTATTGATGACAAATAGATGTCAAGTTCAAGGTCAAAATTAAAAATGAACACACTCACATATTACAACACACCACCACCACCCTGCCTGCCATTGTTAAACACCTCTAGGTGTAATTAGAATTCCAATGTCTAATTGATAACTGACCATTAGATCTAGTTATATATATTTATCAATATTTTTTTGAGCGGGAAATGCATCAAATATTCTTCACTTTCTAATACTGATATCAGGGATTTTGAACAAACTTTGGATTTTCTGTTCTATTCTTCCTCCCTATAAGAGACTGAAATACCTTATCGTAGAACAAGATTATGTTGAAAGTACATCCATCAAGACTCACAAGACAAGTTCCTGTACCGCACATACCATGTGTAGAATGCAGCATGGGCCTTTCATGTATATGTGTAATAACTGATTATAAAGTCTGGACAAAGTGCACAACAAAATAAATGGAACCTCACTCCCACGTGGCTCGAATGCAAATACTCATCGGCCAGAAATAACACTTTCTATGATGTTTGCATGGCTTCAACATGATAGGTTTCTGGTTCTTTATCAAGCTCCTCCACAAAATTCTCTGCTT
Organism: Taxus wallichiana var. yunnanensis; assembly: GCA_018340775.1. Taxonomy (NCBI): domain Eukaryota; kingdom Viridiplantae; phylum Streptophyta; class Pinopsida; order Cupressales; family Taxaceae; genus Taxus; species Taxus wallichiana. Next base: position 338,847,351 of record CM031243.1, on the reverse strand, counting down.
TGCTTGGTTTCTGCGACCTCGGCCTCGGCCTCGGCCTCTGCCTTATCCATGGCCATGTCCACGCCCACTACCATGTCTAAATTCCATCAAGAAAGAGTTGTGGGTTTGGCGGCCACAATTATCAAAACTTTGGAATGAGGATAAGGTTAGAAAAACCAGTTGACTGCAACATTCCCTAATATGATGACTCGCGACTTGCCCGCCCTGATGTGCTCGCTCAACTCAAAATCTTATTCAAATTCGACGGCGATATAACTCTGCGACGCATAAGTTGCACCGGGATTCTAGAATACCCTGCGGAATCCTATATATAACTTTGACTAGTTACCCTCTTATCATTGCCACTTGTTTTCATCGCCTTAACATTAACCAGACTTGATTATCATGTCACCGCGCTAAGTTTCATTGCTCTTTCTTTTTGTTTACATGTCTGCTTCACTTTCCAAAGCAGCAAAAACAACCCAGCCTAGTGCCCTAGTTTCGCAAGTCTCTTGGGACTCTGTAACTCTGCAATACGTTATTCAAATCGAGCAGAAGACCTCTCTTGAGAATGAACGCCTTGTATTAGAAAAACGCCCGGGAGGCTGTCAAATTTAAGATAGTTGGAGAAACGTCCGCAAGAGCCTTTCCCATAGGGGGAATGCCTTCGGCGTAAAGACGTGGTTTTATGCACCGATTATGTCACACATCTCCATTCAACGCCATGATTATTTTGAAGCAAATGTTGTGCAACTAGCAATTGCACATGAGTTGCAAATTACACCAAACGATAAAAGGTTAAGTTTGTTAGAGTTTAATTACGGTGTAATGTATGTTAACTTAAATTATTTTAAGTTTGTGTGATAGAGAGGAGTGAACAATACAATACTACAACATGGAACAAAAATACTTCCTATTATGAATGGATAGATGCCATACCCTACTGCAAAACTTTTATTTTGCCATGATTTAGGAGTATGCATCCGAGAAATTGTAAGCATGATTATTAGCATTAGTGGTGATTACTGATTTTTTCAGGATCTCTGTTTCGACCTAATGCATAGATTTAATACATTCAACATAGCCCTAACCAGCAGATAATTGAAACCTCTAGCATACCAAAGAGTACAATTTCGAGATAACTTTTTCACACAAGCTTTGTCAATTGAAAACCCAATACTCTTCAAACAGAATTACTCCAGGTGTTGTTGAAATCGTTAGAAACAGAAGAAGAAAACTCTTTTTTTTTTTATAATTCCACAGGCAAAGCCTGTAAATGGGCACAATGAATTCAAGCAACCATACAGCAGCAACCCCACCTCAGGCCCAACTATGACATTAAAACTATCAAAAATAGCAGCAACAAGACTGGGGAAAATTAATATCTGCATACATGGCCTGGGCCTGTTTCTGTTTTTTAACAAAAGAATGGAGTGGATAAGGGTTGCAATGTACATACATAACAATATTTATATATCTAAAACACTTCCACACAAACATAGTTTATGTAATTGTTCCTGACCGCAAAGAATTTTTAGCAAACAAAAACAAAGCTTCACTCAAACCATAGCGTAATGATAAAACCTGGGGAAAAAATTCAGGGTAGACTTGTTCTGGGGCCGTAATCGTAAGATTCGGCCAGGTTCCCCACTTCAAGGCGGCAGACCACTCAGAGAGGAGCTGTCGCTATTATTGTTGTAGTTATTGCTCTGGTCCTGTAATAAGCTTGGCCCTGAAGCAGGGGTTTCCTTGAGAAACTGAGATATGGCGGCTTCCCCTATGCTAGTTATGTATTCTAACAGAGGCGGTGACTTAAATGGCAAATCCATCAAATGATGCTCTTCTGCCCGTCAGCAAGGATGTCAATGACTGTTGATGCTTCCATTGGAGGTCTAGAGGGCTAATTTCGCTCCAATTTACGCTTCCGCTGAATACAATGGGGTTTATGCTAAATTGAGTGTTTTCATAAGAGAGATCTTAAGCTGTTAAGGAATACGACAGCTGCGTTTGATGAAGATCCACGATATCAATAGTATAGCATGAAACAAATTCTACAATATATTGTTGAGTATAGCATAGGGGAAGAGGCATATATTGAAAAATTTGCGAAAGTTAACTATGGAATTTGTGAATGAAATAATAAAACTGAAAGACAAAACACTGCTTATATTTTTCTATACAAATTGACATAATTGAATAACTATCTAAGAACAAGAAGCAGAGAAGCTAATTCACCTGTAACCTGACATATTAGAAAATTCGAGAAGTCTCACAAAGGCGGTGGAGACACGATAAGATGAAGCACAATAAAAAAATCTTCATGCTTTTCATTCAAATAAGTGACTTTAGTTTCTGAACTACAAAAATCAATATCAAATTAATGATTCTGCAGAGTACTTATCAATGCTGTCAAAATCCCACATAAAAGCTAGGACACTTGTCTTTTTAACATTTTTTTGTTTTTAAATTCTGGAAAATTGATAACTGAATAAGGCCTTAAATTAGTCACTTCAAAACCTAAACACCAATCACATATTTAAAAAAATAAATATATTCATTTATAAATTGATTAAAATTATTTATAAGAGTTTTAGAACTTGATAAAAAAATAAAATAATAAATGAATCTGATTGGACGATTTAATAAAATTAATAGGTTGTGCTGAAAGGTATAGTATTCCTGCCTTGGCAGGAACTAATAATAATGTACAGTAGATTAGTCTCACCCTTGAAATGAAAATGGCACCAAGTGTGTTGAAAATTGAAATCATCACCCTAATGAAAGAGGATCCAAAACAGTAATGTTTATTGCAAAAAGAAAAATCATTTGGGAATTGATTTATTCCTTCTTTTCTTCTGCTGTTTTGTTCTTTTTCTCCTGTTTTTATTTTTAATTGTGTTTGTAATTTTAATACCTGTTTTCAACTTTTACATGGTTGCTAAAATGCAGCAAAAAGAGAGGGAAAATGTGATTTTTAAGGGCGAGAACATCACAGCAGTATGGAAACTGACAGGAAATGCTTCCCAGCAAACCACAACATTTTTGTATTCACTCAAGAAATATTTCTAGGCCTTCCTGTGGCACTCTTCACAACGGAAGGTGTTCCACGTACAGAAATGCAGCCAAACCCTTGTTATTGGTGATTTAGTTGGACAAAAATGCTATATTACACAACACCTGATACAGCTTTCTGAGTAGAAAGATCTGGCCTCAAAGAGACCAAGAATACGGAAGATCAAATAGCTGATGCTTGCAAGTGTCTAAAAAGAAACATGAAAAAAAAATCATGAATGAGAAATGGTCATCCGTTTGAAAAGTTGTAAATTGAATGGCCGCTTTCTTATGTTTTCTTCTAATATGAGAAGAGTGTGAAAGAAGAAAACAGTATTGATTTGAGCCTCACCAGAATGATTATTGTCATGAAATATGCAGATTCTTAGTAATCAACAATCTTCTTGCTTTGCAAATTACTCCCAAATCAGGCCAGTGATCACTGAAACAGCGCTGTCTTAAGAAAAATATGTTTCAAACCAAAATTCTCAGACTTAATCTAAGTTTATGTTTGGAAGCTTCAATATCAATCTACATTAATTACAAATCAATCCAGTGGAGATATTGTAAACAGCTAAAGTAAATGGTAAATGGATGGCACACGCGTGTGCAAAACACCAAAACAAGAAACTGTAACTGATTAATCATTATAGTAATAATCCACGAGATACTCACACTAACTAACCAAAAATGCAGGAGACACTTAACCAGGCCCATAGGAAAGAAAACTGCATGATGCAGGATGATTTTCCAAAGTCAGTGCTTTATTACCAACTCATCGCAATCACCAAAATTGAGTAAAAACAATAAAAAAATCATCTATGTTAAGATGCTTCTGAAAAAAGTTAAAAACAAAATAAAATGCATGAGTAACAATGGTCTTAATCTTCAAAGAAATCAAACAAATTGTATTCTCTAAAAAGGAAGACACTTATTGAGTTCTTAAACAAGAACCAGACTTATCCGCAAAAATCCCAGGTGCTTATAAACTGTCCCTTCTTTCCTTCTCAAGCTTTTCTATTTCTAATTGCCTCCGATTCTCTTCTTCTACCAGCTCCCTTTGCTTATCCTCCTCCTCTTCTTTCTGGTCTTGATCTTCGAACTCTTTTTCTGCAGCCATTGCCTTCACTATTGGATCCCTAAGCTGAGAAATCAGCCCACCGCCAACCTTGTATTCCTCCTCATCTCCAATCAAGAATAGCCTTTGATCAGGTCCACTTGCCATGGGAACATCCACTGCAAGCAGTTTGAAATCATACTGCACAGACAGATTTCATTTCACTTTAATAGAATTCCAAGAAAATCCAGGTCTCCAGAATTATGATCCCTTTGATCGAATAAAATTGATAAGACTGATCATTTTTATTTATTATATGAGATAAATAAAGCTTCTTGCCATAAGAATTAATTTCATTTTAACAGAATAATACTATTTTCTCAAAAAGTTGATCTATATAAAATTCTGGAGAGAAATTGAAGCAAACCTGGCCTTTCTTCTTCTTGACTTCTACACTAACAAGACCTCTCCTTTCCGAACCCTGTATTGGGAATATGATAAAGCAGCGCTTGCTGCGCAAGCTGGGCTTGAAGTTTTTCAGGTGAATTCGTCCTCCAGACATGACATATGCCCGCACATCTGTTCCTGAAAGAGGAGCTCCCATAACCTCCAAAATTCCAGCTGATGTATTCAATTTGCGCATTGCAATCCTATAAACTCTATCAGGATTGATTGTATATCTTGCCCGTGCATAAAGACCCTGCAAGCCATCAAAATACTTCATTGTCTCCTACAAAACATAGTTACTGCTATGGTCTCGACTCCTAACCTCTTCTCTCTTGATAAAGCTTGAGAGCGACCAAAAAAACATGAGGAAGAAGGAAAAAGGAAGTGGCGCCGAATAAAGTTGAAATTTGATAAAATACTTATGCCAAAATGCATTGTTCTGAAAGGGGAAGATTGTGCAGCAATCCATCATAAAATTGACATTTGTGGCGTTAGTTATAGTATTAAAAGTTTACTACAGCTGGAAACTTGAACAAGAAGAAACAATATACCACAGGAATGTCAAATACAAAAGGTAATACTTAGTCTAAAAAAGTAACAAATTTAAATTAGGTATATTGATAATTGCACACTTTGGAGCTTGAAATTGCAGTGCATAAGACTTCTTTATGTTTCATGCCATATGCATTTCTTTACTGTTTTGGATAACAGAAAACTATGCTTGAGAAGCGGACAAACATAGGAATCATACAGCTTGGTCAATTCACTTCTAGGAATGGGAAAAGAAAGCAAGTTTATTCCTTGGCAGCAAAATATGGTTGGACGTTTTCTTTTTCAAGACAACCAAGGAAAATACAGTGCACCTATCAGATAATATATGCATAAAGGAATGAGAAGAATTCAAGTTTGTTTTTCATTTTTTTTTTTTATGAAATATATACAGACAAACAACTTGGCCACATTGTGGCGAATGTAAAACCAAGTTATACGAGCAGAACCCACAGCTAGACAAAATCAGGGAAAGCCTTTTGGACTTATTTTATACAATCAGACCTATCAAATAATATATGCATAAAGGAATGAAAAGAATTCAGGGAAGTTTGTTTTCACTTTTATGAAATACATATTGATATAAACAAACAATTTGGCCACATTGTGGCAAATCTAAAACCAATTTATGCTGGTAGAACCCAAAGATGGTCGAAATTAGGGAAAGCTTTATGGACTAATATTATACAACCAGCATTTTTTTCATCCTCTCAACTCATAAGATTTTCCTAAGAACATTAGCCAATTCTTTATATAAATTTTGCTTAAATTTACTGTGTTGGACAAAACTTAAAAGCATGAAGAGTAAAATCTTTGCTTTATAATAATCACATTTCTTATTTTGTGAAATGGAAAGATCAAAATTGCTCGACTTGTATTCAGCAACCACTGTTGGAAAAGAGAAAACCAAAAACATTAACATTTTCATCAAATAACTCTCATTCCATGAAAAATTAATGCAGGCAAGTTAAGAGTATCATAACAATAAGAGTGCTACCTTGCAATTGTGTGATGGGAAGAGAGAATTTAACACACAACATAACTATTTCATTGATTTCTAGCCTGAAAAGGCATTACAGTCACTATGACCCAGCAAATCAAATCTACCGGGCGTGATACAACATGTGCAGACTCTGCACCAACAACGAGCTCAAATCAGGGATTTCTTGTTGATTTTAATGCTCAAAACAGGGCTTCTTATTGGTTCTGATCACCGTGCTGCGGTTTCCCTGTATTCTTGTCATTCTCGCTCCACATTTGGTGGTTTCTGCCTATTCGAAGAGAGTCAGTCATTCCTCTCCAAACTCTGATGTAATCAAAAGCTCTAACAATACCATGCAAAAGCTATTGACATCATGAGAGTAGACAAACAACTTGCGTGAAATTTAGCACTTTTCCTTATGTAGCATGAGAATCGATCACAATCCATAACTAAGCCTCTGAGCATAAGAATCTGTCTCCCAGTATTCCCAAAATGGTAAAACAGTTAGCAGAAGTTTCAGGAGTAACTGGTGAGTCAGTTAATGTTCTCCCGAGCTTCAAGCCTTCAAAACAGTGACACATGGCAGTCATCAGTCATTTTTTATGCGGAAGAATTTGACTCTGAGGAATTTGTGAGACCCTGCAAACTGACAAACAACAGAATGAAAATAGCAGAAAAAAGAGAACATTTTTTTTTGTTAATGCAAGATTGCGAAATCCCCTTGAATGCTCCTACATCAAACACCTAGGGTACATAAAACATGAGCTCCTGCTCATGAACCTGCTGTGATCTCATCAATGGATTTTTCATCCTTCACAACTTCAGATTTAGATACCCACGTTACCCAAAGTGACCTGCTAGACCATCATTACACTTCTCTTTCAAAATATTCTACCTCATAGAACCTTGGGGTATTCACAACCTCTTACCCTTGAATAACAGATCATTTTGGATCATATATTCCAGCCACGGATATCTATCAACACTTGTCGGACTCCTACATGCTGCCCACACTTCTCTGAAATCTGAGTCCTCTTCATACAATTCTTTCATTGTGTCAAACTCAATGACTTCCACTTGGAGCTCACTCAACACAAGAGCTCGCCTACTCAAGGCATCTGTCACTTTGTTAGATTTACCACTTCTATGTTTTAAAACAAAAGTGTAACTTTGAAGGAATTCTACCCATTTAGTGTGCTTTTAATTCAATTTACCTTGGCTGTTTATATACTGCAGCACCTGATGATCAGTGAACAAAACAAATTCTTTGGGCAATAAATAATGCCGCCACTTCTTAAGAGCTTGAACTATTGCGTAAAATTCTTGGTCATAAACAGAATATTTTCACTTTGCTTCATTTAACTTTTCACTGAAATAAGCAATGGGCTTACCTTCTTGGCTGAGTATTGCGCCTATGGCTGTCCCGCTTGCATCACAGTCAACTTGGAGTGCTTAATCAAAAACAAGTAAAGTGAGCACAAGCTGTTCTGTCACTTTCCTCTTCAAGAATTGAAAACTCTCTTCTATTGCAGCTGTTCATTGGAACTTCTTATTGTCACCTTTCATTGTCTATGTGATGGGTGCAATAATACCACTGAAATTCCTAATAAATTTCCTATAAAAACTAGCCAACCCATGAAAGCTCCTTGCTTCAAACATAGTCCTTGGCGAAGGCCATTCCACTATTGCTTTTACTTTCTCTGGGTCCATTTTTAACCCATCTCGTGAAATCACAAATCCCAAATAAATGAGCTCCTCTTTCATGAAGCTGCACTTTTTCAAGTTTACTAAGAATTTCTCTTCCTTCAACTGACTTAACACAAGTCTCAAATGTGTCAAGTGTTTTTCCTTAGACTCACTAAAAACCAAATGTCATCCAAATACACTATGACAAACTTACCCGTGAATGGTTTCAGCACCTCATTCATGAGTCTCATAAACGTACTTGAGGCATTAGATAGATCAACTGGCATAACAAGCCATTCATACAACCCATCATTGGTTTTAAAGGGTTGTTTTCCACTCATCACCCTCTCTTATCCGGATTCGGTGATACCCACTCTTCAAATCTATCTTGTTGAAGCATTTGGCTCCGCTTACACAGTCCATCAAGTCATCCATCCTTGGCAATGGGAACCTATATTTAATAGTGATCTTATTTATTGCCCTCGAATCTGTGCACATTCTCCATTCTCCTCCTTTCTTGGGTGCTAACACAGCTGGGACTGCACATGGGCTCAAATTTTCACGAATTAGGCCCTTTTGTAACAGCTATTGCACTTGTCTCTTTATCTTTTCATTCTCTTGAGGTGTTAACCTATAAGCTGCCTTGTTTGGCAAACTTGCTCCTAGCGTTAAGTACATGCGGTGACTAACGCTTCTTACTAGTGGCAATCCCTCAAGAAAATCATTTCACACTATTTCCACATATTCCTCCAACACATTCTGAATTTCAGCAGGTAGATCACTCACCTTGGTGTTTCCCTCCGCTTGCATGAGTGTGGGGATGAAGGCAAAGCATGCCTCTTCCTTCTTTGTCTTTGTTAGGAATTCTTTTCCAAATACTAACATCACCTTTGGATGCTGTCCACCTCTTCTCCCTTGTCTTGTAATGGGCTCAACGTGAATCTCTTCCCATCCTTCACAAGAGTATATGTGTTTGCCCTACCATCATGTATTGCTCTCCTATCAAACTGCCATGGCCTACCCAACAACACATGACACACATCCATTGGCATAACATCACACACAACTTCATCTCTATATGCTCTAATTTGAAATTTCGCCACATATTGTTAGTTTACGAACACTTGGTGTCCTTTAAGCCACCATGAAACTTTATAAAGGATTGGTTGTACTGTCCATTTTAACCCAAATTTCTCTACCGTTGCCTTAGACACTAAGTTATCCGTGTTTGCACCATCAATAATTAACTCACAACACTTACCTCCAGATTTGCAAATTATGCTGAAAAGGTTCTTCCTCTATAGTGGTTCATTTGTCGGTTTCAAGAGTACTCTTTTCATCAAAGGGGCTTCTCCTAGCTTTGGTTCTTCGATGTGCACTGGTGACCCAACACTTTCCTCATCTCCTTTGGCTACATGGGTTATTCCTTTAGTCTTCTGCCACTGTTTTGCGTTTTTTATGGGCACTCAAATGACCTATGACCAGCATAGTTATTGCATCTAAAACATTTCCTCATGAATCATCCTCCTCTTCCATAGAATCCTCTTCCTCGAGGTGCATAACCTCCTCTTTCTCTTATATTAAAGTTTTGGGTCTGTGAGCTGCTTGCTCCTTCATCACGGGTCTGCTGCCCTCTTCCCCCAAAGTTTTGTCATTTTCCTCCAAGATTTTTCCCTCTTCCTCTTGAGGGTCTTCCTCCACCTCTAAAGTTTACATGGTGCCTTCGTGACAACTTCTCCTCGGCTTTCAATGCACATCGGTAGGCTTCCTATATGGTTCTTAAGTTCGGCAAACTAATTTCATCTTGGATATTTAAGTGCAATCCATTTGCATAGCTTGCTACCTTTTATGGGTCATCTTCCACGTGTCCAGCCCTTATAGTAAATTTGTAAAACTCCTCAATGTACTCCTTCACACTTCTTTTATCTTGAATTTTATAAATTTTTGAATAAACTCATGTGGTAGTCTGAAGGCAAGAATTGGCCTTAATTTTAGTCACCATTCTATCCGAAGATTTAATTTTCTTTTTCCCTCTTCTTTTCCTCTCAGTTTGTACATAATCCCACTATATTGATGCATAACTCGTTAACCTATGGAAAACAAACTTCACTTTCTTGGATTCCTACATTGACTCATAATCCAAATATTTTTCCATCTCTGTAACCCAATCCATGAGCTCTTCAACATTCAAGCTCCCATTATAATATGGTGTGTCCAGCTTGGTTTTGCTCTTAATCTTCACCGTTGCTCTGAGAAATATGGTCTCAGCAGAATCCTCTACTTCTTCTTCAGGTCCTTGAACTTCTTAGGCTCTGTCTCCCTCATTATCACTTACATCCTCAATGTGAACTCCCCTCCTCTGGGTTGTCTCCATTGCAGCTAGTCTTGCTTGGACTTCTCTCATCATTTGTGTTAAGTCGGCAACTCTAGGTGCTCTTACTCATGCACCCCTTCTACCAAAACCCTATCTGAATTCCATTCTCACCCAATATCTCTCTGGACACTTGGAGAACATTTTTATGGTCTGCTGCTATCAAACACACTTCTTTCTTCTTCACACTTCTCCAACAAAGAAGGTCCTTGCTTTGCAACCAATTAATGCAGGCAAGTTGAGAGTCTCATTACAATTAGAGTCCCTTGCAGCTGTGTGATTGAAATAGGGGATTGAACACACAACAACACGATTTCAGTGATTTCTAGCCTAGAATGGCATTAGTCACGGTGACCCAGCAAATTGAATCTACAGGGGCATGATACACTATGTCCTGACACTGCATTAACAATGAGCTTAATTAAGAGGTTTCTTATTGATTCTAACCTCAAAAGTCAAAACAGGTCTTCTTACTGGTTTTGATCATTGTGTTGTGGTTTCACTATATTCTTCTCATTCTCACTCCACACTCAGTGGTTTGCCTCTTCTAAGAGTGCCTATCCTTCCTCTCCAAACTATGTTGTATTCAAAAGCTCTACCAACACCATGCAAAAGCTATTGACATCATGAGAATAGAGGAACGAATTGCCTGAATTTCAGCATTGTTTCTTGTGTAGCATGAGAATTGATCTCACTCCTTAACTGAGCCTCCAAGCATAAGAATCAGTCTCTTAGTATTCCCAAAATAGAAAAATAGTTCACAAAAGTTTCAAGAGTAATTGGTGAGTGAGTCAATGTCTCTCCCCAAGCTTCAAGCATTAAAAACACTAGCACATGGTCGTCATAAGTCTTTGAGGGATAATTTGACTCCAAGAAAGTTGTGAGACCTTGCAAACTGTTAAACAGGATGAAATAACAAGAAAAAGACTTTTGCTTTTGTTGATGCAAGATTGCACAATCTCCTTGGATGCTCTTGCATCACAAATCTACTCAACAGGCATCCAAATGATCAGATAATTTTTTTATTGAATAGGCTAGTTACATCATTGCAACAAAATATCAATATAAAGATATTTTCTTATTTAATACATACTATTATATTTGTTTTGAATTGCTTATGAAGCAATGCCAGACTGAATAAGAGCTCGACAAGCTGAAAATTAATTGTAGAGTTGGCATTTAGCAAAACACTCAAAAACTACTTGGGATAGAGTTGATTTTGCTTATTTTCCTAGAGAATAGAATCAAACTTGTGTGTATTTGATGATTTTGCTTATTTTCCTACAGCTATGGAAAAAAATATAACTATTTTACATTCATAAATACCAAAAGAATATACTCAAGGCATAATCTTTTAGAAAAATCATCTTTATGCTCTTCCTCAACCGCATTTTGATTCAAGTAGGCAGGCATTGACGAATGAGAAGAAAAAGTATCTAGTACAGAGTTACATGAATATTCTAGTGTTCCAGGGGGATGCGTACCCTCCAAAAAACATTATCGTTTCCAAGGAGGAGGACGTTCCAAGGACTTGAGGACATTGAGGAAGCGTCCCCCCTCCACCGTCCCACCACCACCACCACCAATCAGGGATGTCCCCCAAAATGGAGACGTTCTTGTTCCAAAGGGGACATTTGGGAGACTTGGGGATGTCCCTGAGACCTCATAAAGACTTGTTGAAGTCCCTCGACTGTCTTAGAGACGTGGCTGTCCCCCACTACAAAAATGACAAAAAGCTATTTTTTTAATGAATAACATATTGTTTTAGATGTTTGTGCCCCCAACCATAACCCTAATAGTTTATGGGGCTGCCAACATTTTAAGCACTAAAAAAAAACTATAAATGAACCAGCAATTCGAGTGGTGAGGAGTTTGTTGAGGAGTTTGTTGTGGATTTTGGGGATGATTAGAGGCATTGGGCCATTGGCCAATTGTATTTAAAATTTGGATGTAATCATCGTTTTGAATATAAATTATGATATAAATATTAATTTGTAGCATTTTCATTTCCCAATGCAATGTGTTTAGTATTTCAAAGTTTCATTTGTTATTCCTTACACATTTTTTTATAACTAATTTTTCAAGTACTACATATATTTGCACCGTCGCCCCCCAAACCTAGCCCTTGGTCCTCTCATCCCTTAGACCCATCCCACCGTCTCGAGACTCCATGGAACTATAAATATTCACAACGAATAGCAAACTTTAACATTGATATATTGTTTACATATCTTTACGAATTCAACAAAATAAAATTGGTATGAGTGTTGAGGCTTCAAACAAAAGAATGTGTGCCTAGATAAAAACAATTTACATACCAATAATAATGACAAGAATTTCACACATATAGATAATGATAATAATGACGCAGATAATTCCCCATGAAAGGTGTAAGTGTAAAATAAGTAAACCAAAAGAGATTAGATGGGTACCCCCACCCCGATGATGAGGCCATAAAATACTTCATCTCTATATAAAAATGACATTTTACTTCGCTTCCATAAATGATGCAGGGGTTAACACAAAACTTCACACAACACGTACTTTGACAAGTTTCCTTATTAAGGCCTCCCTGTACACATTCTAAGCAATCTTGAAAGGTAAACTCAATGTGTCACTCCCATTATGCTTCTTCAAGGCTGTATCATCTTTCAACATGTCATATAGATCCAAACATACAATTACAACCTCAACACACTTGCACAATTCAAGAAATGCAAAACTGTCTTCATAGACCTACTAGACTAGGTCTCCTTCCTTAGACTTCGCTTGTCAATATTCGGACATATGACTCCTCAATAACTATCCAAGGCTTTAATAGGTTGTATTGGACTTATTAGATCACCTCCAGGTCTCTATGATCTTTGCTTCAACCTGCAATCCTCAAACAGTAGCTTTTCCTTCAAGACTACCTTGTAGGGCTACAAGGCCTAGTATGCAACATTTAGAGTTATGAATCAATAAATGACTTGGGAGGTCCTTCAAAGGTTTGTAGACTCTTATCACACCCTGAATATGATGTTCAAACAAATTCAGGCCTTTACCCACACTATGGAGACAAGAAATTGCAAATTCTTCTCAAACTAGCTCCTAATTAGACCTCTTTCTTGACCTGCAGACAGACTGTCATCAATATCTTTTGTTGTACGTATTTTCAAGACTTGAAACTTTGGGATCAATTGTCAAACATCATAAGGAACTTACCTACAAAATTTCAGGAGTTTATGATCAACCGTTTTCAAGTTATGGCACTTTTAGTCTTCCCAAATAGGGTTTTGGGTTTGTCTTCTTAACAGCAGGTCTGAGTTTTTAAGATTTTCATGATCAAAACACCTCCAAATAACTTAAAACTTTATAGACACTCTTCTTAGGTCCAATTTAACTTGTTCACAAAGTTCCATGTGATTTTGACGGAGGAAACTCCAGTTACACCCTTATTTGCACTCTTAACCCTAGCTCAGGGTTCACAGACCAGCAAGCACTCAAAAAGCCATAACTTTCAATTTTATGCTTGTTTTTCTAAAATTCCACTTGGATCAGGTTTGTACGGGCTTGATACACCTGGGAAAACAATCTATAGGCCTTTGATCTATCATGAAATGCATAAAAATATAGATTTACCAGGTCTGTGTAAGCAAAACTGTATCATTTCTAACCCTGCCTTCTACAAACAACCACATACAAGCTAGATCAAGTCAAAAGAATCATCAACCATGGATCACTCACACTTGCAAGAGCATGAACAAGATTAAGGAAGTCTTCTTTGCTTCATTCATTGCTTGAAAACACCATACAACCCCTGCAACCTTCACATACCAACCATTCCAACCTTTAAAACTGGTTTTCTCCTTTTTATGCTTTTTCAAGCCTCTCTGGTTTTGGTTCGACCTACAACCTCTCAAACTGAATGTACAAACATGGTTTAAGATCCCAAGAATCTCTCAACAATTTTTAAGTTGTTTTACATGCTTGATTTGGTCTTTCTCAACGTTGGAATAAGGCTTATCATGGTCTAATTTATAGTTTGACTATTTACAACCAACTTGAGATATAAATGACTTTTAATACACATTACTAAACTCCAAAAACCACTCACCTAATGACCAAGATCCTTGAAATACTCTAGAACTCTCCAAATAGTCCAAAACCATTCAAAATTTGAATTCTTGGTTTTGGAGGGAAAATCTCTAACACCCCTAAATGACTACAAACCACAACTTGAAGCCTATGTAGGGCTTCTTATTGACATAATAAGACTTATCACACCTCTTACAAAGAAAATAGCACCATGATTGTGCTCTATACAATGGCAACTGCATCAATAAATAAGCTTAGAGTGGATTTGGATGTGGTTTTAAAGTTTAAAGCTTATTTAAAAGTAGAATGTAAGATACATACTTGGTTTCTTCTTTAGGAGTCATTTTGCTCCAACATTGTTGTTATGTTTTAATATTTCTTGGAGAATGCTGCAAAACAGGTTGTTCCATTCATTGAACAATGAAGAGTAATGCCAAAGTGTTGAAGCAAAGATTAAGTTAGCAAAATCAAGTCCAGACCAGTAGCAAGCACTTCAGATCAGCATCAGACTATCTCTAGCCTCAAAACAGTCATATAAGAGAAGCTCTGGAATTATCGCAGCCTATAAAATACAAGGGAGGTTGACTCTGGAACAGCTCTGGAAGAAACAGACCATTACCCAGCAGCTCCCAAGGAAGGCAGATAAATAATTGGCGTGACTGCATGACTTGTCAAAGGATTAAAGAGCATCAAATACGCTGTTTTGAAGACAGAGCAAAAGGCATTGAAGACTCAACAAAGGCAAAACGTTTGCAAAACAATTAGCAAAGGAGTAAACACCTTGAAACAATCCAAGCATGAATGTAGTGCTCTCTTACACTTGCCTCTTAGACAACTGAGAAATATGGAATCAAGGGGCAGCGTGTGAAGATTTCCAGAAAGGAGGATGAATGGAAGAGAATAAAACAAAAACACATATCCAGAAAAATTACAACATCTCCCTCATTTCTTAATGAAAATCAGAATTTTAAAATATTTTGGAAAGCTTGCAATGAGGAGAACAAAACCCAGAAACTGTTTGACACATTTCTGCAAATTGAATGATAGTTGTGAATAGAAAATCAGAGGTGTGAACATGACAAATCAGCTGTCATGTTTGGAGAATTCAATCATTCAAAAGCGGATTTGGAAGGCGGCAGAATTCTAATTGAAGGAGACAACTATGAGTTGAGCTAGTAATACTTGTTCAAAGTAGAAGACTTCATGCGGCTAATCCTTCAATATAGCATACTTTAGATGAGTTATTATGTAGTTATAAACATGAGCAATAAAAATAGGCATGTTGTCTTAGTTTAAAGGAAAGTAATTAGAAGGTAGTTGTGTTTTGATAGGATTTCAGTTAGGAATAAAAATCTCACCGTGAGAACAGGCTTGCATGCCTAATACCTTGCTCGAGCGACTGAGAGTTAGACGTAGTGTTTAGTTAGAGGTCTTCAATTATAATAACTTCCCATAATTGTCTCCTTGATAATTGGGAGGAGCTGTAGTGGCATCTCTTTAGGAAATTTGAGTAAACAACTTGCCCATGTTTTGCTCCTCATCATTGGGGCGAGTAGGTAGAGTTAGAATACAAATCTTTGTTTGTAATAAATCCCATGATCACTTTTTTATGAATGGGATAAAAACAGTTAGTTTGTTGGAGTTCTCAGAATAAATGTATCCTCAAGAAGAGCTCCACGTTCTTGGAGGATTGACCGGGTAAATCAGGAAGAGATGTCCTATAAATGTAACTATCAAACACTCAGTTAGGGTGTGGTTGATTAGTGAATTTTGGCATAAATTTGAATATAATATAGCAGCAAGTTCTCAAACAATTTGTCAGCATTTTTGTGATCAATTTTTAATCCTATTCCAAACGGGAGGAAGGGTCTGTTCAGCCCGAGGAAGAAGGATGATTTTGTATAGCTGCTTTATGTTAGTGTAGGATTTATTTTGCTTGCTTTATTTGTATTATCCTACTCGGGATATTCCACCTCAGTAGGAGTTTCCCTACAATTATGGGATATGCTTGCTTAGGCATACACTTTATTGCATCATTCTAGGTGTTGGTTACCTCTATTCTAGGTGGAGATTGTCATGATTCTAGGAGGAGGTACACATTCACCTCCTATATGCACATCTCTTGCATGATTCTATTTGATCGTATTGAATTGGAGCTATTTTTGTGTTATTTCAATTATCTCTATTGTATTTTCGTAATTTGCAATCTTGTATGCTTGCATTGTTTTGTCTTGGAACAATTCACGTTTCACATCATTCACTTGTGCATTCTTTGAACCAGCAGATCCGTGGCGCTTCTCCGCTACTTTACTTAGTTTATTTCCAACAATCCTTTGATTACTCTGTTTTCAGCTATCATTTCCAGAATTTCACTTACAGAATGTTCTTAGGAATAGATTTGATTTAATATCAGCAATTCATGCTTTTGAAGAAGATAAGCTTTAGTTCGTTTTATGCATGTTGTTGTCACGCAAATGTTTTATCCTCTCTATTGCATACAACCTTTGGACACAGCACTGAATTTGACAAAATCATTAGATTAAATGAGGAGGTTTACAATGACCCTCATCACCCGATATTCCTAGGTTGTATTTTTGATGGGGCGCAAAAGGCAATCCGGGATATCAGGGATAGAACGCTTGTTAATGGATAGTAAAGGATACATCTTGAGGACCAGAGTCAATTTTAAATCAAGGGGGCCTAATAACAAGGCAGAAGTAACTACTCTTGTGGAAGGAATTAAAATGGCTCCATCCTTGGGACCGAAGGAAATTATAGTAGAAGGAGATTCACAATTACTTATAAACAGTGTTACGTGGGGACGAGTCCCGGAGGTTTTCATCACGTCCGGGACATCTCGGGGACTTGGGGACGGGGATGGGACGTTTCCTTGCCGTCCCCATTTTCAAAAAAATAAGGGGGACGTCCCCTGAAAACTAGGAACACACCTGGGACGTCCCGGGTGCAAAAACTGTTTGGGGACGTCGAGGCGTCTTTCACGCTACGCCAAAGGTAAAACAAGTTTTATTTGATCATTTTTATGTTTTTTAAAATATTTTTTTAAACTTTTAATGCTTTCTAATTAAAACTAACATGACCTAACCCTAAAAGCAACAAAAAAACTTATAAAAAGAACATTTCATACTCATTCTAATCACACCAAGCAAGAGCAAAAAAAGAGGAGCAAGAGTAAAAAAAGAGAAGGCAAGAGCAAAGAGCAAGGAGCAAGGTGCAAAGAGCAAGAGGTATGTACATACATTACTAATTTACTACCATTCGTTGTTTTTTTTTTTAATTTCCAAATGCAAAGTTGAAAGTGAAGGCATTGTATTTGCTTGTATTTTTTTTCCTATTTGGATTAGCAAGTGATGGAATGAGATAAAGCATAAAGGGAGGGCATTTTTATTGTTTGTTTTTTTTAATTTTTAAATGTATTCATCGCTGTTTTTTTTAATTTTTAAAATTATTCATCGCTGTTTTTTTTTTTAATTTTTAAATGTATTCATTGTTTTATTGTATTGTATATTTATATTGTTTTGTATTTTAATTATCAGAGCTTCAAAATGAGTTCCGATAGTGATTATCAAGCTGAATATGAGGTTGAAATGGGTGTGCAAGGAGAAGGAACACAATCAGAAACACCTAATATTGCTACTAGTTCACAAGGGAGTGTGGACAAGTTTAGTTGCCCCTCCGAAATGTTGAAAAAGTATGCTAGGGGGCCTTTTGATAAAAAAACCTTTGAAACAATTTGGTCAAATTATGCAGGTCTTAGATCAAACGTTTGTAAGCACTAAAATATGGAAATGCAACATTTGCTCATTATCTTGGTCAGCAACATTACTAGGTTGAATGCACATTTATCAGCACATCGCGGGGAAAGGTGTAGGCATGTGTGGACAGCTACCACTTGAAAAGAGGGCAAAAATGGTGAGGTTGTATAATAGAGATATGGTGGAAAAGGTTCCAAGTTTGTGGCCGTCATGTTAGTGGCACTGCACCCCTTCTAATTCTCGTGAGAATTAATACCGGTAGTGTTACAGGTGCATCTTATGAGGTGTCCGAATTGGATGCCTTTGGTAGTAGTAGGGGAAGAGGAAGGTCAGTGGCCTCCAATCCAGCTTGTTGAAATGTATGATACAAAGGCTAGAGAAGAGGCCGATGATGCCATTGGAAAATTCTTTTTTGCTACTGGCATTCCATTTCATGTTGCTCGCTCTCCTTATTTCAAGGAGGTTAGGCTAAGATAGACAAAGCAGGTGTGAGTTATGTGCCCCCAAGAGACACGAAGTTGAGAACCACGATCTTGGATAAGAACTATTCCAAGGTTAATTTACTGATGTAGGAAATGAGGTGCACATGGGTCTCTCATGGTTGCAGCATCATCATGGATGGGTGGACAGATATCAAACACCACCCACTCATAAATATCATTGTTTCATGCAGAGAGGGTCCTTACTTTTTGAGGGCAGTTGATTGTTCAGGAAAGAAGAAGGATGCAGAGTTCCAATTCACCATTTTGCGAGATGCTATTGAGGAGGTTGGCCCCGCCAACGCAGTGTGTTATTACAGATGCAACATATATGTGCAAGGCAATGTAAGCTTGTCGAGGCTCATTACTTCGACATATATATTGGACTCCCATGTTGTGTGCATGCCATGAACAATGCACTAAAAGATATTGGAAAAATTGATTGGGTCAAAATGTAGTGGCTAATGCTAGAGATGTGCAGATGTTCATCTCGCAACCACCACCATACGTCATTGGCACTCTTCCGTAGCTTTTCGAGGAAGGAATTCCTCAAGCTAGTGGACACACGTTTTGCATCGTATTTTATTTTGCTAGATAGGATGGTTGAGTTGCAGGAATCATTACAGTGCATGGTCATGACATCAGAGTGGTCTAGGTGGGATGGGTCAAGACAGAGCATGGGAAGAAGGTGAAAGCAATTGTGGTGAATGAAACATTTTGGATAGATGTGAGATATATCACATCCATAATATCTCCAATTTTCAGTGTGATAAAATATGGGGATTCTGAGAGCCCTAGCCTTGGTGAGATATACGAATGTATTGATAGTATGCTTGGCCGATGAAAGGCACATTGTTGAGCAAGGACCCCACCTATATTCAGCCTATCATTGAGCGAGATGGGAGAAGTTGAACACTCCTTTACACATGGTTGCATATGCACTAAATCCGGAGTGGTACGTTGAGAGGCCTGATAGAGTTCTCCCAGTAGATGATGAGGAGGTGAGGAAGGGTTTCTTGAAAGCCCTCAAAAATGTATAATGCAGAGGATGCTTCACGAGTCAAAACTGATTGGCTCAAGTTCGCTTATCTGGATGGCTACAAAAAATCATCAAAGATAGACAGACCACATTGGCACATGAGAGTCCAATTAGTTGGTGGCGATCGTATGGACATGTAGGATTGCTACGAACACTTGCTATTCGTCTTCTTTCTCAGTTTCTAGTTCCTCCGCTTCGAGAGGAATTGGTCAACATATGGGTGGATCCACTCTCTTAAGAGGAACAGACTTACCTCTAAGAGAGCAGAGAAACTTGTTACTGTACGCCTCATGGATTGCAAGACACCTACGTACAAGGAGAGCCTAGCATTGCGGTGGGATGTGGATCCTGAGGATGCAAGGCACGTTGATGAAGATCAGGAGCAGCGAGGACTGGTTGATATCTCCTTTGCAGATGCAGATGACGTTGATACAGATACTCCTAGTGAGGAGGAGCGGTTTGCTGCAACCTGTTCCTTCGAGAGGGCTCTGATAGTGATTTTTGAGTTGTACTTGTCATTTTGGGTATGTAATGTCATTTTGGTTATGAGACATGACATAATATTTCATAAAGATATGTAATGTGGGTGTAGTTGTACTTTCTCATGTTGATTATCAAGAGTAAGACTAAGACTTGTTTTAAATTTTCAGCTTTACTATTTACTATTTACTCTTTCATTGTCATGTTGAAGTTTTGAACATTGAATATAATATATAGCTGTAGCATTTTGGGCCTTGGCTTATGTGATGAATAATTGGATTAATCATTAGTGGTTTTAATCTTCAAACTTTCTATTTTGAGTCTTAGGTTATTGAATTATTCATGTTATATTTGTAAAATTAATAAATTATATTTATTTTTAGTAGCCGTCCCCCGCCGTCCCCCGAAATTTTCAAAAAAATTGCCGTCCCGAAAACCCGTCCCCGACGTCCCACCATCCCGAAGTCTTAGGTAACTATGTTTATAAATGCTATTGTGAAAAGGGAGACACCCAACTGTAGGCTTGAGGACATTTTAAAAGAGGCTTAGGACATCACGGAATTGTTTACAAACATTATCTTCAACCATTGCTACATGGAAGTAAATGAGCCCACAGGCCTCCTTGCAAATGCAGGCATAGATCAAGGCCCTTTGGCTATTGCCAATGAATATTATGGCTTAAGAACCTCATATTATATTATAAGCCATCATCCTGATATTTCATTATTGTGCTTGTCTTGGGACAGACAGCTGACTTTGTAAACATTACAACTTACAAGGAAAAGACTCCCATTACGCCTCAATCCTTTCAATAATAATGTCCCTTCATGACATATTACGGATTGCACCGAAGCAGGCTGTCATATCATTGCATTCTATTTCATACTCCAATGCTTATTTGGGTCTATTGTGTTTCCATCTTTGTCTCATTCTATCTGATAATGGCATATAAAGGGAAGCATATTGATTGAGGCATGCCAAAGACGAGAGGAGTGGCCTTTGGTGGAGTGGTTTCAGACAGATAGTTGAAAAGTATCTTCCATGCTAAGACAGAACACACTTTCATGCTAAGACAGAAGGCACGTTGACCATGATATGCATAGTGCCAGGGCCAAAATCAATGGAGAATTCAGCAGAGCAGATAGTAAATGTAATGAAGACTTACGCTCATGGGTGATTCTCAAGGAAAGAACAAGGAGAGAGACCCAAGACGATTTCCCTAGAGAAAATAAATCCCAAGCATAGCAACATCATCAAATTCTGTGTGTGGCCATTTTTGAGGACCTTCATAATCACTATATGGGTTTTGTGAAATATGTGAGAGACCTACAGGTGGTTGACATAAAGAGCATCCTTACTTTTCTTAGTTATTTCCCTCTCCCTGTCCCTCACGTTAAGAAAGGCCTGAGCCCAAGAAGGAAGGAGACTAGTTGTCTGGGGGTGTTCAAGAAAAAATCAGCACGAAGATAGTCCTGAAATGTCGGGCTTGATCGAGTTGAGAGATCTCTTTGTGTCTTCAGTAGACGCATCATGTCATGGGAGAAACTTAGGAGGAAATGAAAGACCACGATAAACTTTTGAAAGCGGGGCTGGATAAGGTGGAGATGGTTTTTGCGACACAAGGTGACTGGAAGGACTGGAATAGTAAATAAGGGCTGAAATTCTATGGGTTCAATGAGGGACCATTTGGTGGTGGAGGTAGCATGGCTACATGGGTGCACAGAACTCAACGCTTGTTGTGGTGACTAATCGAGTGCATGGTGTATGCTAGCTAAGATGGTCAATATAGGAATTCTCTCTCTAAATTAAGATATAAGTAGTTGACCATACTAGAGTCAACACAAAAACAAGATATGCCCAAAGGGGGTGAGTTTGTATGTGGATCTAAAAGCTAAAAGAGGGTAATCCGCACTCAATATAAAAGATATGGGGATGTGGGGTCTAAATAGATCCTAAGGGGGTGGCCTCTAGACCTAAAATCACGATCTAATGGTTGTAATGTTATTTGGCAATAAGCAAGAGCTATAAAGGAACTATAATGTAAGAGATAAGGACATGCTACACTATCATATCTAATGCATGATACATCAGAATAATCAATCAAACCAAACAAAAGAAAAAGTATAGGATTAGAGATATTTACCTTGGGATATGTCATCGGTGCATTAATCCCTCTACATGGCTTCAGTAGCACCTCAGGGGAGATTGTTGTGGGGAAGACTCAAGGATAGAAAGAAGACCTACGTAGACCAAAGTTGGAATCTCCAAAGACTAAGGTAGACCTTGTTGGCTCAATTCCTACTTTTGCTTCTCCTAGACCTAATGCTCCAATGATGATCGCCAAGTGTAAGCTCAGCTAAACCCTAAAACCTCTTATAACTTTAAGGGCAGATTTAAGCAAGAACGTAGCAAACTATTTGATAATGCATAAGGAACTAACCATAATGATGTCTTTATATAGGGGAACATAACCTAAAGTCACAACTCAAACCTAACCAACACCTTCAATCGACCAAGGAAATCATTGACAAGTTTTTTAAGAAGACGCCCTTGCCATGGCCAAGAATGTCGGCTGCAAATATTCCACAGAAAGGTGAGGGGTAATGGAAGACACTTGGAGCAAATGGAATGGTGATATAAGGATGCAAAGATGGAGGTATTTAGTGGTGATTCTGCAGGTGGTAGGACGGGTAAGTACCACAATGATCTCCCATGACATGCTACGAGCTGGCCCACCCCAATCCCCGCGCATCTCTTAAGGCATGCATTCAAGGGAGATTAATACACCAATGGCTTGCACAAAAGAAATCGTTAGTAAGTGAAAAATAAGGTTTATACAAATGGATGACATAATGTTTGTGGAATAGAGTGGGGTATTTGAACCCACTCAACGGAAAACCTCCTCGTGCATGGTAAGGCATGTTTACATTTAAGCTTATACGCTCCTGGTTAAGCCTCATTTTGAAAATATGGAGACTTGTAGTTAATAGATGGTTTGGATGATAGTGTCTCCAAGTGTTAATAGTTTACTTAAAACCGATATGCCAAAATTTTAGAGAATTAATGAACTATTTCAATAAAGCGTGTGTATGTATGGAGTTGATGCCAAAAGCATGTAGTTTTTAAGATGGCTTATTTTAAGACAAAGACATTAGAGTAATGTACACGACACTTTGGGTGCTATGTTGGCTTAGTTGCCTTATTATTTGTGTTACGCAGGGACGCGTCCCAAAGGTTTTCATCATGTTCGGGACGTCTTGGGACATGGGGACGTTTCCCTGCGGTCCCCATTTTCTAAAAAATAAGGGGGACGTCCCCTAAAAACTAGAACGCACCCAAGACGTCCCGAGTGCAAACATGGTTTAGGGACTTCATTAGGGATGCCAAGCAAAAGGTAAAACAGCTCATATTTTATCATTTTTATGTTTTTTTGTATTTTTAAAACTTTTAATGCTTTCTAATTAAAAGCAACATGACCTAACCCTAAAAGCAATAAAAAAACTTATAAAAAGAGCATTTCACACTCATTCTAATCACACCAAGCAAGAGCAAAAAAAGAGAAGGAAAGAGCAAGAGTAAAAAAAAGAGAAGGCAAGAGCAAGGAGCAAGGTGCAAAGAGCAAGAGCAAGGAGGAAGAGCAAGAGCAAGAGCAAGAGGTATGTACATACATTACTAATTTACTACCATTCTTTGTTTTTTGTTTTTAATTTCCAAATGTAAAGTTGAAAGTGAAGGCATTGCATTTGCTTGTATTTTTTTTCCTGGATTAGCAAGTGATGGAATGAGATAAAGAATAAAGGGAGGGCATTTTTATTGCTTGTTTTTTTAATTTTTAAATGTATTCATTGCTGTTTTTTTTTTATTGTATTCATTGTTTTATTGTATTGTCTGGTTATATTGTTTTGTATTTTAATTATTGCAGCTTCAAAATGAGTTCCAATAGTGATTATCAAGTTGAATATGAGGTTGAAATGGGTGTGCAAGGAGAAGGAACACTATTAGAAACACCTAATACCGCTACTAGTTCATAAGGGAGTGTGGACAAGTTCAGTTGCCCCTCCGAAATGTTGAAAAAGTATGCTAGGGGCCTTTTGATAAGAAAAACCTTTGAAACAATTTGGTTAAATTATGCGGGTCCTAGATCAAACATTTTAGGGGGCACTAAAATATGGAAATGCAACATATGCTCATTATCTTGGTCGACAAACATTACTAGGTTGAATGCACATTTATTGCACATCATGGGAAAGGTGTAGGCATGTGTGGACAACTATCACTTGAAGAGAGGTCAGAAATGGTGAGGCTATATAATGGAGATATGGTGGAAAAGGTTCTAGAAGTTCGTGGCCGTCATGTTAGTGGCACTGGCACCCCTTCTAGTTCTGTGAGAATTAATACTTTGGTAGTGTTATAGGTGCATCTTATGAGGTGTTTGAATTGGATGCTTTTGGTAGTAGTAGGGGAAGAGGAAGGTTGTGGCCTCCAATCCAGTTGTTGAAATGTATGATACAAAGGCTAGAGAAGAGGCTAATGATGCCATTGGAAAATTCTTTTTGCTACTGGCATTCCATTTCATGTTGCTCACTCTCCTTATTTCAAGGAGGCTATGGCTAAGGTAGCCAAAACAGGTGTGAGTTATGTGCCCCCAGGAGACACGAAGTTGAGAACCACAATCTTGGATAGAAACTATTCCAAAGTTAATTTATTGATGGAGGAAATGAGGTGCACATGGGTCTCTCACGGTTGCAGATCATCATGGATGAGTGAACAAATATCGACACCACCCACTCATAAATATCATTGTTTTATGCAGAGGGTCCTTACTTTTTAAGGACAAAGTTGATTGTTTAGGGAAGAAGAAGGATGCAAAGTTCCAATGCACAATTTTGTGAGATGCTATTGAGAAGGTTGGCCCCGCTAACGTTGTGCGGGTTAGTTATTACGATCGCACTTATATGTGCACGGCAGCAAGTAAGCTTGTCGAGGCTCATTGCCGACATATATTTTGGACCCCATGTTGTGTGCGTGTCATGAACAATGCACTAAAAAATATTGGAAAAATTGATTGGGTCAAAATGTAGTGGCTGATGCTAGAGATGTGCAAATGTTCATCTGCAACCACCATACGTCATCGGCACTCTTCCATAGCTTTTCGAGGAAGGAATTCTTCAAGCCAAAGGGACACACGTTTTGCATCATATTTTAGTTTGTTAGATAGGATGGCTAAGTTGCAGGAATCATTACGGTGTATGGTCATGACATCGAGTGGTCTAGGTGGGATAGGTCAAGACGAGCAAGGGAAGAAGGTGAAAGCAATTGTGGTGAATGAAACATTTTGGATAGATGTGAGATATATCACATCCATAATATCTCCAGCTTTTCGGTGTAATAAAATATAAGGATTCTCAAAGCCCTAGCCTTGGTGAGATATACGAATGTATTGATAGTATGCTTGGCCGGATGAAGGTTGATGTTCGGGCAAGGGACCCCACCTTAGAGTTCTACTATCACCATATTCAACCTATCATTGAGCAGAGATGGGAGAAGTTGAACACTCCTTTACACATGGCTGCATACGCACTAAATCCAAAATGATATGTTGAGAGGCCTAGCAGAGTTCTCCCAATAGATGATGAGGAGGTGAGGAAGGGTTTCTTGAAAGCCCTCAAAAAAATGTATTATGCAGAGGATGTTTCATGAGTCAAAACTGATTGACTCAAGTTCGCTTATCTGGATGGCTACAAAAACTCATCAACAATGTAGACGGACCACATTGGCACAGAGAGTCCAGCTTACTTGGTGGCAATCGTATGGACATGCAGGATTGCTACGTACACTTGTTATTCGCCTTCTTTCTCAGGTTTCTAGTTCCTTTGCTTCTAAGAGGAATTGGTCAACATATGGGTGGATCCACTCTCTTAAGAGGAACAGACTTACCTCTAAGAGAGCAAAGAAACTTGTTGCTGTACATAGTGCCTTGCGTCTCATGGATCACAAGACACCTACATACAAGGAGAGCCCAGCATTGTGGTGGGATGTGGATCCTGAGGACGCAAGGCACATTGATGAAGATCGGAGTAGTGAGGATCGTGGTTGATATCTCCTTTGTAGATGCAAATGGAGTTGATACAGATACTTCTAGTGAGGAGGAGCGGTTCGCAATTGTTCCTTCAGAGGGCTCGATAGCGATTTTTAGTTGCACTTGTCACTTGTCATTTTGGTTATGTAATGTCATTTTGGTTATGACTCATGAGACATGACATAATATTTCATAAAGCATATGTAATGTGGGTGTATTTGTACTCTTCTCGTGTTGATTATTGAAGTGTAAGACTAAGACTTGTTTTTAATTTTCAGATTTACTATTTACTATTTAGTCTTTCATTGTCATGTTGAAGTTTTGAACATTGAATATAATATATATAGCTGTAGCATTTTGGGCCTTGGCTTATGTGATGAATAATTGGATTAATCATTAATGCTTTCAATCTTCAAACTTTCAATTTTAAGTCTTAGTTTATTGAATTATTCATGTTATATTTGTAAAATTAATAAATTATATATATTTTTATCAGTTGTCCCCTTGCTGTTCCCCCGCCGTCCCAAAATTTTCAAAAAAAAATTGCCGTCCCGGAAACCCCATCCCATCGTCCCGGAGTCTTAGGTAACTATGCTTATTATGGTTTTCTTATTTCTGTTCAGGGGTGAGGAACCAGTTATCAACCATCATTTTATCTATCAAAAAATTGAGGATGCAGATAATAATACAAAAATGAATCAATAATGACGAGCATCACTCCAACGATGATCGAAGGAAGCAGCACTTCTTAGAGAAGGATAGACCATTTGTAACGATCATGCCTTCCTCCCTCTATATCTTCTTGCATAAATAACAATTAAGATAATTGCTCAAACAGATTCCTTGGTCCAGCTAATAATAATTGAATGTCTTTACCCCATCCCTTACCACCATATTTGGTATATAACAGAAAAAATGAACACAAACCAATAAAAATAAGCAGAATCAGGAAACTTGGCTTGCAGACCAGAAAATACACATTTAATATTTAGAATACTGGTATGGTTTAACTGTAAATTTGGATGATAAAAACTGTATAAACTTTCAGCGGTCTAAGCACTCAACTCCCATGATAAGCATTAAGCATTGAAGTCTAGATCATAACCCGTACAATAATCATTTCGGAGTAAACAGAAAGAAAGAGAATATGAAATAAAACCCATTGCCTGAACATAAAACATGGCATAATAAACATTAAAGAGATGCATCATTTGGGAAAGCAGTCTAAGGTAGGATCATTCAAACCAAACAAAAGAAAAAGTATACAATTAGAGATATTTACCTTGGGATATGTCATCGGTGCATTAATCCTCTACATGGCTTGTAGCACCTTGTGGGAGATTGTTGTGGGGAAGACTCAAGAAGGATAGAAAGAATACTTACGTTGACCAAAGTTGGAGTCTCCAAAGACTAAGGTAGACCTTGTTGGCTCAATTCCTACTCTTGCTTCTCCTAGACCTAATACTCCAATGATGATCTCCAAGTGTAAGCTCCACTAAACCCTAAAACCTCTTAGACCTTTAAGGGCAGATTTGCGAGCAAGGGCATAGCAAACTAACCTCTTATAACTTTAAGGGCACATTTGCAAGCAAGGGCATAGCAAACTATTTGATAATGCACAAGGGCAATAACTATAATGATGCCTTTATAACATAACCTAAAGTCACAACTCAAACCTAGCCAATGCCTTTGGCCGGGCCAAGGAAATCATTGGACAAGTTTTTTTGCAAGATGTCCTTGGCCATGGCCAAAAATGTCGGCTGCAAATATTCCACAGAAAGGTGAGGGGTAATGGAAGACACTTGGAGATGGAAATGTGATGTGATGGTGATATAAGGAGGCAGTACAGAGGTATTTTGTGGTGATTCTGCAGTGGTAGGAAGGGTGAGTACCACAATGATCTCCCACGACACATGCTACGAGCAGGTCCACTCCAATCCTTGTGCACCTCTTAAGACATGCACTCAGGGAGATTAATACACCAATGGCTTGCACAAAAGAAATCGTTAGTAAGTGAAAAATTAGGTGTATACAAATGGATGGCATAATATTTGTGGAATAGGGGTGGGGTATTTGAACCCACTCAACGGAAAACCTCCTCAGGCATGGTGAGGCCTGTTTTATGTTTAAGCTTATACAGTCTGGTTTACCCTCCTTTTGAAAATATGGAGACTTGTCGTTACTAGATTGGTTTGGATGATAGTGTCTCCAGGTGTTAATAGTTTACTGCAAAACTGATATGCCAGAATTATAGAGAATTAACGAACTATTTCAATAAAGCGTGTGTATGTATGGAGTTGATGCCAAAAACATGTAGTTTTTAAGTTGGCTTATATTAAGACAAAGACAGTTAGAATAACGTACATAGACACTGGGTGATATTTTGGCTTAATTGCCTTGTAATGGTTTTCTTATTTCTGTTTAGGGGTGAGGAACCCGTTATCAACCATCATTTTATCCATCAAAAAATTGAGGATACGGATAATAATACAAAAACGAATCAATAATAGGAGCATCACACTAATGATGATTGAAGAAAGCAGCACTTCTTAGAGAAGGATAGACCATTTGCAACGATCATGCCTTCCTCCCTCTATATCTTCTTGCATAAAAACAATTAAGATAATTGCTCAAACAGATTCCTTGGGTCGGCTAATAATAATAATTGAATGTCTTTACCATGTAGGCCATCCCTTACCACCATATTTGGTATATAACAGGAAAAAAAACACAAACCAATAAAAATCAGCAGAATCGGGAAACTTGGCTTGTAGACCAGAAAATACACATTTGATATTTAGATTGCTGGTATGGTTTAACTGTAAATTTGGATGATAAAAGTGTATAAACTTTCAGTGGTCTAAGCACTCAACTCCCATGATAAAGCACCAAGCATTGAAGTCTAGATCATAACCCATACAATAATCATTTCGAATAAACAGAAAGAAAGAGAATGTGAAATAAAACCCATTGCCTGAACATAAAACATAGCATAATAAACATAAAAGAGATGCATCATTTGGGAAAGCAGTCTAAGGTAGGATCATTCATTTTAAGTCAGATATATAATGATCATTACAGTTTGTTCCCAATGAATCTAATAGCAAACCGGAAGCATCTAACACCCTCAAAGTCCTACAATCTGCATCATATAGCATGCGAGATATCATGTAAAAGATTCTTGCAGTTTCATAGTTCAGAGTTACAAACTACTTTGATAATTACAACACAATTTATCACTTATTTACTTCGCATTAACAAAATGTAGTTTCGGTCATAAAACTTTACAAAGTAACATTATATATGATTTAGGGGAGAGAAAAAAACCAACAAGGAGAAAACACACAATATCTTTCAAGCTCCTCGACCACCTGCCAACACTAATGAATGGATGGGCGAGTAATCCATGGGCTTCTTGATATTTTTGTGAAAGTCTTTGTGTTTATTTTGATTTCAGGCAATGTCAGTAGCCCTGGTAATGAGTTCTAATTTTGCTTGGTCGAGGAGTTCGGCCCTTTCCCATCTACCCCAGATGTAATGCGAGTCAATGGCTTTTCTTCAATTGATAGAATTACCATGCTATCAAGAAAGGAAAAACTGAAAACACACAAGCATTCAATCTTCAATCAAAATAGGGAGCTAAATTGAGGAAAATTCATACCCCAAAGGCCACCATTGCAGTTGCAAGAGCAAGGAACCCATATTTTGCCATGCCCTCAGACAGCCCCACAAAAGTGCTTGCAATTCCAAACATAAGTCTCCACAGAACAAGACACAAGCCAATCCCCACTGCCCCTGCCAACACCCAATAATTCCTCTTCCAGAATGCATCCACCTGAAGCCCCACAGCTTCCCTGTACCTATCGAAACTAGCCTTAACAACATTAAGTGGCTTATTAAACAAACCCTTAGGGGCCTGAGCTCTCAGAGAAGCACTGCCGATATTTGAATTCCCTGTGTCTGACTTCTGTTTGAATGTCTGCTTCAGCTTCATTGCTGCAGATTTCCATTTATCTGTCAGGGTCTCTGTAGAATGCAGCCTACAATCATATGTGGGAAAGTTTTTTTGCAGTTGGACTGAAGGACAATGAGGCCCCCAGGTTCTCAGATTTGAAGGTTTTGTATAATTTGGCCCCAGATTTCCATATGACCGCGAGTATAACCGAATCAGGTATTGATTTCCAGATTGAAAAAGGTAATGAGTGTTCTTGTTTGTGAGATTTGTGTGCATCCAGAGGGTTTGTAGGCCTTTAACGAGGGTTTTGCATGAATTTTCTGCCATGTTTTTAGCCGAAAATCAATGCCCACATTTCATATTACAAAGGAGATTTATATCTATTTATTTGGTTGTATATGAAATGCATTGAATTGAATAAATGTGACCTCTTTCGATCCTTTTTAAAATCTTACATACGAGGTCTTCAACATAGCTCTGAAATCTTGATTTCGTTTTCGCCATTTTTGTGCCAAAAGCTAAATGCCTGCACATATCGTGGGTCTTTTTAATTTGTTTTGGAATACGGGAAGGCCGCTAAACTTAGCGGAATATACGTGTTGGGTCTCGTCCCCGGCCTTGGCCACTGCTTTAGGTCGTTCAAGTTGCAAGTACAAATCCAAGTGGCATAGCGAGGGCTATCTATGCACCGTCCACAAGGTAATGGAGGTTCACCTTGTGTTAGAGTTTTGTAGCTCAAGTCACTAGCCAAACCTTGATTTCATACTAGTTACCCAAAAAGAAAAGAAAAAGAAAAAGTGGAATTATGGGAATGGAAGGCATTGAATATAACGAAATGCAACCTATATTAATTATGTATCTTATGTCTAACATTTTTCTCACAAATGTGAAAAAACTAAATTTTGTTATTTTTCTTACTAACATAATGATTGATTGGTTGTGAGATGAGTATGTTTGCTTGCTCGACCTTCCCCTCTCCTCCTTTATGGCTTCAAAGTCCAAAAGAAATTATGTGAAATTACCTCTAAATACATGTCTAACTACCCAAGTTTGATGTCTTTTCATTGCATCTTGGAATTGCTTCTACACTCTAAAAACCCTCATTCAATCAAAAAATTAATCCCACATTGGTTGATTGGCTCGATCCGCATAAAATATAAAACTCAATATATCATGATCCTTATACCAATAGGGGTGACGCCACAAAGGAAGTGACCCTCTAGCTAACATAATAATTGATTGGTTGTGGTGTGAGTGTGCATGTTTGTTCGGCCTTCCCTCTCCTCCTTTGGCTTCAAAATCAAAACATAATCGTGTAAAATTACGTATAAATACATGTCTTACTACCTAAGTTGAATATGCTTCTTCAATGCATTTTGGAATTGCTTCTACAACTCTAAAAATCATCCTCACCATTGTGTAATGGAATTTCCAAATTCAATCTCCACACTAAAAATGGTCCTTTGCCATTTATTCCACGTTATTATATAGGTTTTATGTATTTTTCTTTGTATGTGCATGAATAGTTCAATTTCAATGTCATTAAACTCTTACAAAGACTTTCAAACTTTTAAAACTCCTTCACGAATCTTCATGTAGGTAATCCTCACATAATTTTTGTGATTTTCATGTCCCGTGACCATAGCTATTTGTACAATCCCGACATGTGTAAGCGGTTCCCATATGGTCGTGACACAATTGCCTATACCAACTTCAAATTTGATTTGACCCATCCACTTATTCCACCTTCTCGGTTTGTAGTCATAGGAGGTTAGTCGTAACTATAAATAAACAAGTGATTAAGTTTGTTTGTGTAGTCTCAAAATTAGGCATATCAAATTGTGATATTACCAATAATATGTAACGAGATAATCCAAAATAGTTAACACAAATACAATAACTATAGTAGTCCTAGATTATGAAAGGATGAATTGTATACTTAAAAACTTCTAAAAAGTAGAAATGGAGATTATGGTTAGGGTTTTAAATATATTCACCCAAGACCGACTTTAGATGTGTGATAGTGGTATGAAACTAGGCAATGATGTTGTGTAGAGTGTCACAACAATGTTTGTACAATATGAGGGCCTGAAATAGATTGTAAAACATGTTTGTGTGTCTAGGACAACTTTACCTAGCAAATGTGTTACTGGGGCTTCCAAATTCATCCTTTATTCTTGTATTATGCCACTTAATTCTAAAATTTTATCTCGACTATGTCTTTTAATCTAGGATTTGAACCTAGATTCATGCAATCACACTTCTATATCTACAAATATTTTCTTGTTGTGTTGAAACTTGTGCAGAAAAAAATCACGCACTTTGGGTAATTATCTAGTCTTGATTACATACTATTATTCATGTGATTCCTAAGTAAGAAAAGTACTAATTAACCCATGTCTCTGGCCACATTTCTTTGTTTTCTTACTACTTTTAGTCTTGCACCCTCACTTTCTTAGTCCGCATTTTTACTCTTCAAAGATTTGTCATCCCGACACTAAGTGCCCAACCAGGATGCCAATGTCGCACTCTCGTCTCCTCCGGGCACTCCTATCCCCTTTGTACTCTACTCACACTTTTTGGGTCCTTTCTAGCCGTTTGAGCATCTTAGATTTTTGGTAGTCGGCCTTTTCGGGTTAATTACAAAATTCAAGAAAAATAATCATATAAATATAAAGTTATGTGATCATAATAAGGGACCAAGCACTAAGCATTATCTATCATTACCTAAGGTTGCATCCATCAAGCATTTAAGAGCTCCATTGCATCCATCTAATGCCATCACAAGGGACACAAGTCTGGTTTTCTAAATCACACTTCATAGGAGGGAAATTTATTATATTCCATGCACACATTTATTACATTCTACATCTAACTACTTCTTTATTATCCAAGTGCAACCCACACAAGAGCAACCTAGGGCACAATTCTGCACACACACACACAAAACTACATTAGGTCTGAGATGTTGGGCAATGCTCAATCGTAAGTTCACTATTGTGACAGCTGAGGACAGTCCAACCCCTCATTTTGCATCTTTCTTTTTTAGGATTTGATGTCTATTTGAGGGTTTGCAGGTTCATCCTTCATTACAGGTTTATAACGACCTTGACGACAATCTTGCAAGACCTCATAGCGACCAAAGGTGATCGCTATCCAAATAACTCTCCTAGTTATTTCAAAGAACTTCTATACATATTCTAGCTCGAGCTCTTCATCGCAAGGTTGTGCGCGCTCAAGTTCACTTGGGACTTTCCCTTGGTTGCAGATTCCTCGTGCACCTCCCTGCTTCTCCTCACGCGCCTTAAACGTACGCTTCCCCTTATTCCCTTTCTTTTCCTTTTCCTCTTTATTCCATCTTCCCCTTACGCACCTTCCTTCGCCTTCTTCTCATGCCTCATTCTTCTGCGCGCATATATTTGTGCCCTCCTTTGCACTTTTTTGTGTCGGGTCATCCTCTCGACACACTTGAGTATGCCACACACACTAATGGAAGCACGCCGACAGGGTGCTAAGTCCTCAGTAACAAAATAATGGGTAACATGTGGTAGAAATGAAAACAACATTTGCCTGATTGGCCATGCTTTGCCCAATCACGCACCATGTGTCTTATGTGCCGAGATGGCTCGACGTACCATATCTTTTGCTACATATCTCTGATCAGTCGCACCTAGGCTTAATCAATAGCTGTTGACATGGGCTACACAGTGTAAAACCTTCAAATTCAAATTCTTGGAGGATCTGGTAGGTGAGAAATGGGAAAATGCCTTTATGGGCATTAATGAGCAGATCTGATTGCTTCAACCACCCAATTTGATATGATCTGCCCTCCTTCCTTCTCCAACACACCAAACAGACTTGGGGAAACATGTTTGATAGATTTGCAAGCAAATTTACAGGCATTAAATGCTTCTTGTTGGTGGTTGTATATTCAGGTTTTCCCTCCTTCTCTTCTTCTTCCATGGATTCATCTATAAATGTAAGAGTTGGGCTCATTATTAACGTTGGACATTTTGGATCCTTATGCATTTTTGCTAAGGACTTCATATTTTTTTGTGTTCGAGTTGTAGACCTCTAGATCTGGCTCATGCATGTGGATATCGGCCTCTATTTCCATTTTATTAGTTATGTGCATTTATGGAAGTAATAGAAGCATCGTTTTGTGACTATTCTTTGTCCTAACATGTTTGCATTCCTTCTTCTTGTATTTTCTTTTGCATTGTGTGCTCGTTGTGTCATTCTATGTCCCTTGCAGCTCCTTATTTAGTTGTGTTCCATGAAACTGATATGGTAAATACGTTTTAAGTTGTGTTACACGTGTTTAGCCTTCTTTCACACATTTCCCTTCATTTTCACTCGAATGATAGTGTTCATCCCTCTTTTCTAGTGTTATCGCCTTTTAGTGTAGGTTTCTTTTCATGTTATCCTTCTATCCCTGGTCCCTTGGCATTGTTAGCTTAGCTTTCCCTTTCAACACTAGGAGTAGTAGTAGAAGTACCGGTAGAAATAGATAGAGGAACTCGGCCTACTTTGGAGATCCATCCCAAGTGCACAAGGTCCCATAACTTGGGGATGATTCCATTGTTGTCTCAAATAGCTCGGTTCTTCCCGATCTGAGACGTGGGTGCAGATTTGACGACCAACAAAGACTAAAGGTGAACACCTTGTGATACCTCATAAGAGGTTTTCTCGAGAATTTTGTGAGACCTAGGCACCCGAAATCGGGCCTAGGACACCCGCGGAAGCTCCTATCCCTCTCCAGTGCCCCGGTCTAGCTTGTTCCTCCGCTTACGCATTCTTCTAGGTCTATGTGCGATACTCTTATCGTTTTGTTCACTTGGTCATCACTTTGGTACACTTCAGCTTTCACTGTGAACCAGCTAAGTCATCCTATTCCTTCTGTGTACTTAGGATTTTTACATTTCATTACTTAGTTTGCTTGGGTGTATTGTTGTACTTAATTTATTATTCATTTACTACAATCTTGCATTCAAATTAGGCTCGATTTTACATTTTAGCTTAATCATTTTGGTGAACCCAACATGAATCTTAACAACACCATAGGAATTGTTCATCGTATATGAGATTTGTGAAAGTGGATAGTAGATAGTAGTAAGAAGTGGAATAGTAGATGCGCTAATGGGTCATGACGGATAAACCCTTATCTTATTGATAGGGATAGATCTTATAGAGGCACTAATGTGTAAGTGATTAGAAGAGAATGCCGCATGATAATCGTGGTCAGAGAAAGAAATGATTGGTGGAGTGTAAGTATGAGCAACTAGGAATTCAAGAGCCCCCATCTTTGGAGGAGGCATGAAGCAATATGTATGATTAGCCGAGGAATCAACTACTTTCTTGTCATGTTTTGGAATCATATTGTTAAATATTTTGAGCTTATGATTTTCATTGACATGTGTAAAATTTGTAGTCTTTGGAAGCTCAATTTTACCATTGTTGATCAGATCCTGAATGAGATTACAAAGCCTATAACAATGATCTATGGAATTCCTGCATTGATAATAGTCACAATGGAATTTTTCATCATAATTACGACCTTTTAGATGAGATGGATCTAATTGTAGTAGAGGAGGAAGTGGGATGAGATTGCTTTCGTTAACTTTGTGTATGTACATCTAGGCAATTGCGATCAAGCTCTTTGATTGTGGATACCACGTTGACAGTGATTTTTATGTCGGTTGGTTTAGTTCTTTGATGGTTTGAATGTCGACTTACTTTGAAAACATGTAGAAGATGACACTTGCTCTTGATATTTAAGCTTGCCTATAGATAAGAGCTTAGTTTTACTGAAGCTTAAGAGTATGACATAGTTGATCAAATGAGGAGATGTCTCAAAGAGAACACTCTCTTGGAGAGGTGGTAATAGACTCTGAATGAATAAGTCCTAAAGCTCAGAGTTTGTAAGCACATTTGACATCTTAGCTAGGTTGTTTTTGTATCGCAAGACATAATCTGTTAAGTGTTCATTAGATCCTTGTTTAAGTTGTGTGAGTTGAGCATAGGAGATCTTAGAGCCGATGTTGATAGAGAAGTGAGTGATAAAATCATCGGCCAGATGCATGAAATATGTTACTGAGTGGATAGGTAGGTCATAGAACCAATGCATCGCATAATCATGGAGACTATGGGGGAAGATTTTAGCCAAGAGAATATGATCATCCACAAAATCTAGACAAGCCACATGGAATGCTCAAAGATGCTCTTGTGGGTCACCATGCCCATTGAAAATGGGAAGCTTAGGGTTGACGAAATTAGGAGGAAGTGAGTAAGTGGATATGGCGGGTGCAAATGGAGTGTGCAATAAAAAGTGGAATCCAAAGATGGAGACACATGAGAAGTAGCCTATTGCAATTGACAATTTTTTTGCTTGAAGGTCTTGATAAAGAGAGGCTAAATCTTGAGTGCTAGTGGAAGAAACTTTCCACATATGTGAAACAAGAGGTAGAGTAAAGTTGTTAGTGGGAGTAGGAACAAAAACATGAACAATGGAAATAGGTGGGAGAGTGAAGGCATGTGATTGGGTAGAATGGAAGTGGGGATAGCGGCAAGCTCCACTAGATTGGTGGCTTCCTCACAAGCAACATGTAAGAGCAATTCTAAATCTTGAGGATGCTCAACGATATGATCATTAAGGGCTTTAAGATGGTCTTCAGTAAATTCACCATAAGATTGAGCCATAGTGATAAGAGTATAAAAGCTTTAAATGGAAGGTGGATTCGAAGATCAAGTTCACCAAAATGATTAAGATAAAATGTAAAATCTGAGCCAACTATGAATGCAAGATTGAAGTAAATGAATAATAAATTAAGTACATAAATACACCCAAGCAAACTAAGCAATGAAATGTAAAAACCCTAAGTACAAAGAAGGAATACGATGACTTAGATGGTTCGTAGTGAAATCTGGAGTGTACCTAAGTGATGACCAAGTGAACATAACAACAAGAGTGTCGCAAAAAGACCCCAGAAAGAACTCGGGAATCGGAGGAACAGGCTAGATTGGGGAGCCTTAAGAGGGATAGGGGCACCTACGGGTGCTCTAGTCTTGATTCTAGGTGCATGGGCTTGCATAAATTCTCATAAAACCTCCTCTAAGGTGTCACAAGGTGTTCACCTTTAGTCGCCTTTGATCGCTCCAAGGTCACACCAAGATCGTTGAGGTCACTGTAAACCTGCAATGAAGAATGAACCTGCAAAACCCTCAAATAGACATCAAATCCTAAAAAGAAATATGCATAGTGAGGGGGGTCGTATTTTCCTCTTCTATCACAATGGTGAACTTATGATTGAGAGTTACACTACATCTCAGACCCAATGTAGTTTTTTTTTTTGTGTGTGTGAAATCGTGCCCTAGGTTGCTCTTGTGCGTGTCGCACTTGGATAACGAGCAAGTAGCTAGATGTAGAATGTAATAAATGTGTGCATGGAATAGAATGAACTTCCCTCCTATGAAGTGTGATGTAAAAACCAGCCCTTATGTCCCTTGTGATGGTGTTAGATGGATGCAATGGAGCTCTTAAATGCTTGATGGATGCAACCTTAGGTGGTGATAACTAATGCTTAGTGTTTGGTCCTTTATTATGATCACATAACTTTATATTTATATGATTCCTTTGCTTTAATTTTGTAACTAACCTCGAAAAGGCCGACTACCAAAAAGATAAGATGCTCAAATGACTAGAAAGGACCCAAAAAGTGTGAGTAAAGTACAAAGGGGACAAAAGCGCCCAAAGGGGATGAGGGCACCCCAATGTTGGTGTCCTGACCGGGTACTAGTGTTTAGGATGACAAATGTTGAAGAGTAAAAATGTAGACTGAGCAAGTAAGGGTGTAAGACTAAAAGTAGTAACATAAAGCAAAGAAATGTGGCCAAAGACATGGGTTGATTAGTACTTTTCTTACTTAGGAATCACATGAATAGTAGTATGTAATCAAGACTAGATAATTACCCAAAGTACGTGATTTTGTGTCTACATTTTCCCCCACTTTATGTTGGTGAGTGGAACACTCAATAACATAAAGTAGATAGAGATGTGTACTTGATAACCATGTATATTGATGATGAAAAAGTGTGCCGAGGGACTAGACAAAGCATGGAATGATAAAAATGTGAAGCATGGATGCTAAGGAGGAGAAAGTGCAAAAAAATGATGAAAATGAACCTAGGTAGAAACACATGTGTAGATGTCATGATGTGCTTGTTGTTGATGTCGATGTCGATGTTGATGTGTGTGATGTTTTCGTTGTTGATGTTGACTACCGCTTCCCATACGAATGGACCTACAAAAGAGAAGCCAAACAAGTAGTCAAATATGCATGTATATGATCAAAATATGTAAAAAATGTGTAAGGAAAGTATGTAAAAATGCTAAAAGTGTGAAAAAGGAACATGTGCACCTGATATGTGATGAGGAAAGAGTGTAGAAAAGGATCTTGTAGATGATGTTGATGTGTGAGTTTTTGAGTGATCTCATGCCAATGAAATGGAAGAAGTGTAGGGAGAATAGTCTAGTGTCATCCTCCAACCTTTAACTATTTCCCGTAATGTAGAACACCACTACAAATGGTGTGTATAAACGCATGTGCTAAGGACCATATGCCTGTAGTAAAATTTGTTGTGTGTCGTTATGTAGAATGTGTTGAACTACCAATCATTATGTAATTTCCCCTAGTTTCAGGCATCCAAGAAATGTCAATATGTTAAAGACTTAAGTTTGATTCTCGAGCCTGTCCAAATTTGTCAACTATTGTATACCGATATTGTGTTGTGTTTTGTATTACGCTTTATAGCCATTAACATATTATGCCTATACAACATATTCTTCTTCATATACATCATCCATATTGTGTGTTTTCTACATCCTCTTCTTCTATACATCATATGCACTTTGTGCTACACATTATGCATTCTCTGCATCCTCTTCTTACATATATTATTCACCACACACTACACATTACATATCATACATTACACATTACACACTTCAACACATTCTTCTACACATGTTGCACATCCTACACATATTCAATATCTTCTTCTTACATCTACTATACATCTTACGGGTTTGGCCCACTTACACAATCTATACATCTCACGCTGCACATTATACATCATCACACTCGGCACATTCAATACATGTCTTTCTAACGTCACAATTTCAAACCAATTTTTACATCATTCTAACACGACATAATATTCTCTTCTACATTCTACTTCTAACTTATAAAGCACACACTACCCGACGATGCACTCTAGTCCCATGGTTCAAACTCGATTGTTGAGGGTCTAATTTTAAATTGAACCTCACCTCCTCATCATGCTTGCCTCATTTTCTACTCTTGATTAGTCAATAAATCCTTCTATCACACTATGTGGCATTCTTATCCATCGCTTTATTCATACATTTTATGATATATGCTTTGTGCTAAATCATCATGCCTTCTAGCATCTTATTTATACTTTCGTGATATACGCTTTCTACTAAATCATCACACCTTCTAACATCTTATCCATGTATATCGTGATATGTGCTTTAAGATAAATCATCACTTCTTCTCGATTACTCATTCAATATCATCACTACACCATCATTCTACAATCAACACTCCATGTTGTACTCATCAACTCCTTCTAACACACACGACTACACCTCGCTCAAACCATTTCCCGATGACGCACTCTCATTTACGGTTCATTCTTGATTGTTGAGGGGGCATAAATAAATGAACCTCATTACATACATACACATCCACTCGGGAGCATGTTGCTCCTATCATTCATTATGCATTACATTCTGCATCATCCACATCATACTACATATCTTGGTTGCATTTACTCTTGCTTACATTTACTTGTTACATGTTCATCTTATTACACATGCTAGATAGATATCTTATATGTCATTATCTTTATCATACACACATGTGTGTTCACTTGATTTCTAGTTGTGATTGCAAATTCTACAGATTTATTACACACAGCATGGATGTTTGGTGCAATACCTATTACCAGTCCCACAGAGGCTCCTGGGGCATCCACTTTCATACATTCTAAGTGCTATTGTTTCATTTTGTTTCATAGCACATTACTTTATCGATTAGTCACACTTTGACATACTCTTTACCTTTCTAACATGCTAATAGGTGCTTCATGTGCAAGATTTGTTATGCATGGCTACTTGCTTCCATGGTTATTTGTTACATTATTTTTCATTGCTTGTTTTTTTGTATGCTCTTGTTTGTGGGATTTTCTCTTTGTCTTGTGTGCACACTTGTCTCCTTACAACCACTACGACATCGATTGTCTTGTGACATCGTTAATGATGTCCCATATTTACAGACATGTTTTTGCAGTCTACATTATCTTCTTGTGTGTTTACATTACCTTCTTGCATCTTAGCTTACACATTGTCTGCACTTGTCTTTTACATGCATGTTTTCTTGTACTAACACTTGTCTCCTAGCCACTTGTTTACATGTGCCTTGGTTTCTACCAAGCACATTCCCTTCCCCATGTAGGGCATAATTTTAGTATAGCGATCGGTCATCTTTTGGGTCGCATACTCCTTCAACGACATTGCATGCACCCCAAACGAGGGGGCATCATTTGGGTGAATTAGTCACCCCATACAACATTATACACAACACACCATGATACTGGTATAACATAGTTGATAGTTTTAGACAGCGTTCTAAAACAAACTTGGGTCTTTAACAACGACCTTTCATGGATACTCGAAACTAGGGGCAATTACATAGCGATTGGTAGTTCAACACAATCTACAGAACTCCACACAACAATTTTATAGTGCATATGTTCCTTAGCACATGTGTTTATACACACCATTTGTAGTGGTGTTCTACATTGCAAGCAGTTAAAGGTTGGAGGATGACACCAGACTATTCTCCCTACACTTCTTCCATTTCATTGGCATGAGATCACGAAAAACTTGCACGTTGACATCATCTACAGGATCCTTCTCTACACTCTTTCCTCATCATGGATCAAGTGCACATGTTCCTTTTTCACATTTTCAACATTTTTACATACTTTCCTTACACACTTTTTACATATTTTGATCATATACATGCGTATTTGACTACTTGTTGACTTCTCTTTTACAGTCCGTTTGTATGGGAAGTGGTAGTCAACATCAACAACGACAACATCACACACATCAACATCGACATCGACATCAAAAATAGGCACATCGCGACATCTACACATGCATTTCTTCCTAGGTTCATTTTCATCACTTTTTTACATTTTATCCTCCTTAGCTTCGACGCTTCACATTTTTATCATTCCACACTTTATCTAGTCCTTCTAATGCTTTTTCATTATCAATCTACATGGTTATCAAGTACGCATCTCTATCTACTTTATATTAGTGAGTGTTCCACTCACCAACATAAAGTG
Source organism: Taxus wallichiana var. yunnanensis (assembly GCA_018340775.1). NCBI lineage: Eukaryota > Viridiplantae > Streptophyta > Pinopsida > Cupressales > Taxaceae > Taxus > Taxus wallichiana. The sequence continues at coordinate 338,805,908 of CM031243.1, read as the reverse complement.
GGGAAAATGTAGACACAAAATCATGCACTTTGAGTAATTATCTAGTCTTGATTACATACTATTATTCATGTGATTCCTAAGTAAGAAAAATACTAATCAACCAATGTCTTTGGCCACATTTCTTTGTTTTCTATTACTACTTTTAGTCTTGCACCCTTACTTGCTCGGTCCACATTTTTACTCGCTGGCATTTGTCATCATGGAAACTAGCGCCCAGCCAGGACGTCAGTGCCAGGAACCCTCGTCCCCTCTGGGCGCTCCCGTCCCCTTTGTACTTTACTCACACTTTTGGGTCCTTTCTAGCTATTTGAGAATCTTATCTTTTTGATAGTTAGCCTTTTCGTGGTTAATTACAAAATTCAAGAAAAGGAATTATATAAATATAAAGTTATATGATCAAAATAAGGGACCAAGCACTAAGCATTAGTTATCACCACCTAAGGTTGCATCCATAAAGCATTTAAGAGATCCATTGCATCCATCTAACGTCATCATAAGGGACACAAGGGTTGGTTTTTTGCATCACAATTCATATAAGGGAAGTTCATTCTATTCCATGCACACATTTATTACATTCTACATCTAACTACTTGCTCATTATCCAAGTGTGACACACACAAGAGCAATCTAGGCGTAATTCCGTGCACACACACACACACAAAACTACATTGGTTCCGTGATGTAGTCCAATGCTTAGTCGTGACAACCGAGGATATTCTCACCCTCATTTTGTGTCTTTCGTTTTAGGATTTGATGTTTATTTAAATATTTTGCAGTTAATTCTTCATTACAAAGTTTATAAATGACTCCCGATGATCTTGGTGCGACCTCGGAGTGACCAAAGGGGAATAAAGGTAAACACCTTGCAACACCTCGAGAGGAGGTTTTTTTCATTTCCGCAAACTCGGGCATCCATAATTAGGACTAGGGCACTGCGGGCACCCCTATCCCTCTCTGGCACCCCACCCAAACTGTTCCTAGTTCTACATTCTTCTAGGTCTCTATACGACACTCCTATCGTTCATTTCACCTAGTCATCACTTTGGTACACTCTAGATTTCACTTTGTGAACTAGCTAAGTCATTTTACTCCTTTGACCTTAGGATTTTTACATTCCATTGCTTAGTTTATTTTGATGTATTGTTGTACTTGATTTGTTATTCATTTATGCGATCTTGCATTCATATTAGGCTCATATTTTACATTTTAGCTTAATCAACTTGTTCTCTTATATTGTGATCTTAAAAGGGTTTAGTCCCTAATTCAATTAAGCTTCTTCAAAACCTCATGATGCCTAATCATTTCCTACATAACACTACTCATGACCACATCAAACCCTAGTATTTCTCCCTCCCCATATGTGTGTGAGAACATATGAAATTGATACAAGATAAAGCCCGAATTAGGCCTTTTATACTTTGTAATGATGCTTGACGTCAATCTTTGCGCATGATAATGATTTAGTGCAACAAAGAATATGGTTTCAAATTTTCATAGCTTGTGGTAATATGTTCTAAGGGAAATATGATTCAATGATCGTGCTCTAATTTCTTCACATATTGTACTTTAATATGGGATCCTTAGATGCCCCTAATAGGTTAGGGTGCATGTGTTTATATAGGTGACTTGTGAATGATTTCCTTCTCAATTGACCCTAAGCCAATTAAAGTAACTTGTGTATTTAAAAATGTGACCATCGCATGTACAACAAACAAGCTCACCAACTTCGGTAGATTTGTCGGTTGAACCCATCTAGACTTAGGATGGAATTTGATTTAAGAAATGAGGAGAATTGTTGAGATTTTTAAGATGGGTTTTATATAACTAGTATCGATTTAAGGGGTGCTACATTGAAGAGCAAGTCATGATCTAGTGGACTTAGAATGGGGGATTGAGTGAGATGCATTTAGGTTTAGTCAATAAAATTGTAAATGGGATAACTCGAGATAATTTTCCAATTATTATTACCAAATTCCTTAGGTTCAAATTTCAAGTACTATAACTAGCCCCATTTTAATATGGTAAGGGAATTTCTAGATTAAAATTACAAGAGATAAAATCCCACAAACCTCTTGTTCCCCATATTTAGAGTGTGTGATGTGTGAATAAATGAAATAATGCATTCCCACATCATAAATGTGAAATCTATAAAAGATGTATAAATTAGAAAAATGAAATTATAAATGCTTATTAAAAACATAAAATTGCTACACCTAATTATCATCGATGTGTTTACATAGGGAACAATTAAAATATATATAAGAACTCGGTATTTGGGTATGTTGTGTTTCCACCATAGCATTTGAGCCTTCTAGTTTCCATTACATAGAACATTAATATATTTGTAATGTGCGAGGATGTATGTGAAAATATGATTTAAACTTGTAATATGTCTTTAATAATTCGAGATAATATTGTCACACTATCTACCCTACACCATTTTGGTTATGATCTATGTGAACTACTATAAGTGATCATGATATGACCTGTTTTGATATGAGGGATATTTTAAAGGATAAGTTAACTCAAAAGAGAAAGTGCTAGTAAAGTAACAAGTATATACCCAAAACATCCTAGATGTGAACAATATAAAGCATGTCAACTCGAATAAGGTGACATAATCAATGTGTATCGATATTATAATGTAAGAACAAGTAATAGATATTATCTCATACACATGTATATAGTAAACATATCCAATAATCTAGAGAAATTAGTAGTTAAGAGCACAACAAAGTTGAATGGTAGAGTAACATGAAAATAAACATATGACTTGACACTTAATGGATCTATAAGGACCTATGACATGACATAACATGCCCATCATAGATTGAAAAGACACGATGACTTGTCCAATGGCAACAATAGTTAATTGTGTGTGTGAAACAAGTATGTGCCAATCAATGTGCCATGGTCATTGTGTAAACTAATGTACTAGGAGAAATACAAGCTAAAATCAATGTTTTGTGAGCAAGATATAGATCGAGGTATGTTTCAACTAATGTGTTATGAGTAAGTGTAGATGCTAAAATTTGGTAAATTGTCCTTGTGCAATGCTAAGATTGATCATGTTCCTTTGCTAAGACAAATGCTCACTTTCATAATCTAATTAGTTCATCTCTTTATCTCTCCCCGACTTGCTTATAATTATACTCTAATTTTTCACCAATTATGGTTTAATATTATATAATAAATGTAGAAACAACATATGTGCTTCATGTCCAAACTTCTTGTTTTATAGTTCTCCTTTGTCTAAAAGCCTGTACAAACTAGGTCTCGGATGTGGGGTCTAGTCTTGACCGACTTGCGATCCCAACTCCTCAAGTTCCCTAACTTTGTTTTCAATTTGAATATCTTATTTGGGTCATTTCATCTTCCTAAGGTCATTCTTATTAGAATATTTCACATACATAAGGCTATATAAGCAATTCAATGTCATTGTAGGCATAAAATCATGCACTTGGGTACATTTATAGGTCCTAAAGCATACTAATGTATACATGATTCCTAAGAAAGAAAACTAGTGGTTGACAACTATCTTTGGCATCTTTTCTTTGTCTCTTGTTTTCTCTTTGGTCTTACACACCCTACAACCCTAACGAGAACCTAGTTGATTTATCTTTTATGGCCTCAAACACTAGCGCCCGGTTAGGCCACCAACACCCAAGCACTTCAGTCCATATTGGGCGCTCCCAACCCTTTCTTACCTTTACTCGCTCTTTTTGGGTCTGTTTTATATTTTAGACATCTTAATCACTTATGGGATGACCTTCCAGTTGTCAATTACAAAATTCAAACAAGGGAATCATATATATGCTTTGTTACTTCTAAAAATAAGGACCAAACACTAAGCATTACATACTACCACCTAAGCTTAAATCCAAAGGCACAAGAGCACTTCAAAGGCATCCATCTAACATCCATTCAAGGGAAAGGGTTTCATACTTCTACATACACAACATGTGAAGGGAAGTTCATTTTATTCCATCCACACATACTATACATTTTCTACATTCTAGATCTAGCCCGCTATCATTTGTGTAACTTGCACAAGGAATCTAGGGCATCCTTGCACACACTTTTACACAAAACTACATGGGGTTTGAGATGTAGTGCAGTGCTTGACAATAAGTTCACTCTTTGGCTGATTGTTAGGGTCATTCCGACTACACATTCTCGCATCTTTTTTTATTAGATTTGATGTGGTTTATGGACATGTGTAGGTAGATATTTTATTTTGTAGGTTACAAGTACCCTCGGTGATCAAGGAGTGAATATCAAGTGACAAATAGGAATCAACAACGAAACCCTTGCGATGCGTAAGAAATCACTTCCTAAGCATTTATATGATCACCAAAACCTAGATCCAATCGATAGTGCCTAGGTGCTTCGCCTCCTATGTGCACCTCTTTCCTATGTTGTATCTGTGTTCCATAATTTCTAGTGAGCATCAACAATGCAATCTATAATATATTTCAGTATTTTACCTTCTCGGATCACCTACAATGCTTTCGTAAACCAGCTAAGTCTTCCTATCTCCCTCTCTTGCTTAGGGTTTCACATTGTATATGTTTTTTTCTTGTGTCTTTACTATGTACATTAGCATTTGTATATCACATATTACATTAATTACTTTGCAATCACATTTAATTCAATTTTTAATAAATCAATCATTTTATAACTCACATGACACACTTATAAGCTCCTATTGCAAATACCTTTCCAAATGAACTCAAAAGGGTTCTTAAACCTACCCAAACCAGGTTGCACATCAAATACAACACTCCCTACTACATGTCAAAATCACTCATCCATGTCAAAGAGTCTATCTTCCTCCATTTCAAAGCATGTAAAGGTCATAGATCCATGTCTTAACAAGAGCAATTCACTCCAACCATTGTTCAAGGGTTTCATGAAACATTGGGCTATGTCACATAGTTAAGGTACACCACATTACACTAGTACCATGTTGGGTACATTCTACACTATACATATATCCTGCTATCTTGGTGTCAAGATACATGAGGGAACCCCTATGGGTGCTTAGTTTTTCACACTCACACAAACACATAGGATAATTACATGAAGTTTGATCCCGAACGAGGGAATGTAGTGCAACACTTGGATTGGTTCAATGGTTGGGACTTCAACTACCAAGGATATTCCAGGCCTCAACCACACACACATTTTTTTCTCCTTTTATTTTGTTAATGCTCGATGAAGGGTTTTGTAGGTTTCTAGAGTTTTTGCTTTGTTGCAAGTAATTACAGGTCATCCCAAAGTTATTGGAGTGAGAGAGACATACATAAAAGTCCATTTATAGAAAACCAAATCACACATGAAATTTCAAATCCATATTTTGAAAGCGTATAAGACCATACGCCTTCGAGGTTAGGACCATAGAAATCAAGTCTAGATTGTACGATAATTATATGGTCCTAGCCCCGCTCATTTTCCAATGCCACAATCAAGATCAAAAATTTCCAGTCTCTAATCTATTTTTTTCACCATCCTACACATCTAAATCCTCCCTATTTTTCCTTGCATAACTGAGTTTCTCTCTCCTCTTATGTATTTAAGCAATTACCTATCATTTATCAATTGTTACATGTATGCATGCATTATTCGATTACAAATTATTAATGTTGGAAGTTAATTAGATCATAATAGTACGCATGTTGCAAACCCTTACATCCTATTTATTGTTGTGCATTCCCATAACACTAGAAATTAATTAGGGTGTAAATGGTAAGATAACAATCAATGTGTTATGAGCAAGATATAGATCATGATATGTGCCAACCAATGTGCAAAGAGAAAGATATGTAACAATCAATATGTTATGAGTAATATATAGATCAAAACATATTTCAACCAACATGTTATGAGCATGATATATAATAATCAATGTGATAAAATCAAGACCTAGATCAAGTTATGTGTCAATCAATTTACTATGAGCAAGTATGTCAATAAACCATGAGTTCTAAACATTGTCTATACATATTGTGTGTTGAAATAAAATGGCTCAAAAACAATGTGTCTCAATTAATATGCCTTAAGAAATGATTTCTAGTGTGTGTGTACTAGTTAATGTGACCGTGACACAAAATGGTTGGCAAAGACCGTATGTAATTGAGCTTAAAGCATAAAACTAATGAGAAATCAATGTATAGAGAAAATAATGGCATGTGAGCAAACATAGCATAAAACATACAATGGCCTAGAGAAAATAGAACATAGAAAATACAATGAAATAGAGAAAATAGAACATAAAACATACAATGACATAGAGAAAATGAACCATAGAGCATACTATGACATAAACAAACATATCATAGAGCATACTATGCCATGGAGTAAAAACATAGAGCACACATAATGACACGGAAAAAACAGAGCATGGAGAATACATTGGTATAGGAAAAATAAATAATAGAATATGTAATGACATAGAGAAAATAGAGCATAAAACATACAATGGCATAGGGAAAAAGTGCATAGAGCATACAAGTGTATAAAGAAAACAAATCACATAGTTGATAAGTGCATAAAGAAAACAAAGGAAAAAACATAATAACATGGAGAAAACAAATCATAGAGAATATAATAACATAAAAGAAAATGTTGTATAACAAAAACAAGTTCATAGAAACAATCATGGATCAAATAATGTGTAACAAAGCCATATGCATAAAGCAAGTGATATATGAAACAATATGAAATATCCAAAAACAAGATCTCGTGGCCAATATTCATTAAACAAGTATAACAATGTGTAGTAATAAATTAGCAAAGTAAATTGTCAACAAACAAGTAGGCATGGAGCATGCCATATCAATACATAAGGAAAACAATGTGATCATCAAATGAAGCACAATATAACACATTCCATAAGATATAAGGTTATGTAAGATAGTCAATGGAATATTTGTATCGAAGTAATGGACTAAATGTAAGGATATAATCCATATAAGATCAATAGAGATTCTACCAATGAAAGTATTATTCCAATATATGATCTATTCCCAAGGTATATGGTTGTAATAAGCCATCACATGTGAAATATGTGATCTAATTAGCCTTCATACGCAAGATGCCCCTAGTGTAGGTATACCCCGATGTGGTGGACTTTCCCCAGGTAAAAGGATTAAAAAGCCATAAAGTGTATGTATAATGCCCATGGATTAAGAATATATGTAATCATCTCATTTTAACTATGAATATTTATAACAAAATTGTTGTCATGCAAATGTGCAACAAGGAAATTAACAATTCCCGAGCATGACAACTATACCCATGTGCCAAAAATTTCATGTCCTATCATTCCCAGCACACCAAGTCCACCCAGTCAGTCCAGTGACCTCCCGATTGATGTTATCTCATCCCCCTAGGTGATTTAAGAAATTTCATTCATTCCCCCTAGGTGATTTTAGGAGTTCATTAAAAGTTGCAAGCTACAAGCAATTGTGGAAAGGGCTATCACTAGCCTTCCTAAGGTGGAGCAATTCCACGATGTGGAGAAGAAGAGCCTAAGCAAATTTGGAGGTGATTTGAAGGTCTTGGGACATCATGGAGATGATTTAGGAAGATTTTGGTAAGGATCGAAGAAGTTGGGTAGTTTCGCTTAGAATTTGGGTTCATAGGCCTAGTCAGTGCATAGGCCAAAACAACCGTTGAGCTTCTAGAGGTGATTCGGAGCTCCGTATGGAGTTAGGAGAAAAAAACATTTCTAGAAAGATAATTTCAAGCCCTAAAAGATGTTGAATTTAGTTTTTTCACAACACTTTGGTGCATTAGGTATGCTTTGGAAGAGTTTCTCGAGCACAAGTGGAGTACCAAACCAAAATCTGATTTTTTAGGGATCAAATGGATGAATCAAGACATGAAAACCACACCACTAGATTCAAAATGACATTTCTAATCAGGATCATACAATTTTTTTCTAAAAAATACCATCGGGAGCTCAAGATATCATCGTCGCAAGTTGTCCTCTAGGAGCATGTTCAGGACTTAGCCAAATTTTTGGAGGACATGTGCCATCTCCAGGAGCTTGGCAGGATTTTATGTCCCCAACGTCCTTGAGGGTCAGGTACATCAGCCTTGGAAAAATTCACTCAGCCCCCATGTGACCTCTGGAACCCCATATGACCATCAGGATTTCCAGTTCAGCCCCCAGGTGCAATTTGGAGCTCAAATCCCCTACCGTCGAATCTCTCGCCACGTGTTAGCTCCAGGACCACCATGGAATTTGATGTCCCTCACATACCTCATAGGTCAGGGACATCAAACCTTTAAAAATGTGCCCATCCCCTTAGGAGATACTTTTGTTCACCCATGTGACCCGCTTCCAGCCCCTTAGTGCTTTAAAGCTGATTTTGGAGCACTCACTCCCTGTCGTCGGATCGTTGCCACATGTCGCCTTCTTGCTCACCATGGAAACTGATGTCACTTACATCCCTTTAAGGGAGGGATGTCAGGGAAAAAAAAATCACCTAGCCCTCTCTCAGCATGATTTCAAAAATTTAAATATTTACCTGTTTCCCTATTTCTAACTAGCTTCCACTCCCGTGCACAACCATATCTCCATTCTTCCTCTGCAACCTCCTTGCCATCAATCCACCATTGTTGAACCTCGAACCAGACCTATCACAACAATACTCTCCTTCACTCCATGAAATCATATAGGTCTTAGAAGGAAGCTTGAGCAAATGAAGAAGGAGAAACGAAGAACAATGAAGAGAACAATAGAAAATCTCCATAGCCAAAAATGGAGATTCATAAAAATATTACAAACTAGTGCATGAATCAATGAACCATTTTTTTATGTTTATTCCTCTATCCAATACCATCAAAAACATACTTTCAAACTCTCCTCTCATGCAATAGAGCATTCACAACAAAGAAATCTCCTTTCCGGCTCAACGAAGAAAAAGTTAAATTTCCCATCAAACTAGTTGTCGATTGAAGTAAAATTTCACGTGAAGCACTAGAAGCAAAAACCTATCACAATGGATTTTATTTCATCACGAATGGAGAAAAAAACCAGACCTACAAATTTCAAGCTCCATTAATGGCCACCATGACATAGTAGTGGAAAAAATCAGCGAGCTACCTCTCCACTTCTCAGGGTTCCAATGGGCGAAATCGCATGAAAATTGGAGGGAATGATCGTTGAAAAATCTAGTTTCGCACAAACTATTTTGCACCCCATGAAGTCCCTATTTTTAGGGATATGGAGGGATTTTTTATCAGCATTCTACCCTCTTCAAAGAAATTTTCAAATTCCCCAAGATCCATGGGTGAAATCATCGAAAATTCAGAGGGAAGGGTCTCCAAAAATTCTAGTTTCTCTTAAACTAGTTTTTGCATGATGAAGTTTGCAATTTCTCAAGATACGAAGGACTGATTTTTTATCAGTATTCTACTCTGTAAGCTCCATACCCAAATCTCTTATCAGACATAAATTTTCTTTTTTCATTTCTGAGCTTTCTGGAAAGTGAATCATGATGAAAATTGGAGCACGAATTCATGACGAAGAGCCGAATCCAAAAAAGTTATTCCCATTGCAAATAGAGGTAGTTTTCACCACTTACTAAAAATAACATATGTTATACTTCCTTGCATGCTATAAATGATGATTCCTATTGAATTACAAGTTCGATCACTCAATACAATCGAAACGAGGTAAAATGGAAAGTAAGACAAAAAAACAACTTCTTCCCAAAATAACAGTCCCCAAATAAGAACCTGCTAAAAATAGCAATATCTCAGGAACATAGGAGGTTAAAATATCATAGATGGTTTGGAAGGTGAAAATGGAGCAAGACAAGTGATATGCCCCAAAACAACAGAGCACAAGCTCGTATTCTAATAATAGAAAGTTTTCATTTCAGAGTGGAAAATTACATATGACTTTGTTTTCACTCACCTTACTACTTTTTGGACTCCCTTTTGGATAATGAGATAGTTTCATGAGTTGAAAAGGAGGAATGATAACGTCATGGAGGTCCTGTAAGCATAATCTTGAGTGTAATGGTTTATAGAAGCAAAGCAAGGCATCGCAAGGCACATCATGTGAATTCATCTTCATCACTTAAGGAACTGAATGATCCAAAGTGAATTGGTCAGAATGATTTCAACAAGTCAAAGGGTTCATCTACTAAGTTTCAAGGAGGGTCATCGTGGGAATCGTATGTGTTCATCTCAAGCTTACAGTGGTAAACATCATAACAATGTTTCTAAAAACTCATTATATGGTCCAGGATGTCCATGCATCATAGAGTTTGTGGTCATCATTAGATTGGGAAAATGATTCAAATTTATTCAAGTGAGAAATCTTCATCAGTGTAGAAGATCACCAGTGGTAGAAATCCTCGCTCAAATTTCATGGTTGCATCAAAGCATTCAAAGTAGTTCATCGTAAGGAGTCTTTTCCCCTCCACCCCTTCCCTCTCCCTCTCTTTCCCTCTCTACTTCCTCTCTCAATTCTAATTCTTCATTATGCATCATCATTGTATTTCATCCTATTCACTTAAGTGACCTATTTTAAATTTGTAAAAGTATTTTCTCAAAATTATAAGAGAAATACTTAATTCATGGAAAACGAAAGGTCACGAGTGGAATATGGAAATGAAGAGTCATGTGAGGGAGGTGAAAGGACAATTCAGATTGCTATAAATTGTAATGAGCTCTTCATTCCAAAGGGTTCTAATTATGAAATTCTTCTAGCTAGTTGTATTCTTGTAAGTTCATGAGAGAGATTTTTCTCACTTGTGAGTGAAAAGAGTTAGCCACTTTTCCCATATTCTCAATGTCTTCCATTCTCATACTATGTACAATTTTTTCTTGAGCATCAATACAAGAAGAAGGAGTTTCGGGCCTTTTTGACTCGGGGTTTGCTTGATACTTTGTGTTCATTAAATTCTAATTGGTCTTGTTGTTGTTTGCAGTATTGTTTCTTCCTAATTTTAGTGCATGTGATGAAATTTCTAACTAGTGTGTGTAGGAATATGATTTTCTACCCACAACATTAGTTCTCTTACCTCGTTTCTCACTCCACTTTCCCACTCTTTAGACAAAGTCTCCCATAACAAGAGATTGCTAGCTTTTCCATAGGTCGGTGGAGTTCCCTTGTTAGATTCCCCCGATTGAAAGGCCACCACAAAAATCCACTTTACTCGCGCATGCAGATATGACAACTACATTGGTTAAGTAGAGGGACTTAAATTCCTAGAGCGTTGGCAAGAAATCCACAAGTTTGTCCACCCAAAAAAATTTCTCACCAACAAAAATGATATGAGGTATACAAAGTGTTAAATCCCAATAACCATAGTGTCTTACATGATACAATGAATGAGTAAGTTGTATTCAAGTCCCCATTTTATATGTTTTTCATAAGAGAATAATATGAATGAAACTCCCATCTTGGATTTAAAATAAGGGCCTTGGCCCATAAGATGTAAATGACATAAGAGACTAGGTGGGATCCTAGGTAATAATTGTTCCCTCAACAATCACATCAAAACCCTAAAATGTGTTGCCTTATTGGGATTTACCGTAGTTACAAACAAGGGAAATATACGTCAAACGATCTATAATTTTTTTAGGAGAAAATTCCCTTTGTGACATGATAGAGAAAGGATATGTGCATATAAGAAGTTTTGTACATGTAAAAACACTAAAATTGTGAGTAAGAGAGGTATATGAAGGTTATCCTATGATCTTATCAAGGGGATGATCATTTAGATGTCCTAGAGAATCCTTCATAGGATGTCCATTTTCTTAAATTGTTCCATCAAGGGAAACTTGAATAGCTTCATTGTTGAAAGTGTAGACACCTGAAATTTGCCACATTAGACTTAGTCTAAAGGCACTTAAATAAACTTGATACCCATCTTTATTTACTAATTAATGACCTTCCATTAATAAACGATATCCTTCTTCTAGATATTAATTAATGACATTTCATTAATTAAAATCCCCTTTGTTTGATTATTAATAACCGATTATTAATTAAATAGATCCATTTTCATAAAATATATTAATTAATGATACTCCATTGATTAAATCCCACATTTAATCACCTCTAAACCTCATCAATTTACTCTAAAAATCCTATTAAACAACTTGTATAAGCTAATATGGACACATTAATTATTATCCAATTGATTAATTAGGTCTCCTTTATCCCCATTCAAGTCCTATGGACCACTAATACCTTTAATTTCTCTTAATATTACCTATCCAATCTTAATCCTACCTAACTTGATTCAAGCCTACTCTACCATTATCCCACATGCATAAGAATGTCACTCTTCCTAAGAAGAGAAGGCTATATAAACAACCCTCTACTCCCATCCTAAAACACACTATGTCCTTATAAGACATAAAGACACATTGTCTTTGAGACATCTTGTCAAACCCTTTGTTAGAGAACAAAGAGGAGATCCGAATATGGTGCAAGCCAATTTGGATGGGCCTCTTGCTCCATTAAAACCCCTTAAGCTACCAAATGGTACCCTCATCTCGTAAACATTGGGTCAACATGACATCCACACATCAGGAGAAAATCCACTAATCGAGGGTGATCCATAAGGATCTGGAAAAACACACCACTTCATCAATTCCATCATAACCAAGAAGGAAAAGTAAATAAAAATGAGGAAAAGGAGGTTCACAAGATTTTAACAGAACCGCCACTTTGCGCAGAGAGGCGATTACAAAACTACCACCCAACCCAGGTGGCGCCTTCAGAACCACCACCTGCCCAAGGTGCCAAGTGGCAATCATGTAACCTTGGTCTACACTTGCAACTGGTCTTGACACTTCTAAACAAAAAAAGAAATGGAGTGTGAATAGACACGAATTTCAAGCACCCGACCGTGTCTCTTCCCTCCCTAGACTTTCCCATTCTCCATTGCATGGGAGGACATGGGAGATGGCTATAAATATAAGGAGTGACAGAAATGAATCATTCATAGATCCAAAGGGATCAAAAGATAAAATGTTTAAGTTTAATGAGAGCAAGTGAGCAAGATCTTTAGTGATGGAGTGGAATTGTAGGAGCAAGGTGTAGAAACAGAGCAAGAAAGCATGGGAAGAGAGAGGTTTACATTGTTGTCTCCATTTTCTACTTATTTTAATATGTACTTGTCTATAATTGATCAATACAAGTGGGAGGAAATAGTGTTATGCCCTTCCCAACCGGTTTTCCTCCATAAGAGGTTTCCAGGATAAAATTGTTGGTGTTTGAAGTGAAATTTTTCTCTCTCTCTGCAATTTTCCTTTCAATAACACTAGATAATTAATCACTAAAGCTCTAATCTTTAAGCAAATTATTCATTTTCCAAAGTTGAAAGTAGAACAACATAATTGTGTGATTCGTAGAGTTCCAAAGTAGAATTTTATGGATCGGTTTGGTATCGTAGCTGATAAATATTTAGACTCGTGGTATTCAATTCTTTCTTGTGATTTGTATGATAGTGACAAGGTCCAAAGGTGAAGAATTTTTACCTTGTGAACCAAATATTTCTACGAAGAAGTGGAAATAGAGAATTCAAGCTCAAATGGAGGAAGAGAACTTGGTCCGTAGAGTCGAGATGCTAGAGACCATGATGGATAGGTTGCATAGAAAACAACAAGAGCTTTCAAATCTGCAAAATACAACTTTAGTTAAGCAAAGATTCCATGGAATTAGTGGTTTGAGCACTAGCCAGAAAAATTTGGTATCGAGGGAGCCACGATGAGGAAGATTTGGAAGGGCATGAAGAAGAGGCTACAACTGTAAGTGAGAAGGTAAAATATGCTCATACTCCTTTTAAAGTCGAAACAAAAGTTGAAATAAAGAATTTTGAAGGACAAGTAGATGCAAAATTACTAGATAAATGGCTAAAATAGTTGGAAGTTTATTTTAGTGTGCATAATGTCACTAAGGCACAAAGGATCACCTTTACACGTCTCAAAATGGAAGGTCGTGCTCTGGTTTGGTGGGAAACCCGCTTAACCACTTGTGAAAGGATGAAATGTCCTATTGTCAATACTTGGAAAGGTTTTAAAGAATTTCTTAGAGCTAACTTCTATCCTATCAACCATAAGACTAAACAAATGATTAAGTGGCGATTTCTTTAGGCAAGGCAACGGTCAAAGCATGTAGGACTATACTACAGATTTTTGGAGACAAGCCATGTTACTAAATACGGACTTGGAGGATGAGGAAATTCTGACCAAATATTTGGGAGGACTTCACATTGACCTTTGGAGGAAGTTAATCTCCTTGAAGCCTAAGGATCTCAACGAAGCTTACATGCAAGCATATTATATTGATGATGAGAAAAAGCAAGGAGAAGCAGAGCCAAAGGAAGACTAGTCAACAAATCAGCAGCAAAAGGAGCAGGGATCAACAAGTTACAAAGGTAAATGGAAAGGTAAACATGCCGCCACTGCTTTGCATACTTGTAAAGATCCTAAAAATTTATGTAAGAATTGTGATATAAATGGACATACTGACACCACATGTTGGAAGTTACATCTGGAATTGCACCCAAAGCACCAAACCTTGGATTCTAAGAAATTCATGGCCACTTTGTGAATATAGAAGAAGAGGTGGAGATTGAGGATGATTTGGATGTAGACGAGAGGCTAGGATGCACGGCCACTAACATGTACAGGGGAGTAGAAGAAGAAGAGATGAGTAAGCTATTTCAAATCAGAATCCAAATCAAGAAGACTAAGGTAAATGCTTTAGTAGATTCTGGTTCTCATTCAAATTTGATTTATGATACGGTTGTAAAATAACTTGGTCTAGAGACTTATGCGCATCCACATCCATACCCATTGGGATGGGTGAAGAAGGGTGTAGAAATACAGGTTACAAGAAAGTGTAAGTTTCAGTTTGGGATAAATACCCAATATATTGATGTATTAGAGGCTGATATCATTCCAATTCATGCATTTGATGTTGTCTTCAAGTTCTTATGCCAGGGATGTTGTGTTCACAAGGAGGGAGAACCGGTATAGATGGGTCAAGGATGGAGTTAGTTTCAACATCCGGGCACACCAGAGCAAATCAAAGAAGGCTATGGTAAGTGCCAACCAAGCACAAAGACTTATTCAGAAAATCATCAATTTTGTTTACTTTCATTGAAAGAAAGGAAAAATGGAGTAGAGAGCACAAATGTTTCTAACCAAAGGATGGAGAATTTGGATAACACTTGTTAGTTTTTACAGAAGAAGCCACCACAAGAACTACTCATTCAAGGAGCAATACAAACTTCCGCTATGCAGTCACCGTATCTACCTATTGATTCATTGGACCTAATCGTAAGCGTAAGGGAGAAGAGGAGATACAAACAATAGTGGTGACTATAACAAAGAACACACATGGGGAGGATCTCAAAATCCATCTCAAGAGACAAATTCTGCCACACTTCACGCGGATGCACCCGATAGAAAATTGCAAGAGCTCGCACCTACTATGGTCATCTATGCATGATAAAGAAACCATATAGAAGCTACCTTCCAAAGATGTTTTTACTCGAGAAAACTCAGGGGAGGATTTAGTACTAGAGTAGCAAACCAGATATCCATAGGATTCGTGGTAGGTTGGACAAGAAGAGAAGACACCAAGGTAGATCCAGAGTACTTGACAAAGCAAAAGAGGGAGTTGATTCCTCTACCACTCCCCCACTAAGATTTTCTAGGACCAAAAGCCTCCTAAGCAAGGGAGGTATGATCCATAGGGATCTAGAACGAAAAACCAATTCATCAGTTCCATTAGCACCAAGAAGGAAAAGTAAAGAAAAATGAGGAAAAGGAGGTTCTATCAACATTTTAATAGAATTGTCGCTCTGCGTAGAGTGGTGATTATAGAATTACCGCCCAACCCGGGTGGCGGTCATGTAATTGATGTTCGCACAAGGCAGTGGTCTTGACACTTCTGAACAAAAAAATGGAGCGTGAATGGACGTGAATTTGAAGCGCCCATCTGTGTCTTTTCCCTCCCTGACCTTTCCCATTCTCCAATGCACGGAGGACATGGGAGATGGCTATAAATATAAGGAGGAGCAAGAGAAATGATTCATTTTGAGATCCAAAGAGATCAAAAGAGCAAAGGTTTAAGTTTAATGAGAGCAAGTGAGAAAGATCTTCATCTTAGACTCGGAATTCTAGGAGCAAGGTGTAGAAACAGAGCAAACATGCATGCATAGAATGGAGAGGTTTACATTGTTCTCTCCATTTTACACTCCTTGTAATTTGTAGTTGTCTATAATTGACTAATAAAAGTGGGAAGAAATAGTGTTTTGTTGTTCCCGACTGGTTTTTCACCATTAGAGGTTTCCAAGATAAAATTATTGGTTTTTGGAGTGAATTTGTTTCTCTTCTCTACAATTTTCCTTTCTATAGACTAGATAATTAGTCATTAAATCTCTAATATTTAAGCAAATATGTCATTTTCCAAAGTTGAAAGTAGAACAACATAATTGTGTGATTCGTAGAGTTCCAAAGTAGAAGTTATGGATCGTAGGGACATTTGTGTTTTCATGTTTTGATTATGCATTTTTTGTTTTATTCCCTTTCTTAGCTCTATCTTAATGTAGTTATATTAGAAATATATTAGGATTTACTTGCTAATTTTTAGTTTAATTTCTACTTCTTTTACATGCATACATTTTTCACGCCCAATGGGACGAAATTTGTTGCCTTACATGCAATTTCATTATTTTTCAAGTTTTATGTATATTTGCATGCAATTTGATTTCAATGTCATGTTTTTCACCTTTTATGGTCTTTGGAAATGTTGAGTTGTTTTAGGTAGAAAGGAGGTTGGATTTTGTCCAAATCTAACCTCAAAAGCAAAAATTCTACAATTTTGAACTTTTATCTCATTTTTTTGTTTCACCTCTGTAACGACAGTGCTCACTCTAATAAGTCATGCAGGATTCTATATTCATCTTACTAGATCTACATTTTGTGGTAGCAGTTTCACAGTCTATGTGGTTATTTTGCTCCAAACAATGGTTTGGATATCCTTTATGGTGGTCTTGCTTCCAAAAATGGTCTCGTGAATATTTGTAATTGTTTTTCCTTCCATGGTAGTTTCATAGTCCTCTATGGCATTTTTGCTTTAAAAAAATCGCACAAAATTTTATGGTGGTTTCACTAGCTTGTGTGGTGTTTCATGCAAGACATTATAGCAGTCTTGTTGGCCTTTGTGATATTCTTGAAACCATTGATCACGACACCTTTCAATGGTCTTGCATATGATCATGATGACCTATTTTCCTGAGGCCACAACTTTCGATCCCGAACTCAAAATGACTCTATTTTTTAACGGAAAGGTCTTGAGATGAGCTATTTGATGAACATATCAAATTTGGGATTCTTACTTACAATTTTTAGGATTTCCTTTCTCCTAAAACTTTTCATATTATATTAACTTTTGTGGCTACAAACTCCTAGACTTTGTGCGTAGGTTGCCTAATCACTAGTCAAAGTCAATTATGCAAAAAAACAAACAAACAAACAATCCAAATTGAAATATTTTTAATTTTAGTTATTTGTGTTTCCTTCTTGTATATATTGGATTAATCATCTATTTGAACACATTTTATGGGGTGTTTCTTTCCCTTCCACATTTTGTTGTTTGTTTATACCTCATCCCAACCGTATATACTCTTTCCTCACACTATAAGGCGACCTTGGAAATAAGAAACAATTAGACATTTTTCTTCTTCTACGGTTCAGGTGGGTGGGACTTCATCACCTAGTCATTTGAAAAAATCTCATGTTTTGGTGAGATATCTACATTTGTGGTAATACCTATCATTTTTGGCTAAGCATTGACCTCTTTTACCGACAACGTGAAGTGAGGGGCTTCCATGTTCTAATACCCATGCCTTCGATAGGATCTCACAGAAACAACTATTGTTCTTGGTCAAACTCCATTGAAATGGATGGATTGAAGGCAAGGGGGGATTTGACCCTCTGAACCACACTACTAAACAACATTCCTAATTTCATGGAATTTTCCTTGCGTAGTGAAAGGTATATTGAGGACTCCCATAGACACCTATTATCCTAGTTAGATGGCCAAATATAACATATGTTGTTTTTGCTTGATTCTCCCTCATCTTGTTTGAAAAACATAAAATATAAACATTCATCCCGGTTTATCACAAACAAACAACCCAAAACTCTTCTAAAATTCCATCTAAACCAAATCAAATAATGAAATTCATGACTATATATCCTATTCTTCCTCATGTCACTAAAAATAGGAACTCATTCTACATCAACCATCCCATCAAGATCCTAATATAGTCATCTTCGACGACATCTAACAACTTAACCAACAAGTGGCTAACTTATCATACCTAATTATCCCTTTAATCTTTCCATGTTTCATCACCTAATCAATCCCATCCATAAACCAATCCTTATCAAGCATCTGAGTCTCATCTAATATATTTTATCCTAAAATACCTCCAATCATCCAAGCTACATCTTACCTCATTAAAGATCCATGTCATGCCAAAATAATCTAATAAAAATCTAAATCAACCCCCAATGTCACCATCCAATACACATGGACCCATTATTTTATCCACAATAAAGAGTCCTATAAACAAACCAATGCCAAACTATCCGAAATTTGAATACAATCCAACAATCCTAATTTGGCCCCAAGCCATCTCAATTTACCAATCCAAATAAAATCCCTCTTCGGCCCCCGAGACACATGTTAACTAAGCCTTATCTTATCCTCATCGATCCTTTAAATACCATCACTTATTTCCATTTCTAATAATTAATAAGTGAAGTTATTCCAAGAAATCATTTCAAAGCACTATTAAGTTTATTTTTTGAGATAACAAGTTCAAAACCACTAGAGCCCATCATATCCCTCATTAAACAACTTCTCAATCCCATACACTTGTTAGACCCCTTCCTTCCAATCGACTATGTCTCGTTTCCCAACATGGAACTCTTCTTATCCTCCCGTCATCCCATTTACCCTTACATATAGAACCTTCTAGGTCTATCATTGGTCCATCTCCTATCCTTTCATCACCCAATCATCCCTCATATATCACATCCCCAAATCAAAATCAAACATTGGGCCACCTCCTAGTTGCTCATTAACATCTATCCTTGAGGCACCTCCTAATTATTCATTTCCATCTATCCTTGGGGCATCTCTTAGTCTTCCATTACCATCTATCCTTTGGCCACCCCCTAGCTATCCATTTCCATCTATCTTTGGGGTATCTCCCAATATTATGTTACCATTTACCCTTAGGCCACCTTTTAGTTGTCCATTTTAATATATCCATGTGGCATCTCCTAGTCTCCCATTACCATTTATCTTTGGGCCACCACTTAGTCACCCATTACCATTAATCCTTGGGGCACATCCTAGTCTTCAAATACCATCTATCCTTGGGCCACAACCTACTAGAAAATTACCATTTATCCTTGGGCCACCTCTACTTGGCCCATTTCTACATATCCTTGGGCCACCTCATCATCACCTATTGAAATCTATCCTTGGGCCACATCTTACTCACTTATCACACTCTATCCTTGGGCCATTTCATAGTCACCCATTACCATCAATCCTTAGACTACCTCATATCCATCCATCATATCATCCCTCTACTAGTAATCGTGTAAGCCTGTCATCTTCCAAACTAATCCTACCATCAATCCTAAACACCCACTTCCTTCCCACATTTCCCGGGGCCAAAAAAATCACACATCAAATTTTAAGAAAAAGAAGTTTTTCTTCATCAAAAGAAAGAAATTCCAAAAATAAAAATAAATCCAACTACCAAAAATCCAATAATCAAACACAATTGAAAAGATAAAATAAATGAAAATGTCAAGTATGGCGAAAAGTGCAAAAAACTATGGATAAGGAATTTAAGATTCTCCCTACACAAGTAAAATTGCAAGACAAATCGAAATCACTTGTCGAGTATGATCTCACCATGACTATCGAGCTTGGATCTAATATCACTTAGGAGAAGAAAAACTCTTGGTCACCCTCATCAAAGAAATCAAACATTGTTGTTAGGTCCTCTAACAAGGTATGATACTATTGGTCCCAGTCCATCCTATCCTAGTCTTCTCACCCTATCTTGGATATTTTCCATCCATCATATCTTGAATCATATCTATCCCCCTTTCATCCACTATCATCGGCATCCTTGAAACTAGAACGAGTCTTTTCCCATTACGATTTTCCCTTCACATGACAAGGTATGATATTTTTGGTCCCAATCCATCCTATCCTATTTTCCCCACCCTATCTTTGATATTTTTCATCCATCCCATTTTGAATCCTATTTATCCCCCTTTCATCCACTATCATCATCTTCATTGACACTAGAACAAGTCTTCTCCCTTTACGATTTTCCCTTCACATGCCATCTAAAAATCCAACAAAAGCAAAACATTTCAAAAATCTAAAAACATCACAACACCTATGAAATCCTAAAATCAACAAATTCAAAACATATCAAAATAAAAATAAAATTCAAAATATCCAAAATCTTAAAAAATTGAAATATACAAAAACAAAAAATCACAACATTAACAATCACAATAAGGCTTCACCTACACACAAATGTTCTTTTCTTTCTTTTCACCCTTTTTCATATCAACCATCATTGTCATTTTTGACATGCTTTTGATTTGTCTATCCACACTCATTGTGAGGCGACAATCTCTTTTATAGTCATTTGAACTTGGTCCTTTATTACCTTGTTAAATTAAAGAATGAATATCCTCTTTAGAGATCCTATCACTATCATGAATACCTTTAGGTATATCTATTGGCACTAACCAATTTCATCAACACCATCACTTCCATGTCCTTCCATCTAGTCATTAGTGGTTCTTAACCCTTCAAAATAAATTGAGAAAGTTAAATATATTTTTAGAAATCAAAAATAAAAATAAAAAGAAGAAGAAAAAAAAAAAGATATAAAAAAAAGCGGCTATGGATTCTTGGCTAGTAGTTCATCAATGTTGTGACTAAAATTATATACATCTCGTATCACAACTATAAATGTTTGGTTGACAAGGAGCAATGTACGGATCTCCTTCCACACTTCATCAAATCACTATCAAATCTAATCATTCCTACACATTGACTAGTTTGTCTTCATTTTGCCCATCAAATATTTAGTTCAAAAAGTAATTAACTTTCACATGCACACACTTTGGATCTCGAAGAGCACCTAGAAAAATAAGTTACCATGCATTGTTTGGACCTTTTTCACTCTCCTACTATAACCCATGTTTTGTCTCACAATCTATGCCTTTGGCTCGGTGATTGTTCATTGACAATCATCAAACTAATTATTTCATATTCATTCATAGAATTCAAACTTGTCTTCTACTTTTCTCATAACATCTAGTGCATCTATTACCTTTTTACCATATTTGGGGAATTTTTTTACCCATTTCAATAATACATATTATACTTCTTTATATCATTTGTTTATTCACCATTTTTGTGTCCCATATTATGTTGGGAATCTTGTGGCCCAAAATCAACATGTCACCTTTATCACACATCCCGAGAAAAGGGGCACACAAATATTTAAACTAGATGACCATACATGTCTTAAGGTTATTTCATTTGTAAAAATAAAAATAAGAAAACATCTATAAAACATCAAAATATAAAACATCTATATAATAAAAAAATTCCAAAAAATCAAGAAAATAAAAAATTCTATCTTATACTTAACCATGTGGTTGTGGATAGGTGAAACACCATCAAAATTTTACCAAAAAGACATCATTTTCCATCCAAGTCTCCCAACATGCATCCCCGGCAGGGAAAGTTATGGCTCATTTTGTCATCTCTTACAACATATTTGTCCCCATCCATATCCTCGTATGTATCCTCTCTTAGGGAAAAACCATTTCCATTTTCGCAAACCTACATCGCTTGGGTATTAAACATGGCAAAAATAAAATGCATTTGTTAAACAATTATTTGTTTGAGTTTGTTTTCTTGTGCTTGTTTATTTTCTTAATTATATTACATTGTAATTTGATTTTATCCAAATACAACATCTTACAAACATTGGTATTATGGTTGTGTATATCATAGTACTTATTGTTTTATGTTAATATTAAATAAAGGTTGTTCCAAACCATATCAATGTGCAAGACAAGCAACATCACCTCGTTCTTATATTTTTCTATCCTATCAACCATCCATCCTATTTGTGAAATAGCCATCCAATTTGTAAATTCGGTCCATCGATCCCTTCCTCGAATCTGCTTTGAAGTGGCCTATCGGTCATCACTTCCAAGTCCCCTGCTCTATTCCAATTTACCATGCTAATATGAACTAATCCTCCCTCCATGATCATTTCTCCTCTTTTTGAGAGTCCACCCACTTCTTCTATCACCACATGGTCTCTCGAGGGGGCATCCTCCTATCAATTTATCCTCATCCCTCCTATCGTAATATTATGTGTACTACTTTATTTGAAAGGGCATTGCTAACATGACACCCTCCCAAATATGGGAAAATGTAAACAACTAAAATCGCCATATTAGACTTAGTTTAAAGGCAATTAAATCATATTAATACCCATTTTCATTTATTAATTAACAACATTCTCGTTAATTAATGATATCCCTCTTCTCAATAATAATTAATGACATTTCATTAATCAAAATTCCTTTTTTGTTAATTAATAACCCATTATTAATTAACTAGAAATCCCTCTTCTTCTATTAATTAATGATACTTCATTAATTAAATTCCACATTTGATTGCCTCTAAAACTCATCAATTTACTCTAAAAATCCTCTTAAATAGCTTCTATAATATAATTCAAACACATTAATTAATCTCCAATTGATTAATTAGGCCTCCTTTATCCCCATCCAAGTCCTATGGAGCACTAATACCATTTAATTGCTCTAAATCCTACTTAACCAAGCTTAATCCTACCTAACTAAGATTAGGCCTACTTTACCATTATCCCATATGCATAAAAATGAAACTCTTCCTAAGAAGATAAGGCTATAAAAGCAATTATCTACCCCATCCTAAAACGCACCATGTCCTTGTAAGACATATATAGACATTCTCTTTAAGACATCTTGTCAAAACCTTTGTTGGAGAACAAAGATGATAATTGAATATGGCACAAGCTTATTTGAATGGGCCTCTTGCTCCATCAAAAACCCTTAGATACCAAATTCCACCCTTGTCTTGTGCACATTGGCTCGATGGGTCATTTACACATCGAGATAAAATCCACCAATTAAGGGAGGTTTTTGTTTTCATGTTTTGGTTATATAATTCCATGTTTTCTTCCCTTTGATAGATTTATCTTGATGTAGTTGTATTATATATATATTATGATTTACTTACTAAGTTATAGTTTGATTTTTACTTGTTTTACATGCATATAGAAAATAAATTCAATGTAGTCATAATTTCAACCAATGTGGAATGTGAAAACATCATACCGAACTAAGTCTAGACCAATGTGGAATGTGAAAAGACAAGTTTTTGGACCAAAGTGTCACTCACGATTGAATCAATTTCATGTTGTCAATTTTTATCTTATTAAATATTTCCACATCATACCCAAGGTTTTTATCAAGGCTAGAATACACATACTAACTTCATGGAAATTAGTATCTTCGACATTGTTGAGTGTTTGTCCTTTTATAGAAGACATGATAATTAATGGTTCTAAATAAGATAATGAAGTCTTTTGGGGTGTTTTTGAAATATTTTCTATAGGATTTGGACACTTACACTTAGGCTTTTCCTTTTGTGGTGGGATTATTTTAGATGTATCTTTAATATGAGTTTGTATATATGTATCACATTAGGTTGGTAAGAGGATTCTGAAGTTCAATATTCATCATTCATTATTTTTGCAATATATTATGCCTCTTGTGTGTGATTTAGGATAGATTTTAAAAATGTATGAGCCACTGAGTTATGTCCACATGTCCCTAGACATATAGAAGGGAAATTTAGTTTGGCTGATTTCCCAATGTTATCCTTTTGTTTGGGTAACCAATTTTGTGTACTTCACAACTTTGTATCATTTTTTTCTATAATGAGGTGGTTATAATGACCAAACACCGTAATTTGTTGTTGTAAATTATAACATTAATTTGTATTATGTCCATTAAGTCTATGGTAATCACAAAATGTTATTATGTGTTATTTTTGTAATCAATATGCGGGGTGAAAAGAGATGGGAGGTAATGTGATAAGACCCTCATTGAGTAACATAGATAATATGTGACTCCATATGTAAGTGGTAGAGGTAGGGGTAGGAGATACTTTACTTCGGGGTATTCACTCTATGTGAGATCATAAATGATTATCTTTATAGGTTGTTATGGGTCTATCAAAATACCTTTTCTCATTTGTTATGAGTTAATATAGTTTGCTTAAATGTGAATCTATATGGGATACTTGGGTCTTAAGAGCATCGACACTGTTCTTTAAAGAATAATATTAACAACTTGTAACATGTACAACTAGAGGCTCTGCTTATGTGTGAGGTAGGATTAGGAAGTGATGAGGGTCATCGTTACTTCAATTTAATTCATAATTTGTCAAACCAAGGTGGTGTCCAATGGCTATATGTAATAAGAAGGAGAGAAACATTTTCCTAATATTCATTTTTACTAAAATTGAAATTTAGCAAGAACTTAATTCACAAACTACACTATGAATCCAAAAAAATTATAATCAAATTAATTAAAGTAAGTAATATAAAGTAACTCTAATTATGTGATCGCATAATTCATTAATCTGTAGTTTTCTCAACAATAGGAAAATTAAATGCTTTGAAAGAAACTAGAGCATAATATTATTCTATAAAATACCATAAATTGTACTCCTCCTTGGGTGAGAGAAACCCTTTCTCTTCCCTCATTTGGATCTTAAGAACTTATTAGATAGTCTCTAATACAAATATATAGTAAATTGGAGTTGTATTCATATAATATTGTTGTTACAAAAATATGAAGATGAAGATCCTCATCCTCCACCTAAAATTATGATGGTGTATTCATAATATATATGCAAAGTTTGAATTAGTCGAGCCTCTATGAATATAGAACTATCTTTTACGTTCATGGGAAATTTAATTACAACAAACAATCCTAAAAGAACTCAATCATGTCCTAACCTTGCCAAATGATAAGTTTGGAGATAAAAAATGGTTAACTTCTTCTATTGAATAATTAAGACTCATCCCACATTCATAGGAACAAAATATGACAGAGTACTTAATTCCTATTTTCTAACTTCTTACGTATCATATGACATTTAACTTCCATGTGTACATTTGTTTTGATTCAAAGGATCATGATCCTAGGATATCCTTTCATATTGAATGATAAGTGTTCTCTCAAATATTCTTCTAGATAAGTGTACAATAGTTTGGAATTGTTGTTGAGTATTTTTAAGCTTCAGAGTGTTAGTAATAGGCTTTTGAATATCCATCCAAAACTACTACGTATGAGTTTAGATCTTCTATGTGTTAGTCTAGAGATTCTTCTTATATAAAACTATGATCCAAAATAATATATTGTCCTTCAATCATTCTTCATCTACATCCAACATGCCCTATTTTACATAATAACACATCTTTCTTGCAAGAATTTTTAGGTGTTAGGAAATTATTAGATCATATTTATTTTACTTGCAAAGATTAATTCATTATATACCTCATGTTTCATCTTTAAAATAGTAAAAATACTTTAAAATACAAATAATTTCATTCCAAATCTTACTCAAAATAGAGGAGAAAGTGTTACTTTTAGTCTGTAAGATGAGATATTTTATGGTCTTATCGTTTCCCTCAAACTCAAGGTCTTATAGGAACTCCTGCAACTTCCTTATCCTTCGGATGCATGGATTCTAATAACTTGCTACAATATGATTTTACTTTTTTTTGAGATGAATATTTCATCCCTTTTTAAGTTTTAAATGTTTTAACTAAACATACATAAAAAGGATGAATATTGTTATAGGTGGATATTCTGATTTAATTAAATTCCAACATTAATTGTAAAAATCAGAATAACACTTTCCAAAGTGACGATTGATCTAGAAATTATCAAAATAAGAGGGAAAAAGTACACTTAACTAATTTCATGTGAATTTGGTAGTGTTTGAGTGGTCAGTGCAAGAACAGAAAATACGAGACTAAAAATGCATTTTTGTTGAAATTCTAACCTAAAAATGAGCCTGGTCAAAATTGTACAACTTAGTCCAAAGTGTTCATACGGTCCTAACCCTTTTGTATGGTCTTGGACCTACTTGGAATATGGGTTTGTAAAATTCCTAACTACTTCACCGCTTGGAAATATGGGTCACTATGTGTTGGTAATCTTCACTCACCTTTCGAATGGATTTCTAAATTTTGCTCAAACTGTAGGACCCTTGTAGTGTAATAAGGATTTCCTATAAAAAAATTAGGTGGGTTGATGGCACACTTGTGCACTGTCGATGTCACCACTACGCCAAAGAGGGTTCAAACTGCATTTTTTTCTCCTAGCATGTGATATCTATCATAGTGCAATCAAACTTGATAACCGTTCTTTGACAATGCTTTGCTTGAGTTTCACACTTTCTCAAATACTTGGGAAGGGTCACTTTAATTTCTTATAGAATCAAGATGGAGCCTCCTAGACTTGGAAGGAGACTTCAAACTTATAGAGGGTACTATCATATTATATGCGCATGCGTTATTTTGTATTATAGGGATATTTAAGTGCCTTTAGTGTTTGCTTTTACATGAGTTCTTAAAGTTCCAGGTTACCAAATGAGGTATGATTTAATTTCTTATATATGCTTTTGATTTTTTTATTTCATGAAAGGTTGACCAAGGGGACATATTTATCCATAATAATGTTATATAATTAAAATAATTAAATCAAGACATGTCGGTCCAAAAATATATAATAGGGTCTAGATTGACATCTCGTTAAAACCGATTAAACCGACATTTTTGATTGGAGAGAAAAACATATTTCAAATTTCTCTCGAGACTAAGAATGATTGTTTCTGGATGTATTTTATGTATTTAAACTTGAGAGATAGATGACAGAGAGGTGTGCAAAGATGAACAAGTGTATAAAGTGTTATAAAGGTATGCTAAACAAGAGTGAAGAGAGTGCATTTGTCCATGCAAGTGTGTAATGTCAAGATCAATAGTGTCAAAGGATAAATTTTCAAATTTGAGTTTCTACATTTATCCCCCTTTAAGTATGAAATGAAATTACATGCTTAAAGGAAAAGATACCTGAGTGTGTAGACACTTTTTCTTCACTCACAATAATTTTGTTTTGCAGTATCCCATTGTGTTGGTGTTGGCATGCTCCAAAATGAAACCTGCAACATAAAGTGTAGTCAATGCCCAAGATAGGAAATTGAATTGTAACTCAAATGTAATGAAAGTATTGTAATGAAATGTTCAACAAAAAAATCCTAAAAGAGATGAACACATGGAAGAAATACACTTATTTGTTTTGTAAAGGGAATGTGCTCTCGTTCTTGTGCCTTGAAGATTATAAATTTACTAAATTTGATGGAGAATTGGGGGTGACCAATCCCTAATTTGTACGAGGTCGATGTGTTAAGTGTACCAACCCAACACAAATGCCAAAGAGAAGAAAAAAGACGAGGATCAAAAATACCCTATGAAGGAAGAATATTGTGTATCAAATTCATTTAACAACTATGACATTTTCCCCTTAAGCTCAAGAGGATAGGAAAGTCTACCTATAAAGAAATTAGCTGATTTGATACCTTCCTTAACCCCATGTACCATACTACTGCAAAAAACGAATATTGTCCCAATTCTGCAAATTAGGACACATAGTATAAAAGAGAAATACGTGCTCCCATACTCTTCCCATGTGCCACACAACTGAATAGAAAATGAGTAGAACTGATGCATGCTTAAATATGAGTGGAGAAAGGAGACCCATGGCCCTAACATGTCTAAAATCAAGATGAAACTCGGTATCATGGAGGAATAGAGAATGAAATGCTTTATGCCCATGAATCTAAGTATGAAACCATATGAAATTGTTATTCCAATGATGAAAAACCTGAGAATATTGAAAGATATGGAGAAATTTTCATTTGGGAAAAACCATATAATTGGATTAGAACCGTCCATATGGTCCTCACCATGTTATATGTTTTTTACCATATGCATATTTTATTGATTTTTTGTGTTTGAGTCTAATTTTGAGGTATTTATGTATGCCTCTGCATATGTCTATGCCCAAAAAAGTGCATGTTTCTAGTGGAAATGTAGAATAAAACCCCATATGTTTTCCCCTCTTTTGAGGCATGTGTGATGAATAATTTGAGTGCATGGCTCAAAATAAAGTATATATACACATCTCTCGAGATGTTGAGAATTTTTTTACAACATCTAGAAAGTGATGTTGTGGTCACAAAGAATAAATTATACTTGCAGGGGGATGCAATTGGTAAAAACCATTGCACAAGCAAAATAAGAGCAACAAGAAAATGAAACATGATAACCATAACAATGTTAATACAAAAACAATATAAAACCATTTGTTAGTCAAAAAAGTGCATACAATGTGAAAACACGTAGAAATAGGTCAAACAATGTCACATAAAAGGTGAAATTCCGTAAACATGGGACACCCACGATGTCGCAAGATAATCAAGGCCATTAACCTTTGAAATAAGAGATGACAACCACACACAAGGCATGATGTCACAAACATGGGATACCCACAATGTTGCAAGACAATCAAGGCCACAATCATAGTAGAAAACAAAAATACACACACAACTAACAAACATGAATGAAAAAATAGGGTATCTAACTAGGATGAAAAAACATAACATATGATGTATAAGAGATATCTTGAAGTAATAATTGTAAGTGTTGCACATGATACATGTTGTAGACACAAAATCAAGCACTTACTATTATTTACCATAACACCAAGTATGGTTTTTTATATATGGATCTTGCTTAAGAAAGTTATTCATTAGTGACCCATTCCATAGTCCATCTACTTGTCTTGTTGGTTTTTATTGTTTTTATCTTTCACACTTGTCACTCATACACCCAGTTTTAGTTAGGTCATAGGGATCCTTGTCAATTAATCTCCACTCATTTGTCATCGTTGTCTCTCTGGACACTAGCACCTAGGACTAGACACTAGCATCAGGTGCTCTTGTCCATCATGGGTGCCCGTGTCCTCTTTATGTTTTATTTTATTTTTGACATTTTAGGTTGGTCTTTTCAGTTTTTCCTCTCATATCTCGAGGTACTAGTCAACATGTCGAGTCATTAGTGTCAAAATTCAAGCAAGAGATCCCTATATAAACACAACATACATACCATTATAATGGCGGGAAATTATTATCAAGGGCTATCTATCTACATATCTCAAGGGACTGCATTTGGGTGCATTACTCTACATACACACTGCATAGGAAGGGGAGTTCATTCTATTCCATCCACACATTTACATTTTATCTAGCTACTACCCGTTATCTTGGCGTCATTGGCACAAGGGTGACCTAGGAGAATTATTGCACACACAAGCACATAAAACTACATTGGGTCTGAGATGTAGTGCAACGCTCAGTCATAAGTTCACCATTGTGACAAATTGAGGACAATCTAACCTCTCATTTTGCATCTTTATTTTTTTAGGATTTGATGTCTTTTTGAGGGTTTTGCAGGAGGATATTTGTGTGCAGATTTACAAGTACCCGATGATCCAAGTGTGACATAAAGGAGACTAAAGGTGAACAAGTGTGAAGCCCTAGCAACACTATCGAACTAAGTTCGACCATTTTTACAGACTTCAGCACCCCCATGAGGTCTAAGGCACCCATGAGACCCCCATATCCTTACTCATGCACCCGTGTCTAGGAATTGCGAGCATCTATGCATTTTTCTGAACCTAATTGTGACTTCCTATGCTCATGTTCCATCACATTCTCTATTTTAGACTCACTTCGGGATAAGAAAAATTAAGATAAGTACCTTATCCCTCTCATTTCCTTTCATAGTTAGAATTAAATAAATTGTTTAGCATTTATATTTCATTGTATATTAGTTATAACAAATCTTTGCATTTAGATTTTAATAAAATATTCAGATTTTATTAAATCACATGTGTTAGTCATGTTAGTCCAAAAGATAACAAATACATAACATGTATATGTAACTAAGTGTAATGAGGAAAGAAAGGAACTATAATGGAGATATGGAACTTGAATATAATATGTGAAATTAGATATCCCCAAAAGTTAACGATCGGAAAAGGGGAGGCCAACACCTATCATTTTGTATCACTCTATGTATGTCATGTATTATGCTCAATAAACCATGTGAACGTATGTGTGTAAAGAATAAATGATATCTATCAAACCAAAGGAATAAACAACATGTATAATGTAAAGTGCAAACAATGTATGCTATAAAACTAGGTCTTGATTTTATATTTTTAAATATTTAAATGTTTTTATATTTTGAAAATATTTCAGTTTTGATATAGAGTATGCAACTAAAGGTGGGAAACAAGGTTGCCCCCGAGTGTGTGTGTGTGAAAAGTGAGGTTCGGGTGTGTAATCTCCCTCAACAGATCAAATTGAACCTATAAATAAAGTGTGTCATTGGGAAATGAGGGGGAATAGTCGATAACTACCAAATATCATCAAAGAGGTCATCAATGATGGGTCTTGGATCAATGATATTAGAATTTTTAGAAGCATGTGTCAATAAACAATCCTATCACATGGAAGTGATTAAGTGCCATAATATATTCCTCATTAGTGTAAGAGGGACCCCGCATGCATGAGCACGAGTCTAATGTGTTATGTTGGTATAATAATAAGGAAAATAATGATTACGAATAGTGACCATGCCAATAGTAAGTGGGAAAATGATGCTTGTATTGTGATCTTGATAATACTAGAAATATGTCATAGTCAAGATTTTCCAAAAGCCAATGGGTTAGGTTCGGGTCAAGAGAAACCCAAACTTTGGTGGTGATAAAACCTAAACTAAAGGCTATTGTGAGCATAATGAATCCTTGATACTTGATAGCAGTGTTGGTTCCCAATCTAACACCTTAGACAAGGAAATGATGAGAAAGGGGACAATGAGAAAGGATAAACTTGTTGATGTGTCATTTTGTATCTAGGGATGGATCTATCTATCTCTCTTAACCATTCCTTATGGGAATGATGGGGAGACACATGACTAAGGATGTGTTTGTTCTCCTACTACTTTATGGTCCTGCTTGAACTAAGGTGGAAGACTTGAAAGGTGGCTTATAAGGGAGAGTGAGATATTATATTTCAAACCCTCAAACTTGTTGGAACCTCAATCTGAGATCAAATGCAACCATAAAATGCAATGCTCATTCAAAATAATGGTCATGCAAGAATTGCAAACATTTGATACATCAGACATAAGCCATTGAAGATAGATAAAATGTGATCACAAACATCATTGTGTATATTGTTGGAAAATTGGGATATGATGATGTTGGGATGCTTATCTTCATACATCATGACAAAAACACTTGTAATATGCGAGGAAGGTGTAAATTGTAGGCATACACATGTAAAATAGGAAAAGATAATGTAATTTGCGGGGGTAGGATAGAATGTTACATAGTTAAATGAAGTGGGGGTGGTGGATATCATGGGGAGAAGTATCGGTGCCCGTCATTCCAACCTCTTTTACGCTTTTAAAATATAGAGAGACAAAATTAAGAGAACATAACCTTCAACTCACATTCATTGATACCAAATTCGTGAAAACAATACCAAATAACCTCTAAGTCTTCAACACATATACGTATGCATAAATATTCAGTAAAAATTTTATTACATCAATTCATAACACCCAAGATAAACTCAAGGGCTATAAGCATTCACCTCCTAAGTAATATTACAAAAAGGATTTTAAAACTAAATAAACATTGTAAAGTAACACAACATAATATTTATTTTGTAGACACAAAATCAAGCACATATTACTATTTTACTATGTTGTCAGTATGTTGTTATATGCATGAATCTTAAGTAAGAAAAGTATTCACTAGTGACACTATCTCTTGTCCATATACGTATTTGATTGCTTTTTACTGTAACTCTCTTCTACATTTGTCATTTATGTATCCATTTCTCGTGTAACAGGATTCCTCTATGTCTATCTTTTCACTTTTTTTAATTTATCTCAAGACACTAGCACCCACTCTAGACACTAGCGCCTAGGTGCTTGTGTCCCTTCTGAACACTTATGTCATGTTTATTATTTTTACACATTTTGACATTTTTGGTTGGCCTTTTCACTTTTCTTATCCTTATCTCGTGTTCATAGTTGGCCTTTTGTGTCACTAGTGTCAAAATTCAAACAAGAGACTCATATATATACACAACATACACACTCTTAGTCTGGTTGGAAATTTAAAGGGCTATCACATCTACACACTATCAAAAATATCAAAAGGGACTGCATTTTGGGCTACATACACTGCGTATAGAAGGGGAAGTGCTAATTCCATGCCACACATTTTCATCAAAGCTAGCTATAGTTTTCTATTTTGACATCATTAACACAAAGGCGAACCTAAGGAAAATATTTTACACACAAGCATGCAAAACTACATGGATTCTAAGATGTAGTGCAATGCTCGGTACTAAGTTCAC
This sequence comes from Taxus wallichiana var. yunnanensis, assembly GCA_018340775.1. Lineage (NCBI taxonomy): Eukaryota > Viridiplantae > Streptophyta > Pinopsida > Cupressales > Taxaceae > Taxus > Taxus wallichiana. The sequence continues at coordinate 338,773,162 of CM031243.1, read as the reverse complement.
TCATTAGGTGATCATCGAGGTCATTCCAACTTCACATATTGCATATTTTATTCAAATTTGATGTGTTCGTAGCTTGTGTAGATAGTTAGGGTTTTTTTGCAAGTTACATGGGTGTGATTGAAAGAATAACAATGAAGTCAAAGTGAAAAAAGTAGATATTGGAGTCAAGACCCTCGGACCCAAAAAAAGAGAAAATCTTGAATATTCACATAGACACTAGTGCTTAGAACGGGACACTAGCACCTAAGCACTCCTAGCACTCCCGCCTCATGTGGGCACTTCTCTCTGCTTAGTACGAGTCTCATAACTCTCTGCTAGCCACCGTGACATTATTCCCGATTAGATCCAGCAAATACACAATCCCAACTACCTCGAAATCACGTAGGATCCAGATAATTCATCTATCTCTCTCATTTTCTTAGATTTTTACATTGCTTGAGTAGTTAAAATTTGTATATTACTATATATTGTCATTTGTATACCACTTGTTACATTAGTAACTCTGAAATAAATATTTAATTCAATTTATATTAAATCATTTGGTGAACCTACTCTTTTTCGAAATCCTTGCCCTAGGATCCTAAACCCTCATGGCTAAAAAAAGGTTCCCATATCCAAAGCACGATATGACCTATATGCACATGCAACCAATATTTTCCAATGCCTCTGAATAATTTGAATTTTGTAACCTCATGCATAATCCTCAATATGATCCAAAAGTCCTCCAACAACTCCTTGACTTCCAAAACTCTCTTCCTATTGGTTTCTAAAGCCATGATTTTTATATAGTTTCCCCTGACCAAAACTTTGCCACATGTTCTCCTCATCTACAATGGCCCCACAATGATCCTACATCCTCCTCTCCTCTTGTCTATGGCAAATGATAGCATTAATATAGATTATTTGTATAATGAGGTTTTTGCTTGTGAAAACAGAGATACTAATGAATTTGATTATAATAATGAAAATTTAAATATGATAAATGATGTTTCTAGTCAAGTTGAATGTGAATCGATACCCTCTTACCATTCCTACTTCTAACATTGTTCCAAATGATTTCCATGATAAATCCAATGCTAAACTACTACAAATTCTGTGTATGTTGATGATAATCTTGATGAAATCCTTCCTTGCAAAAATGTGAATAATAGTCACTCGATTATGCTTCTAATAATGCACATGATAACAATGTGTTTCTTCCATTAAGGATGTTAAATGTGAATCTATACCTTTTTATTCTAATTCTGAACTTATTTCCAATGATGGCCATGTTGACACCAATCCTACCCCTAATACACCTCTTACTATGTCTCATGATCCTACACCTAGTATATCTGTAGAGCCACAATCATCTCCTCCTCTCACACCTCCATCCCCTCTTTCCACATCCACTCCCCCTTCTCAAGTTCCTATGATCACTCACAATGGCAAGATTTAACCCCTTAATGTGCCTATCACTTCCCATACCATCCCTTCACAAGATATCCTCTCTCTCATGCATGTTATTGGTAATTTGAAAACCCAAGTTCATACCCTTACCCTCGAGATTAAAGCCTATTATGCCTCCATTGACAATAATTCCCTTCCTAGAAATCCCATTCCTAAGAAGATTCACAATTCTATTTTCCCTAAGGGTTTCATCATGCCTACTTTCTCATGTTTTGATGGCACAAGAAATCCTATTTGCATCTAAAATATTACCAATTAGCCATGGATTTTTATTCCAATGATCAATTGTTACTCAAAGCCTTTCATCATAGCGTTGTTGATCATAATCTCTAATGGTATACTCATTTACCTAATGGATCCAAAGTACTTATTATGATATAGAGGATGCTTTTCTAAGATGTTTTATTTCTAACAATGGTCCTAAAGTTACATATGAACACTTTCCTTCTTTGCATCAAGGAAAGAAATAACCAATCTTAGATTACATTTTACGCTTTAATTCTTGCATGCATCAATTACTCTTTTAACATATTGATCTAGAAATGTAATTTATCTTTTTTCGTGTCTTAATTCCCCCATTTAAATAAAAGCTATTATATGATACATGTGATTCATTTACTCTTTTATGTTATAAAGTTATTGAATTAGAAAAATACTTAATTGTGGATCATGTTATGACATCGACTTCTACTACTTTTATTCCTCCCTTGCCTACTAAGTCTTATCCTCTTCCATTTATTGACCCTCCTCCACGGTCACCATCTCCTCATCCACGTAAGCATCTTCCTTCCCCACCATCGCGTTAACATTCACCTAAGTCCCCACCTCCCACTTATGAACCATTACACTTTTCAAATACAAATAAACCACATGATGTCTTGTGTACCTTACTTGATAAGTGACTAATATGTTTACCTTATAACCAACATCATCCCCCTCACCAGTTGCACCGCCATCGTGACTACCCTTTTACAATTTCCACCATGCATCAATGGCTACCATGAAAATTACCGCTATGATCTCCATGATAGACTACAACAATTGGAAGATAAAGGTTTCATTGTCTTCCATTCCCACTCTTGCGAGCGCTCTCTCTTTCTTATTCCACATAAGCACACCTATGCCATCATTAGCTTATCTCATTCACCTCCTCCAAAGGTTATTATTTGTCCACCTCCTAAGGTCATTATTCATTTACCTCTCCAACTCTCTCACCTCTAGCCACATCATCTCACCCTACCCAAATTGTTGTTATATCTCATTGGCTTCCAAAGAAGCTTGCTTCGCACTTCCCACCATCACATCTCCCATTATTGGCACCATTTCCTTTGATATCCAATTCGACACCTATACACATGTTGATGTTGTTTCACATGATCCTACTACATATCGCATGCATCTTCACCTCTAGTAGATGATATCCATTTCCATCTCATTACTCGATGATGCACTCATGTTTTTAAGGTTCATACATGACTGTTGAGGGAATTGTTACTAAAATGAACCTCACTCTCACACTGGGGCGATCACTCTTCTTCCCCTTTCATCCTCATCACACACGATTACAAACATTATTTTACATCTCCTCATTGTGAAATTATCAATGCATCATTATGTCATTCTCTTATCTTATCTAAATCACATTGCCATTTCTACTTACCTACCACATTGCATCACATACATACATTTCTATTTACCATATGCTATATTATTCAATGTTATTCACATACCAATTCCTATTCAATTACTTCTTTAGCAATTCATTCCACATCATAAAAAATTTCAACAACCAACAATATATATTAAATCAATAGTTCCAACAATGCACGTAGAATCTAATAAACTAAACAATCACTACCAAGTACAAATCATAATCATCACATAGTATACAATGAACATCAACAACAAAAGTGACATTAACACATGTCTATATATATATCTAATCCAAAATCATAATTACAAAATAAAATCACCGGGAGGAAAGCCCCACACCTCAATACATCATATACATCATATATCATCCTCTCTATCACTATCTATCATCATGGGAGCTCTAGAACTCGAATCTTTACCGCTCACTCTACGCCATTAGTATCGAGATCTATATCTCTTTAATTGGCTCCGCAATATGAAAATCTCTTCCGTTTCTCCAGATATCATCCTCGCAACTCCACATATTGTGAAAATACATCCTAATCTAGGCCTCCTCCCACCATAGCCTTTATCGCTCTCTTTGTCTTTGCATGAGAGCTTCATCATGATCGCTCAACAAAACTATGCACGTGGCCACCACTATCACCACAAGCTCAAATAAATGGGCATTCTCACCCACAATCATGTCCACCCACTCTAGCATCCATCCTTCAACGAGCACATCTGGGGCACGTTCTGAGTCAATGTGCGTATGGAAGTATCTACAATCAGTGTCCAATAAGCATCTCCTACAATCACATGACAAATATTAACTACTACACACCTTCGTATCTATCAACAATATCAATATATCAAAAAATAACAAATAGAAATGAATGATACTTATGCTCTACTCATTTCGTCGTTATATCGCTATATCGAGGCGGGTTCCCGAGCCTCAACTCCTCCAACCGTTGGCTCACTTGCCACATAAACACCCATTGGAAATAACAACACCATTCAAAGTGTGTTTCCCCACTGACTATATAGACTTGAGTACACCCCACGTTATACACCTATATAGGCCCTATGGTTTAATTAGCCTCATCGGTCCTAGGGGCACCAGTTGTGCTCTGTAGGGCTTGGCCTCGACCTTGGTCATATTGGGGCCCTAGTAGATCGACACCATATATACAGCTCTGCTGGGCACATCTTGGGCCATGTCAAACCTGTCTAGACACTCTCTTACCCCTGAAAAACTCTACTACCCTTGGGAAATGATCCTCTAACCATATAGTGCACCGAATACACCAAAACTAAACACCATCCTCTAACCACCCTCCATTGTCTCTATACGGTCTCTATATAATGACCCCTAGGCCCATCTGATATATCATTGACCTATATGTGGTCATATCCATCTTCCTACTGCGGGTACCTACCCACCTCACCACAAATATTTCTAGTCAAGCCCAATCAACCCGTGGCCCATTGAGTGCCCTCAATATAGTTATGTGTTCATAGGCCCATACATGCAACAAATTAGTAGCTCCTAACCCACCTATGTGATCCTCTTGAGTAAACCTATACAATTCCTTGTATAAATGGGCTAACACACATCGTGCCCATGCATATATAGTATCGTGCTCCTCTATAATGCGACAAATATCATGCATCTTGTAAAAATTCCAACTCCACCACCCTCCACTTCCACTGATGAATCTATAACTACTGCGATAAATTTCCACAATCATGAAACCCCATATCTCACAATCGCATCCAAGCTAATATATGCTTCGGACTGTCCTCAAGACCCTATAAAATATTATCGTGCTGCCATAATCTGATTACGAGCATTTAATACATCCATGATCTATACTTTATCTCCAACAATAGGCAACCATATTATCCTATTTATGTAATCTAATGTCACCATCATCTCGCCACTTGGTAACTAAAATATACAAGTATCCATGCACCATCTCTCACACAAAGCAATCAATAACGACATATTATGGGGTATCTCCCCGATCGTAAATGTTCACAAGTTGACGTGGTCCAATATATCCCACTCATCATCTATCAACCCCAAACTAAGTAACATACTAAAGTGATGGCCCACCTAAAACTCCTTGAATGTATACCTTGTTGTACAAACACAATAAAACAAAAAAATGCAATATCAACACACCAAACATACTTCAATAACAACCTCAAATCAATAAAATTACATGTATTTCACAAAATAGTACTAAAAATCCTTCCCTTGGACACTAGTGTCCAGGACGTAGGTCACTAACACCCATAAGTAGGTCACAAATGGGCGCTAGTGTCCCAAAGGACAAAAACACCCCGTCCGCTTCTCTTGGTCGAAACGCGTAATTCTACAAAATTTCATTTTTTTCTAAAATTGATAAAAACAAGCATATTTGACAAAAAAATTCAAAATTTGGTCACACATACCAGCTCCTTGGTCGTCTGTGGCATAGCCAATATACCATAATAATTCAATATTACTATATATAGTAATTCAAATTTAGTCCATACCATATATAGTTACTTTACCTACCACTAGTCTTACAACTAATACACGACACATGGTTAAGCCCATATCTTAAGCCTTGTTACTTCGTTTTCCACCCCATTCAAGACATCCACATCACGATTTCCACTAGCACCATAATATATAAATTTTCCCATTCTATATTCATATCTAGCACATGTACTAATCAATATATATGCATACTTTTTCAATACTACTACCTCTTCTACTACTATCTCTCATTTACTATTACAACTTTTATTACAACCTGTGGTTTCGGATCAATGTTCATTTCTCCACCTTTCACCCTTTCGCTGAAAAGGGGCATACAATTCATCGACACTCTTAGTACATTACTATCACAATTTTCTATTATCTCATTCAAACATGGTTACAATTATTCTATACGATAATCAATACTTGTTGGCATTCCAAATCTATCCCCCTAAACAACCTAATCTGGGAAAACCAAAACCTATTTGTGAGTAATATACTAAATACTTCTTATTCAATTAATCTCTATCACTCAAATCAATCAATTAATACAATGATCACCGTTACTATCGATCCTAGATGACCTAACTTGGGAGCTGAATTACATCACCATCGCTTCCAAATGACCTAACTTCCATATAACACTATTCAAAATGGAACACTTATTACTTTTGTAAGAGTGGGTACAATGAGACATTGTTGCCTTTCCTATACTACTCCTATGTGGGTTCTTAAATCAAGAACAAGTTACAATCTGAACTAAACAAGTAACAAATTTTGTCTTTATCCATCTATAATGGGCATATCTTTTGGGAAAGTGTCATGAAAGGAGAGAAAATAGACTTCTCTCTCCAACATTTTTCCTCCGGTGGTAGGATGCCCAAATCCTCCCATTATCAACAAATCGGGTTGGGAATTGATCACTCCTACCCCTCTATCACCTTTGACAAACAATCCAACATCTCCAAAGACATCATGACTATTTCTCCAAGCTACTCCTTATGAAAATTTGTTATCTCCTATTACGCCACATGGGTCAAAAATTTGATCCATGATTCACCACGCTATGAGTTTCTTTATTCTACACAAACTCTACAAATACAAGCTTCTCCGAATCTATATAGGCATGTTCCTTATTTCCTTTACACTACTTGAATTTCATTCAAATAACATAAAGGGAGGAAAATTTAGACACCAAATCATGCACATATTACTATTTTACTATGTCTTCAATATGTTGTTATATGCATGAATCTTAAGTAATAAAAGTATTCACTAGTGACACTATCTCTTATCCATCTATGTATTTGATTGATTTTTACCGTAACTCTCTTCTACATCTGTCACTTTTGTATTCACTTCTTGTCAGGTCATAGGGATCCATGTTTGTCTATCTTTTCACATTTGTCATTATTTATCCTAGACACTAACACCCACTTTGGACACTAGTGCCCAAGTACTCGTGTCCCTTTTGGACGCTTTCTGTCTTGTTTATTATTTTTACACATTTTGACATTTGTGGTCGACCTTTTCACTTTTCTTATCCTTATCCCATGTTCATAGTCGGCCTTTTGTGTCACTAGTGTCAAAATTCAAACAAGAGACTCATATATATACACAACATACACACTATTATTCTAGTTGGCAATTCAAAGGGGCTATCACATCTACATATTATCACTACTATCAAAAGGGACTACATTTTGGGCTGCATACATTGCATAGGAAGGGGAATTGTTGAATTCCATACCACACATTTGCATCAAAGCTAGCTATAGCTCGTTATCTTGGCGTTATTGGTGTGATGGAAAACCTAAAGATACTATTTTACACATAAGCCCACATAACTACATGGATTCGAGACATAGTGCGGTTCACATACTAAGTTCACTCATTGGGTGACCACCGGGTCCGATATTTACTTCGTATATTACATATTTTATTCAGATCCAATGTGTTTATGAGCTTGTGTAGATAGCTAGGGTTTATTTAATAGGTTACAGTGTGTGATTAAAACCCTAACAACGAAGTCGAGTGACAAATCAAATATTAGAGAGAAGACCCTCGACCCGGAAAAGAGGAGATCCTGAATATCCACATAGACACTAGTGCCCGAGCACTCCCATCCTCATGTTGGTGCTTCATTCCCACATAATATAGAGTTTAAGAACTCTTTGTTTGCCACTATGATATTATTCCTAGTTAGATCCAACAGATACACAGTCCCGACTACTTCTAGATCACGCAGAACTAGCTAAGTCATCTATCTCTCTCATTTTCTTAGAGTTTTACACTGCTTGAGTACTTATAATTTGTATATTAATGTATATTATCATTTGTATACTACTTGTTACATTAAATTTACTCTGAAATAAATATTTAATGTAATTTATATTAAATCATATTCAATGACCAATTATATGCAAAAACTAAAAAGAACTCATTTGTATTTCATTGATTAACAAGCATAAGATTACATCAAAATTGATATTCATTAACGTGCTCTCACTTATATTCCAAAATGTCTGACTTAAGCATGGAAAATAGTTTTGTATACTCCCACTAGACAAGGGAGGCATGAAAATTTCTCCCAATGCTTGTTAATGACTATATAATGTAATCACCTTAGCAAATTCCCCAAAATAGAACCCCTTATAATGAAGACATACCTTCATTCTTATACAAAAATTAAAGGCTTATACCTAGATACCCCCCATAAGCCCTAGAATTTCAAACTTGTGGGCCATTTTACCTTTGATTTGCAAACTAGATGGATGAGTTGTTCTATCTGAAAAGATTCCACCTTGATATGCCAGGCTAGAATGGTTTTGAATCATGATTAAATTATGTAGAGTGAAGGATATTCCTTTTGCAAACAAACTCCTTTTTGTCTCTTTCTTCATTTTTATCATTCATTGCATGCTCCGAGAAATATTTTGTTGCATGTTACATCAACTATTTCCAATCATACGATTTGATTCTTTCATTTGAAAGAATAATGAACAAAAAGAATAAAGAATGAGGAGAAGGAATAAAGAATGAAGAAAATATTTAAGAGGGGTCAAGATCTATTTAGTTTTCATTTATTTATACCTCCACTTTATTCCCGTACTTTTCAAATTGCTCAAACATCCCTAAATTTGGATCTTTATCTGACACATATGATAAAGTAAGATTATTTCTTGTTTGTATAAGACATTATCACACTCGGTTGAAATAAATCTTATTTTATTAATTATTTTAGCCAACTTATTCATATAAATTTCCATCTAAATGAATTTCTGAATGTAAGAATAATTGAGATCCTTTGGGGACTCCAATTCACCTGTAACATGCTATTGAAGAATTTCAATTAGATTTTTAGCATTTGCGGCTTCCTAAAGTGTATACCCCCGTGAGGGAATAATTTTTCAATCTTTGACCAATATTATCCATGTACTTCCCTAACTTCTCCCTCATGTTTTGGATTTTGCATATGCAATCTCTTGAAGTCACCATTCTGATCTTGATAGCCCTCTCGTATTCATACTATTTTCCTTTGCATGTTGGAAGCACAATGAATGGGGGTGAATCGCAGTTTTTAAATCTTTTACTTCAGTTATGTTAACTTGTATACATCATTCAAAGCATATAAATTCAACATTCATTAGCCAATGTGAGCTTATTAATCATGAAACGACCATTCTCAAGAACATAAAGCAAGAGAGAACACACGAACATGAGTTATAAAGTGGGAAACCCTCAAGGGGAAGAAAACCCATTGAGCCTTTGTATATATTACTCAACACAAAGGAATCTTAAGAATATTACACATCACAAGAGATTTATTAGTGAGGCACCAACTCCATAAGGAAACCAACCCATATTTAGTAGAGCATCCACTCTAAAAGGAGGATACAAACCCCTAAAATGACAGAGCACCCACCCGAATATGAAGATTGTCTAATGACCTTGTTGCTCAAACAACTGAATGTGATCACTTTTTCACCTCCTCAACACCCTCCCAAATAATTTTCTCTCCTTATTCACTCATACATGCACCAATTATTGGAAATTATAGGCACTGAGAGAGGGGGTGAATCAATGTTTATTCAAAATTTGACAGACAACTTAATTTCCTTAACTTTGATATGATGAAACCCCAAAATCATTCACAAGAAATCAACAAGAGAACACACACAAAGAGACATGATTTAATGTGAGAAACCCTTCAAGGGAGGAAAACTCACTAAAACCAAAGAACTAACTTGGATAAAAATGTCATGTAAATGTATAATGATTTCTCTGTTGAGCATCCACTCAACTTGAAGCATAAAGTCTAATAATTTGGTTAAGCTACCAACACGAGATGTTTCAAATTTGGTAATGGTTAATGCAATGAAGGGTATTTTTTAGTATTTTTTTATGATTTCATTTTGTGTTAAAATTGTGTATGAGCTTGTAGTGAGTTACTATTTTGAACAAATGTTGAATCAAAACATTTCACGAGAATAGAGGAAAGAAAAATGAAACTAGAACAATGAATTTGTAAACAAAATGGGGTTTTGTAAAGGGACCTTTCCCATGGTAACTTTAGACACAAAATCACGCACTTGGGTACATTTCTAGGTCCTAAAAGCATACTAGCATTTATATGATTCCTAAGAAAGAAAACTAGTGGTTGAAAACTATCTTTGGCCTCTTTTCTTTATCTCTTATTTTCTATTTAGTCTTACACACCCTACAACCCAGTTATAACTTTACTTATTTATATTTCATGGCTTCATACACCAGCGCCCAACCCGACAACAATGCCCAACCACTCCTACCCCTCTGGGAACCCCTCACACTTTCTCACCTTACTCACTCCTTTTGGGCCTCTTTTATATTTTAGGAATCTTCTTCACTTATGGGTCAGCCTTCCAATTGTCAATTACAAAATTCAAACAAGGGAATCATATAAATACATAGATGTGTGTTTAAAATGAAGAACTAAGCACTAAGCATTACTATTATCACCTAAGATTGCATTCCAAAGGCATCTAAAGCACTCCAAGGCATCCATATAGTATCTATTCAAGGGATAAGAGTTGCACCAACTCTTTAAACACTACATAGGAAAGGGAAGTTCATTCTATTTCATTCACACATATTATACATTTCTACACTCTAGCTACAACATGCTATCAAGTGCAACTTACACTCGAGAATCATTTCTACACACACTCACAAGAACTACATGGAGTCTCGAGATGTAGTGTGGTGCTTGGTCATAAGTTCACTCTTGGGGTGAGCGCTCGGGTCGATCGATTCCCCATTTTGTATTTTCATTTTTAGGTTTGATTTGGTTTGTGGGCTTTTGCAACTAAATCTTTGTCTTACAAACATGTGTACCTTCGGCAATTAAGGAGTGATTATCAAGTGTAAATGTTCTTTGAGGCACAATGAATTCAACATTACAAGGTTTTTTTTTGGACTCTTGGTTGTTCTTCCGCCATTCTTTCCCAATTAACCTTGTAAAGAATGTTTTTCTTCTTAGGTGAAAATTTTGGTGCGGGTGGAAGGTCTAACCTAAGATTGGTAACTCGGATTAACTCGATCCTCTGATCTATATTTTCTCATATATGATGGCCCTACCTCAGGAAAATATTATAAAGGTGGTGGTAGGGTAAGAGTTGCATCCTCTTTAGTGGGTGAATACTCTTCTTCCAAATGTTCAAGTTGATCCAAGGATTTTTAGATGAATGGAAGATTTGTGGTTGAGGACCTTTTGGGATGAATCTACCCTTGGAATATTTGGGTTTACTTATGTATTTCTCTTATCAAGTATATTCTCATGAGAAATTGTCAATTGAATGATTCTTATTAATACTATCATCCTCGTAAATAGTGCCAAAAATGATGAGCTTTGTTGTTAACTCTTCATTTTTATCAATTTTATTGTTGATGTCATTATGACCAGGGAAGTGTCCAAGGTGGTATGCAATAATATTTCCTTGTGAAATAAACAATTTCTGATGGAGCTATTTTTTTAGTGAGGGTTTTTGTTTTACTCCTAATCGTTCGAATTGAAATCTAAGCTAGATTCAAAGAAATTACACAAATCGTTAAAATATAATTGAACTGCTTCACTTGCAGAATTAAACACACAAAACTTGGAATTTGAAATTCACATTTGCTTGAAATATGAACATAGTTATAGAATTAAAATTTTAGTTTTAAAAGTCAAAGAATAAGAATTTAAAGTCTTTGAAATTAAATGGTACGCATATAGAAACAAATTAAACTGTTTAAAATGAAAGGAAACCATCAATTGAAAACTACCATATGTATTAGACTACTACTGAGATTGACACTTGACCAACACATCAAAATGAATAAATTATATAGGAAACACATAAACATATGCACAAATGAATGCATTAACACAAGTACAAAAATACCAAAAGCTCTGAGTCTTGGGGTGAGTGGGCCCTTGCTCTCCCTTTGATCGAACTCGATATTGAACTCTAATTCACCAAAGAAACAACTTTATTTACTTTAAGAAGTATGGATCATACAAATGATTGATAAAATTAGAAAATATTGATTTCTAACATCCCTTTTACAATCAGTGAGTGTGGATTATATCATCCAACTCCTTTGTTGGTGAGAAAATTTGTCGGGGAAAAATTGGTGGTTATCTTGCCAATGCTCTGGGAGTCTAAGTCCCTCTACTTAACCGGTGCAGTTGTCGTATGTGCATGCGTAAGTAAAAATGAGTTTTCTTCTTGGTGGCCTTATGGTCGGGGATCTAAAAGGGACACTCCATTGACCATGCGGAAAAACTTGCAGAGATATATACAAGGGAAGAATTTGCTAGGAGAGTGGGAAAGGGAGTGAGAAAATTAGAAAAGATAAACTAATGTTGCAAGTAGAAAATCAGAGACTTGCATACACTAACCAGAAACTTCATTACATGCACTTGAATTTAGAAGAAAACAAATATGCGTAACAACAACAAGACCAAATAGAGTTTGATGAACACAAAGTACCACTAAACCCCTCAGTCAAAAAAGGCTAAAATTACTTCTTCCTTTATTGAAGCTCAAGAAGAAATTGTACATATCATAGAAATGGAAGACATTTTGAGTAGGGAAAATAGAATAAATTTGCTATCTCTTTGCTCTCTTCACAAGGATATCTCTCTCATGAATTCACAAAAACAACTCCAATATCTAAGAAGTTTAAGAAGATTTTAGAATTTGTCTAAGAAGAAGATCAAATGAGGAGCTAGTTACAATTTATAGAAGAGGATGCAACTCTTCATCTTCCTGACTTTTCAAATACTTTAATTTGACTTTAGATTGTTCATATTCCACTTAAATATTTAAGTCCCTTTTATAAAATCAAGGAAACTTAAAGTTTACATTATGTTTCTAAAGTCACTTAAAGTAATATTAAAAAGTGCAAACCTCAACGCAAAAATATAACATTGATGAGAGAGAGTGTTGAGTGAGAAGAGAAGAAGAAGAAGAAAGAAGAAGAATTATGTGGAAGAATGAGCTATTGTGGTGGACTTGGCTCCACTCTCTGACTGCTCTCCACTTCATGAACTTGAGAAGACTTTTGTCTTTCCAAGCTCCTTGTTGAAACGAGCCGCTGCAGGTTCTACTTTTTCGGCATGAGGGATGTGAATGTAGCTCAAGGTTTCGGTCCATCCATCGATCACACCATTGATGCTCTCGCACTTCATGAACCATGATGAATGCTTTTCTGCAATAAGTTCAATGGGGGCTCGGATATCTGAGAGGAAGTTGAGAGTATCCTTAGTGAAGGAAAATGGGTTTCCCACCCCTTTCTTGACATATTCTTTGAAAGGGCCGATCAACTCATCAACAATTGTGTGTTCACTCATTACAGGTACTCCAAGTTTCCAAACTTTCTAATTTATACTATCCTGCAGCTTGTATGTTTGTTCTTCTTTCTCCTCTAGCTCTATGAAGGCCCGATTGATTGCCTCAAACCTGATTGCCAAGGCCCTCACCCATACACATGTCAAGTCTTCTGCAAGAGTTTCAAAAACCTTCTTGTCAATCAACTCCTAATGATGGGTGTTGCTCATCTCACTCACTACTGGTCCCAAAGGTTCCTAGTACTCTCTTTCTTTCTCCACATCCTCTTTGAGTGCTCACGTTTTGTTGGTTGTTGCGCACATGTACACAAAGAGATTGAATTCCTCTTGGAGTGTTGGCTTCCCTTTTTTAGAGATTGAGTCAATCCATTCATTGTTTTCTCGCCCCTACATCGTGAGCTCATGTGTTCTTCTGATGGATTCTAGATCAAGCTACTGATGGGTGCCACTTTCTCAATAGGAAGTGTTGTAGTGCTTGGTTCCATCGATGTTACACATAAGATGAAAGAGTTCGTACTTGTTCCTCTAGTACCTCAATCTTCTCTTTATATTCTTTATTCCTTGTGACCATGAGAGCAGAAGATTATTGATATTTGTGCAACTCTCTGTCATGAGTAGCTGGTCCCAATTGGATCATGCTCATCTCGTAGTTGGCCAATTTCATCTCATCGGATGGCTTGATTACATATGGTTAAGCTACTTCGATGTATTGAATACTGCTCTCCCACTGTAGAATTGTGAGGTTGTATGTGTGATCTTTCTTGACCTTTTTCTTTAGCCAATGAGACAATCGCTGATAGATCGGGGTTGCTACTTGTTGCACAATGCAGAGTGTCAGGGATGATCATTTCCTGCATCCATGGAAACATTTCACTAAATTCAGGCTCAATGATGGGTGTACCAACCATTCCTTATTCTGGAGGAGGAGGCAAGTCCTGAATGAGAGGGGTGTTGGTGTCAACAAGAGGCAAGACCTCCTATGGTAGCTCAAAGACTGAATCATGAACCATGTACTCCTTGTTTTCCTATGCTTCATTGTTTTATTTTCTATTTGCATTACTGAGATCAAGTTTTCCTCCTGCAGCGACACCAATGAGCCTTCTTCTACCCTGACTTTCTTGGGTGTCTTCTCGCGGGAAGAAGTTTCCAATTCCATGGCCTTCCTTTTTGAACTCGCTCTAGAGTGTTTAGAGTTGGAAGTCACCTCCACCACTTTTGAAGATGAATGATGTGAAGCTTGATTCTGGCTTGGAGAAATTCCTCGTGACTGGATGACCATAGTCCTTTTCTTCTGAAACCAGTTCCTCGTTCTCCTCACCACCTTTTCAATCCGCTCCAATATATCTTCCTATTCACCAACATGCTAGTTGTTTTGGGGCATTGGGTATATCTTGACTACTTTGTGTACTCGGGGTCGTACATCTTTGTCCCATCATCATGCAAGATGTCTTCATACCAAGAGAACTTGAATTTCTTCATCTTGTTGATTATCATCCTCATGTGGTCCTTTTCACATACTTCAAACTTATCAGTATAGTTGGCCCAGTAGTCCTTGACTTGTGGCTCATGTTACAATTATGGGACATAGAACAAGTCGATCTTCTCGATGTCAAAGTTGGGCCTGCAATGTAGGAATGCAAAGTCGGGACGTGCAAAAGCGGCCTCCAGGTGAGATGTGTCATTTGAGATTTTACACATGAACACCCCTAGAGATATAGGGAATGAAATCAACTTCTTTCTCCTACTTCGATCTTATTATTTACTTGAGTGATCTGTCTGCAGAGCTCAAACAATACAATCTAGTCACTAAGGTACTTAGGTAGTCTCAACGGAGCTTGGTCAAAGCCAACGACTCATATGTAGGAGAAGGTTGAGAATTGTATGAAGTACGAGCTATATTCCTTGATCAGGGATGTCGCTTGTGGTGACATCCTAGCTTTAAGATCCCCTTCTAAGCTTTGGACCATGTACATGGTGAATGCATCGTTTACGAGAGAGAAATGCTTATTGCTCTCCTCCATTACCAACTGTGGAAGTTTCTTTAATACAGCATCTTGGCAACAATGTTCTGCGTGAGATCCAATACTTTGAATGATCTCAAGCTTGCAAGGAGATAAACTAGGTAATAAGTCATGTGGAACTTGTCTTGTCGTGGGCACTTGGATCAGTTGTAGATGGATATTATCGATGATGATCTGCCCCATGTCAATCCTTTGCTTTCCTTCTGTCAATGTCAAGATAAAAGGCCCATCCAGTCTTGGAAGTCTCTTGTGCTTGCTTTGCCCATAACTCTATTGAGGAGAGTGATGACATCAAAATACCCTTCTTGAACTCACACCTTGGAAGATTCTTGGGCATCCTAGAAGGCTTTCTTCCTGTTTTCAACCATGAGCCGAGTGCTACTCCTTGGACATATGAATCCATTGTTTCCCAATCGTGTAAGGCCTTATCCTTTGAGATGACAACCATGTTGGGGGATGTCGATATCTACAGAGAGAGTGAAATGGTCCTAGGGATGATGACCACCATCATTGTACCATTGTTAGCTCGGATGGTTCATGTCTCAGGCTCATAGTGGAAAGAGCAAGCTAGGACTAACTCGAGACTCTACACAGACATTAGGTGTCCTACAGTGGTGAACAATCCACTTGTGAATATATGGTCTTCAATCCTCTTTCGCCTTGGAGGCCATGCGAGTCTTAAGATCGTTCAGGTCCACATACAAGACATCATTGTCTTCCACATCATACTCGCGCAGCAAAGGGTTGTGTCGATTCTGACCCGTCCACTTCGAGTTCATGTTTAGCCCAGAAAGAACAACTTACTATTTTTAGTAAGTGTGAAAAATCAAGTCCCCGATCTTCAATTGGATGTTGCTGCTTTGTTTTCCTCTTTCTCCTTGTGTTCCTCATTCCTTCTGGATCAACTTTCTATTTTTAGCAGGTGTCTCGTGAGACCACTTACTATTTTTAGTAAGTTCCGAAATATCTGCTTCGATGAGTTCTCAGCTACAGTGCATCTTCAATGTCACCATCTCCTTCGCAGGTTCTTCTGTTGATGACTTTCCCGAAATAGCAGTCCCTATGTAGTAGACCTACTATTTTTAGAAAGTGGGATTCTGGAGGTCGGATTGACGTGGAATGAATTTTTTTGATATGGGGTTTTTCCTAATAAAGACCCTATGAAATTTTAGGCCCGCCTCTTAATAGTCCAAGAGATTTTAAAGTTTCAAATTTTGGCCCGACAAGGCTTCGATGCGGCACCCATCAATGGACCTCAAAATTGCAAGTCTAGTTTTCTCCTCCGTTTGTGAAAAAAAAATATTTTTGATGTGGGTTTTTTCTTCTAATGCTTCACGTGCAATTCTACTTCGTTTACCCAATGGTTTGACGGGAAATTAGATTTTTTTCTTTGTTGAGCTAGAAGTGGGATTTCTTTGTTGTGGATGCTCTATTGCATGAGAGGAGAGTTTGAAGGTGTCTTCTTGATGGCCTTGGGTAGAGGAATTAACAACAAAATACAACTTGTTGTTTCATGCATCTGTTTGAGATATTTCTTCAACTTCTCGTTTCATGGCCATGGAGTTTTCTTTGTTTTCTCCTTCGTTTTGTGCCTCTCCTTCTATGTTTGCTCAAATTTCCTTCTGGACCTATGTGATTTCATGGAGTGGAAGGAAAGTACCTCTGTGGCATGTTTGGTTCAAGGTTACTCGACACTAAAATTTTCCTCCATAATTTCTATTTCATTAATGTATGTATTAGGAATAGGATGTTGTTAAGTGTAATTAGTAGTAGGCGTCCGATAGAAGATAACGGCACCACAAGATGCGGTGCCGCCAATAATGTGGAGTACGGTAAGTCAAAAAGTACAATAGGAATGTTGTAAAAGTAAATATTTGTCGTAAGTGGTCCGGTAATGTTAAAATGTCAAAGTTTGGGTAATTAGAGAAGTAGGGTCTACATGATTAGGAATTAGAAATATTATATTAGTAATAAAGACAAGGAGTGAGGTCATAAATATTTTGTGTATTTTATTTGTAAAAAGTCTAAAAATGTGGAACCCATGTAAAATGATAAGGTTTATCTTATCTTAACAGATATAAGCCTACATGTACAGATAAGAGTTAAGGTATGGAATATGATTCGTCAGAGGGAATTCTTATCCTATCTTAGAGATAAAATGGATAAGCTCGGAAGTTCTATAAATAGAGAGGCTACCCCCTCATTTAGCATAGAAAGAAGTAGTGAGAAATATTGTAAGAAGTGTGCAAAGGAAGCCATCGCTTAAAGGTGTGTTGAAGAAGCCATCAAGAGGTGTAATTGTAAAGTTTCTCCCATAGTCTTGTTGAAGTATCTCATGGGTGAGATTATGTGAGCTTTCATGTTAATATTATAATTTATTTTGATATTTCAGATTTGTCGTCATTCTGTCTTATCATAGTCAATGGTATTCTTGTGTTCGGTTGTTGTTTTGTTTCCAGATTACATCCACCAAACTAAAGGTTGTGCATTAGTAAATAATCATAGCACGAGGAGTTCCCGGTGAAGAATTATCATAGTGCCGGATTGGTGATGACATTTTGGTTCCGTTCGGGACCATTCCTCATCGTGGATTTTCTCGGAGAGATATTCCCACTTAGGCAAAAATTAATTGAGGGTAACCTTGTTTTTACTTGTGTGCATAGTAGTTACCATGGTAAAGTCATTTTTACCGTGAATAGTAGTTACCATGTTAAAGTCATTTTTGCCATAAATAGTAGTTACCATGGTAAAGTCCTTTTCTTGGGAATAGTAATTACCGCATAAAAGTCACTTTTACCATGAATAGTATTTACCGCAAAGAACTTCACTTTTATCGTGAATAGTGTTTACCACAGTAAAGTCAGTTTTTACTGTAGTAAGTCAAGTTTTACCATAGTTTACCGTGGTCATTTCTATTTTACTGTAGAAAGGTGTAAAGTCACTTTCTAGTATAGTGATTCCAATTATTTGTGCACATAAGTCTTGTTAATTGTACTTGTGGGTTGGTATTTCACTGTGGTTACTTTTGAAAATGGGAAAGATTCCTATTTTTTCAGCTCAATCTAATGAAGATGCTTCTTCTTTCATTCAAGAGTTTAAGCGATCTTGTATTTGTAATGGCCTTATAAGAAGGGAACAATGGACTGAATTTTTTCCTACCTTTTTGGATGGTTCCGTACTTAGGTGGTTTGAAACACTAGGTGATAATGTGAAAATTCATGGGATTTATTAATCGAAAGTTTTCTTAAAGAATTTGGTGAACAATGAAATATGCAGATCTCATGATCGAGATCACAAAGCTATCCCAAGGAGAGAAGGAGAAGATAAGGGATTATCATGCTCGTGTTCTAGAGCTAAGGAGGAAGCTCGATGCCCGGATCCTAAGGAAGGATTAGCGGATGGGTTGATGAATGGCGTGGATAATCTCCTCTGTAAGCACTTCATTCTTGGGATGAAGCCAGAGATCAGACAACGAGTGAAGTATGACCGCCTAGCTACCATTGAACAAGCAAAGGAGATTGCAAGAAGGCAAGAAGAAAGCATGGAAGAGGAGCCCAAAGAAATTGTTGTTAAAGTAGAGCCTACACCAGCACCTTTGGTCCAGAATCCACAACCACTCCCGGTGAGCACAAATATTTCTCCTAGTACATCTACTGAGTATGAAGATCTGCTTAGGAAGATGGGCCAGTTAACTATTAATCTTCTTCAAGGAAAGGAATTTAGTTCTCAGGGAGGAGATAGAGGTCCAAAAAGAAATATTTCTGAAGTTGTTTGTTATGGTTGTTATAAAAAGGGTCATTATAAGTATAATTGTCCAGATAGAGCTTCTACATCTGGTACAAGAGATAATGATAAAGGAAAAGCACCTGTGAATTCTCTTGATGTAGTAGATAAGAGTAGAAATAATGAAGTAGATGTGTTTGTAACAAAAAGAAAGAAAGAAAAAGATAATCAAGATGGAACTGATCCTAAGAAGATGAAAGGAGAAACTAGTAAGAAACATAGGAGAAGAAAGTTGGGTGTGTAGGATTTTCTGATTTCACAGGGGCAAGGACCATACTCCATCTTGGAAGATCTGTCCAAAAGGCCTGCAAATATTACATATGGTCAACTCTTGGCTATGTCTTCTGAGAAGAGGCGGGAGTTGCGAGGTGGACTCAATGCTCGAAGAAGGAAGGAGGTTGAGGTCCCTGTTTTGGAGGTAGAGGCAGATCCCTATGCTCCACAAGCTGAGGTATTATGTAATGGTATTTCAATTCATGATGTCTTAGTTGATGGAGGTGCTGTAGTTAATGTAATGACCGAGTCTGTAATGAATATGTTGGGTTTAAAAATTGATCGCCCTTCAACACTTATGTTAAGGTCATTAAATAAAGGAAAAACTAAACTAGAAGGTGTAGTTTCAAATGTGGCAATATCTCATATGGGTGTTGTATGTGTGGTACACTTTCGTGATGAAAATGGTACCACCTCCACTTCGCCACACTCAAATTCGTGTCTTACGACCCTCGTGACCCGCATCCCATTTCGCAACCTAACCTCATTACCTAAACTTTACACAATTATTTATTAATTACCTTGAATTGATAAATCCACATCACCTTACCCGCCACCTCACTTTGCCACCTCATCATGACTAGCCCTAACCCTAAACTAACCTAATTAAGACCCATGACTTGCCTCACATCCATAACTAATGCCTCCTTTACTCGCACCCAAATCCGACCTTCTAGCCACTTGACCAATCCCGCAACCGATCTCTCTGGAGAAAAGTAGGAAGGTGGGCTATTTTACTAAAAATAGCCTACTTTTTCCTTACCGATGCCGGTTCCTACTCGACCGCCGCTTACGCAACCGCCATCGGTTCCTCGTAAATGGGCTCCCAAATCAAAACAACGGATCGGAATTTCATTTTCGAGATCACCAAAGGATTTCGAAAAGCAGAGAGCATTCATGAGCGAGGAACAGAGTCCAGATCTTCACTGACAGAGCAGAGACGAGTAAAGAAACCAAGTGTTTACAACCAAGGAGATCAACTTGCATCTCGGCCAAAACTAGTAAGTCATATCTTGCATGTCCTTTGTTATAACATTTCTTATGCTTCTTGAATCTCAAAGGCTCCTAAATCCTTTCTGAATCCACTACCCAACGTGCTATCAGCATCTAACTATCATTCTTTTGCTTCTAATCATCCCATTTCCTAATACCATCCAAAAACCAGCCATTACAAACACTATATAGCTACCAAGAAGATCCTAGAACCCACCGCATCGGTTATCGAACCGCCATCGCTTATCGCTGACGCAAGATCGGCCATCGGTGAACCGCATCGGTTCCTCCGATCAAAACCAAAACCAGCCTTTCCCCTACCCAGCTTTAACAAAATAATTTAATTGATATTTTGCAGCTTTTTGTGTTAATTCATATTAGCAGGGAACCACCACCTTCAAAGGAAGTTTTATATTTCCTGGCCCAAGGCGCTTCCTCATTTATTGTTTAATCAAAATCTTGTGGTCTTGTGTTCTTATTTGCAGGTAGTCCTTCCAAGACAAAAAGGAGTTCTCCGTAGTCAGCCTGATCTTTCTCTACGGTACGCGCACACCATCTCGACATTCAACAGGTATTCCTCCTAACCCTAACCTCATCTGTTTCTAAAAGGAATGAAAGGATAGAAGCAACTCTATTCCCAGAAGCCGAAACATTCCGAGCGAAACATTTTTAAGCACACGCTGGGGGACCCATTTTGGGTTTTTTCTCTTGCTTATTTTCATTTTAGGAAGCATATTTGTTGTTGCTGTTTTTGTTATATATTTAGTAAAGAATTTGTCTTGCTTTCCTGGTTTCGCATTAGTGAAAGTCATCTCTCTTGCTTCATCGAATATAATTTTCGATTTGGGTTTAAAACACGTGCATTGCATTCCTGCTTGTTGTTCTCCAATTCTAGTGAACATAGATTAAGTAATAGGTCGTACACGTGGGGGTGATATCCACGGTATTGACAGGAAATTAACCTTAGTTTCACTGCACAACACATACCGAATCACTTCACAATTAACACAACAGCTCAAACATCCCCCCTTTTCCGCGGTATTCCTCCGCCCGATTGAGGTAACCTTATAAGCCAAAACAAACTTGACATTTCCCCTAGGTCTTGTTGTTTAGGATTCTGACATCATCTTACGTCTAAAGGCATAAGCCCACGATAACTAAAATTAACCCTAGGTTAGTCTCTAGATTTGTGTGTGCCTCTTGCTTGTTTTCAAATCCTGTTTTCTCTGTCATACTTTGTCTTCTGTGATCAATAAGTTGATAAACATACTCAACGTTGCTAAAATCAAATTAGCAGCCTTTTATATCTTCTTATCCTAGACTTTTGACACCGGCATCGGTTAAGGGACCGACGCCGCTTTTCTCATGCGGACCGACACCGGTTACTAAACCGATATCGCATCGCTCTCATCACCGACAAACAAAGAATTTGCCAAATTCACCATTCGAGGTTGTTTTTGTTCTTGATAGATTGAAACTTTCCCGTGTGTTCTCTGGTCATGGTTGTCATCACTGGAAGCAAGCCGCCATGGTTTCACATGCCTCGCTCTGTGTCTTTGCCTCGAATCACCCCTTCACATTCTATAGGGAACCCTACGACACCAAAGTGAGATCCCCAAATTCCCGTAGAGACAAGGACTTTGCCAAATTTCTGGATGCTAATCCCAGCCATTGCATAATACTATTTGTCTCATACCCCGACCGTACGCCCGATGGTCACCTCCTTATTGGCATGCCTATTAGTATAGCTGCTCATTTAGCTCCCACTCCTCCCGATAACAATACCTTACTTCCCGCATCACTAGCCCCGCCTCCCCAATCCGACAGCCTTCGTGAGGTTCATACGACCCCGATTAGCTTTCCTTTGGTTAACCTTGACCTCACGTATCATTACCACCAACCGCCCTATCTCATCTCTCTTTCAAACCACTCCATTCATGACTTACTCTCTCACCACCTATTCACACGAGCTTTCTTTCTCAAGCTCCGCCTACCTTTTCATTCCCATACACGTATCCAAAGAACCTCAACACCTTATATGGGACATCCCTATTCTCAGTGGCACCATCACCTCATCCAACCACAGATTTCATCAAACAAATGATGGACAAAATGCAAAACCTCGAGGCTTCCGCTTTCAGTGAAGTCGAGCGCTTGACATACGAGCAAGTTTGTCGGAGCCCATTCACCCTTCTCGTCCCCTTCATTCATATCCTCCTCAATGGGAGTTGCCAAAGTTTACTCGCTTTTAACAAGAAAGAGGATCCTCAACAACACTTGCGATCATTTAGACATGCTTGTTATTTGATTGCCCATGATGATGCCTTGTTACTCCGCACCTTTCCCATGTCCTTATCAGACTCGCTTGAGTGGTACAAAGGCTTTAACCCAAAGACTCAATCTTCTCTTTTAACCAACTAGCCCAATCTTTCGGATCATTTCTCCATTAACATTGCAAGCAAGAAAGTATCTATCACCGACCTCTATGCCATCCGACAATTTGAAGACGAATCTATCGCAGATTTCGCTGACGATGGTGGGGCCTTATCAACCAACTTACGTATGCCTTGCCTCAAACCGAACTCATCAAACTATTTACGCGGGCTCGCGCTAAGCACATCTCCCTACCCTCCAAATTCAAACTTTCCGCACATTCGACGAGGCCTTTACCATGGCTCTAAGCTAGAAATTCGAGCCTTAGAAGAAGAGAAATTGTGGTCACAGAACAAAACCCCACTTCCGAACTCCCGATTCTACCAACAAGCCAAACACCACCACTCCTCACGCGTCCACTTCTTCTAAATCAAAAGGAGCTGTCCACGCGGTAATGGTCAAATCTCAAACACCGTCCAATACTCCGCCGAAAACCACCTATAAGTACAAAGCCGAGCCCACCAATTACACTCCTCGGGAGAAACTTATGGCGCTATCCTCGAGAAATTGCTCAAAGTCAAGGCTATCACCTTGCCCCCTGTTAAACCTCACTCTGGGTTTGACTCCACCCGCGCAATACCTTCCTGGTACAAAGAAAATGACTTTTGTAACTTTCACCGCGTAAAAGGACATAGTCATGAAAACTGCAAGATGTTGAAAAACATAGTGCAGGAAATGGTTGACGCAGGGGATATAACCCTCGATAATCCTAACGCCCTTGCTAACCGAAATCTGAAAATTTTCAACAAGCCATTCCCGAATCACTCGTCCAACAGTAATGTGAACCAAGATATCTTAGCCGAGGAGAGTGTTCATGAGATCCATGCAGTCTTCGATTCTCAGCCAAAAGCCTCTATTGAAAAAATTTTAAATCAAGCCTCTCCACCAACACAGGAGTTTGAACCTCCTTCACCACCATCAAGCCAAAGTGAAATCATTCCTTTACCCATAGAAGAGTTAACTTCCCGGACTTCTCTTCTCATCAACGAGTCTTCTTACACCACATCCCTACAAGACTGTGAGCGGATGCTATCTAATTTATCTATTTCCCAAACGTCCCCTTCTACCACTCTTGCTACACAAGAGGAAGGCTCGCCACTCCTTTTGACATCCTTAGACGAGAAATCTCTTACACTAACATCACCACATTCTTTAAACGTGACAGATCCCCTCAAACACGCCCTCCTACCTATTAGTCCCTCATCGCCTAAATCTTTTCAACGACCGGTTGACCTCTTAACATCTATTGATACAGTGCCTCATCTACCTCCTGTGTCACACCCGCAATGGACTGGAATTACAACCCACCTTTCTTCCGTACCAAAATTACAAATTACACCTGAGACTGCATCATTCCACAAAGATGACAGCCCTATGGGAACGCTTTGAGTACCCCTTTTTCTACTCAAATGCAAATGACTCGATCCCGATGTCTCCACCATATACCCAAGTGCTTACGTGCTTAAAATGCCCCCTGTTCTCACCTTCACCCCCTCACCTCTACCAAATGCCCCGTCCCACTTCTATCAACTTAGCCAGATCTTCCCATACGCTGGGACCTCACCAATGCCTGGCCTAACGCACCCGCCTGCGACTCGATCTATCCAAAATAAATCCGCTCCGCCACCTAGAGACAAACTCAATCCCTACCCCTATCACAATCAAAACCATCATCGCATACCTACCTTCCATATCGGGACCCCATCCTCTACCTTACATCAATATATCATACCTCCCGCGTTTTTCTTAAAACAACTTACGCCTTCCGCACCTATACAAAATTCCGTGGTATAAGAACACCGCTACTCCGCGTATCCCGTCCACCTATCAACCCTAAACAAATACCATCATCAAAAGATTTGTTTTCGCCACTCTATTTCCCGTGGTTGTTTTCTCGATACCACGCCATCTCGCGGCCTCATCATCCAACATAGCTTCGCAAAAAGAAATCACGTTTAGTAAAACCATGTATCAACACCCTCGCTAAACCGCCACCCATACGAACTAACCACGCCCAAACATTACCAAAACCCACACAATCAATACCCTCATCCTCTTCCGATTTTGACCCACTCAAAGGATCTTACGCCAAAATCCTTGCTATGTTGGTGGAGAATGCGACCATTTCCCTACCTCCACTTAGACCTTATGACCCGTCTAAGCCCCGACCTATGGATTACGATGAGTCTAAAATCTGCGCTTATCACCGCACACCAGGACATGATGTGGAGGGATGCAAAGCTCTAAAAACCATCCTTCGCCAGTCACCTCTCCCGGATAGAAAGATTAAGAAAGACAACTTACGAAGGGAGAGACCTTTAGTTTCCATTCCCTCTCCTATACCATCTGTCCCCGCCTCACCAAGATCTATCATTATTACAACCCCACCTCTTGAAGACCATGAGTTATCCCCACCATCTTCCTCATCTCAGGTCTACGAGATTAATATGATTAGTGTCGCTACTCGAGGGCAGAAAAACAATGGGAAAGCAAAAGAAAACACACCTGCGGCATCTCTTTCTCCGTCAAACATCCCGATTGCACCACCACCTAAAGTGGTCATTCGCGGACCCGCCTATCCCGTCTCTAATGGCATTGCCCACCGAAATATGATTAAACAGCTTCACCAATCGCCCGTAAAATGACACTCGTATGATCTCATTCGACTTCAATCTCATCGACAAGCTCTCGTTGAGATCCTTTAAGGGATAGAGGTTTTACCTAATGAAACCCCGCCTGTTACCTCCATTCTAACACCCAATCACGTTGCTTCTCTCACCAAACAACCCACTACCCCAACCACTTCGCCTCTCGTACAACAAGCCGCATGCAGCTGGCTCAAGATGAAATTGTCGACTTTGGTACAGAAGATCCCGACCCTGCCCTTTTCATCTCCGCTTACGTCCGGGACATTCGAGTACGTCGGGTTATGATTGACGGGGGCGCTAGCCTAAACATCATCTCTTCAAAAGCCTTCCAACAGATGAACATCCCTTCTAGTTGCATGTGCAACCCCATCATGTCATGCGGTCATTCAATGACGCTATTACTTCTACCTTAGGCACCGTGATCCTCAACATTCGCGTAGGACCACGTACTTTACCCGAACTCTTCTATGTCCTTGAGGGAGAGTTCCAATATAATATATTGCTGGGTCGTCCTTGGATCCGAGCCATGGGATGCGTTCCCTCAACATTACATAGATGCATAAAATTTGAGTACGAGGGGAAGTCTTACACCGTAAAAGCTGACCCTCCCCCCTTTAAAACCTGCAATATGTTATACCGCCCTAACGATGTGCTTATACCAATCAAGACACCCATACATTCAACTCAACCGTCCTCCTCAAATGTACCTCAACCATCCACCCCAACCGCGCCTACGCCTTCAATTGATGAAACCACCATCGCAAAAACCACTTCCCTTCCCGCAGCTAACATTCCAACCTCCGACCCCTTAGTAGATGTTTTTCAGCGCCTTACGCTGGGGGAGTACCGCCTATATAACGTTAGTTCTTTCCCTACCCCGCAGGAGTACGGACAATTACATGCACATCCCACCTACGACCGTCGCGTGGGGGAGATAATCTCTTACTTGACCACCCTATCACCGCACTAACCTAACGTATGGGGGTGTTGACGCATCCTCCATTACCCCCGAACCTCCTCTTGGTGTGGTTCCTTTCCAATCCGATTTTCAATACTTGACAAATCGTCTGCTTTCGCCTCACCTTCTTGACTCACCAGCGTGGAAAGGCTTTGGTTTTGGCCTTTACGAACAAGGCCGACATACACTCATTCCCGTGACTACCCGTAAACATAATGATCGCAGGGTCTCGGTTTTCCGAAACACCTACACAGAGACACCTCCGTCACCGTATCCTCGAAGAAGAAGACGCCGCCCTACCAAACCATCATCACCCACTTTGCCATCATCACCCACGTAATCTATAGACTCAATCCATCCCCCTAACTTTTTTTTTTCATAAATGCTATCTTCATAGGTCCTCTCACTTATCAACGCGATAATGAGGACCCATCTTCTTTCCCCTTCGTATCCAAACATGATCAAGAGGATTCGCCTTTGATTAATGTTGTTGAATGCCGGATGACGACTCCATCCTCACTTACCTCGCGCGGATGATTCTTATATTCAACGAGCCTTACCATCTCAAACCCAAACTATGCCGAACGAATCTACCATAGAAATCAATATCCACACGGAGGAGGATCTCACATTGTGAAGATTGACAATCCCTTAACACATCGTAACAAGCCGCCTTTACTACCTTTCTCCGTGCTCGAACCAAGCTTTCATGGTCTTACGCCGACATGCCAGAATTGATCCTACTATCGCCGCCCATAACATCACCCTAAACCCCGATTCCAAACCACCAAACAAAATTGAGAAAATGCATCCACGCATTGCTCTCTTGGTCAAAGAGGAGCTCCAACGACTCCTTTCTCGCTTTCCTTCATCTTGCCTATCGACTATCCTCAATGGATTTCTAACATCGCACTGCTACTAAAGCGACAGGGGGACTTCTGATATGCACAGATTTCCGGATCTTAACCTCGCTTGCCCCAAGGATGACTTCCTCCCAAGTATTGATCAACTTGTTGATCTCACCGCGGGCCATGAAATGCTTTCTCTCATGGATGGCTTTTCAGATACAACCAAATTTTGGTCGCCCCGCCGATCAACACAAAATCGCCTTCATAACTCCTGGGGGAACCTTCATTATCGTGTCATGCCATTTGGCCTTAAGAATGCCGGTGCTACCTATCGCCGGCTATGACCTACATTTTTCATGACATTATGCACACTATCCTCAAGACTATGTCGACGATCTTCTCGGCAAGTCTAAACATCGTAGTGAACATCTCGATGTTTTAACCATTATTTTTGATCGCTGCTACAATATTCTCGTCCGCCTTCAACCGAAGAAATGTGTCTTTGTGTTCTTTCGAAAACTTCTTGGCTTTATCGCCTCTTTTCATGTGGCATTGAGGTCGATCCATCTAAAGTCAAAGCTATCCTAGAAATGCCCCCACCCAAAATCTCAAACAATCGCGTAGTTTACAAGGTAAGCTCCAATCTATCCGACGCTTTCATCTCCCAACTCTCGGATCGGTGTCAACCTTTCCATCACCTCCTTAAAAAGGATATTGCATTCCAATGGAGCGAAGAATGTCACCAAGCCTTCAAGCTCTCAAATCTTATCTCTCTGCAGCCACCCGTGCTTATCCCACCCCAAGACAACCGCCCTTTCTACCTTTACCTTTCCGCCACCGACCACGCTGTAGAGGAGCCATGCTTGCACATCGTGACTCCGAGAATCACGAACAAGCCGCTTATTATATAAGTCGACTTTGGTGGACTATGAGACTAGGTACACACATGTAGAAAAATTGTGCCTTGCCCTATCATTCGTGGCCACCAAACTCCGACACTACCTTCTAAATCACAAGACTTTCGCATCACCAATACAGCACTTCATCCATTACATGTATGCCAAACCTCATCTGAACCAACGCATTGCTAGATGGCTCATGCTTCTCGCCGACCTCGACCTTGAGTTTATCCACCAGAAATCAATCAAAGGACAAACCATCGCAGACCAACTTGCGGACGCTCCTTTACCGGGGGAACAATTTACCAATTTCACATTTCCCGACGAACTCATCGCTACTCTTTCCCTCACAGAGGAGTCGTACCCAATGACCCTCTTCTTCGATGGATCTAAATGCCAGCGCGGCGGAGGAGCCGGCGTTGTTCTTATTCCTCTCAACGCTGAACCTATGCCTCTTTCATTCCGACTTGATTTCCCTTGCACTAATAATACAGCGGAATACGAGGCCCTTGTTCTAGGTCTCCAAGTTGCGTTACACTTAGGTATCAAATCTATCAACATTTTTGGCGACTCTCAATTGGTAGTCAATCAAGTTATGGGCGTCTACCAATGCAAAAACGAGGAACTTCAAAAATACAAACACTACGTGGATTCACTTCTAGCTTTATTTACCCACTATTCTATACAAACCATTCCCCGCTCCACTAACAAATTTGCGGATACTATGGCTTGCTTAGCCTCGCAAATTCCCGCCGCGCCAACTGACTCTGAATTATTCGTCGTGGTCCAACAACTTTTTGCCCCATCCTATTCAACCCCGGTAGTTTGTATGATAAATACATGTGTCCACTAATTCACAGGATACCCGTACCACCAATTCCACGACTACCTTACAATCTCGTCCTCTCCACCCGACCTTACTAGTAATGGCAAACGTGCTTTTCTTAAAAGTGTTTCGCGTTGTTGTCATGGGGGACTCTCTATAAACGTGGCTTTGATGGTATCCTCCTTCGCCGCCTAATCAAGCGCGAGGCCACTCATACCATCCAACAGGTCCATGACGGTATTTGTGGTGGACATTTTAGCGGCCTTGCCGTGGCCAAACGAATCCTTCGCCTTGGTTATTATTGGCCTACTCTCAATAACGACTGCTACGAATATGTTAAGCGTTGTGTTATGTGTCGCAAAGAACATGCCAACCTTCAACATACTCCTAGCCACCCGCCCAGATCGCTTCGAGATCTTTGGCCCTTCTCACAATGGGGTTTAGACCTTATTGGTGAGATTCACCCAACCTCTTCACAACGTCACCGTTGGATACTCACAGCTGACCGAATATTACACAAAATGGGTGGAGGCTATTCCACTCATTTCAATCAAAAAGAAAAAATTGTCGAGTTCATTAACCACCACATTATCTGCTGCTTTTGGTGTTCCTCATCGCGCCGATAATGATATAATGGAAAATCTTTCAAAAACAAGTTGTTGCAAGACCTTTGTGACAACTTTGGTATCAAACTTAGTTTCTCATCACCTTACTATCCACAAGCCAATGGGCAAGCCGAGTCCTCTAATAAAACACTAACCAAAATCCTCATGAAAGTTGTCAATGAATCCGGAAGAAATTGGCACGATCACATTCCCTTTGCCCTTTGGGCTTATCGTACTAGCATTCGTACCTCTACTAATGCCACACCTTTTTCTTTTCGTATACGGTACCGAGGCTGTTTTGCCTCTCGAAATACAAATACCCTCCCTTAGAATATCTCTTCAGATATTCTCACCAACGATGATTTCCGCCAAGAACGGTTAGCCCAATTGAGCTTCTTGACGAACGCCGCCTTACAGCCTCTTTGATCACCTTCAAATCTATCAAAAACGCATTAAACATGCTTATGATAAAGCGACTTCATGAGCGTACTTTAAGGTTGGTGATCTTGTTCTCAAAGAGAATCAACATGTAACCAAACTAGAAAAGAGCAAACGTGGAAAATTTGCTCCCAATTGATTGGGCCTTATATAATCACTCATACCTATGGATCTGTACTTATCGCTTAGCTTCGCTTAATGGTAAACCCGAGCTCAACCCCTTAATGCCTTGCATCTTCGACCATTCTACCGTTGAAATTAGTATTATATCACTTATCTACCTCGCCGCTCGTCCCTTGAGCTCACTTACCACTACATACACTCTGCTTCCTACACTTCATAATAACAATCAAGCTCACATAGTTTGATCCTCACCTCCCTCGATGATGCCTTCCTTTTTAGTCTAGTCCATGACTTCAAAGTATTAAAATAAGCCGTATTCTTATGGGATTTTCTTGAGTCAAACTTCCTACTAACTAGATGCTTCACGCCAAATGAACATCTAGTCATTTAAATTAAATATAGACTGCTCCCTCGAAGGACAGCTATATGCCGAACTATTGCTTTGCTATTATATATAGATCGCTTCCCTCAAGGACAGCTATGCATTACAATCATATCTGCTACTATAAATAGACTACTCCCTCGAAGGACAGCTATACACAGTCAGCCTTTATCAGAAGCTTCTCGCATTGATCAGCTTCGTGAAGACCTCAAGAATAATACAATCAATATCCCCTGTAGACTTCCCGCATCGATCAGTCTACATTCAATAAAAGAAAAGCCTCATTCAAAAGGACTTTTGAGTCATGGACTTGTCTATTTAGGGTAGGTTCTCTTTCGTCAGAGCACTCACTTTGTAATAAGTTCTGCGTACCTCAGTTATATCATCCACCTCACCTCACCACTTGTTTCAACTCAAGGGATGTGACGTATATCCGATATATTGTGATTATACAACTCTTTTCACCTATCGACTTCTCGCCTATGCAAGGTACCTAGGGATTCAAGCTCATCCTATGTTAATATGTGGTTTGTTTAGCTCTTCTCAACTACGGGACACTCTTTCCTCTTTGCCTCGCATCTAGGATTGTGTGTTGATCTTAATCAGAACATGGTTCCCTTCTATTTGGGTAAGCTAACTTTCGCTTTACCTATACCTACATCAACATCGCCCATACCTTACCAACACCAACAACATTACCCTATCAACATCAAAATCTTATCAACCAACAAATTGCCTAACCATACCCAAATTGCCTGAATTCACCTTTCCCTGGTCCTAAGGGAGAACTACATCGGTCTGAGGCCCCTCCTTGCTTTGTGCAATGGGCTATGTAGGCAGCACTTTGGAGACATGGGGTCTCCCAAGGTTAGCTCGACCATCCCCTACCATAACTTATCATGTGTGGTAAATATAAATATTTTTGTGCATTTTTATTTAATCACATTTCTCTTTATCCTTTTTCGAAACACCGAAAATCAAAACACCAACAATCTTATTATTATCATAACTCAAATCAACATACATATTCAGTTTTATTTAGATGTTAAACAAATACATCTTCTCTATCATCGACACGCAGTGCTCGGCATCCTTATTTATTCTTATACCTTGCTAACATTTACTCGCACTCCTCACGCCTCATCCCGAACTAGGCGATGATCGTGATTGCCGACCCTCTCGCCGGGCCTCTCTGTCTCTCAAAGGTACCACGGCTATTGGTACCGCCCACCGATCTCGCCAATCTCTCTCGTAACATATGAATACGCCTCTCGCATGGAGGACTTCAGCCTCTAGTCTCCCCCCCGTGACTCCGCAACCACTAACAATCCTCTTGTCTCATTCACTCGCATTTGAGCTGCTTGAACCAAACGCCGCAGATGATCCTCTCTCTTGTAATCACCGCTATGTCGTGGCGCTCACGTACACCTCGCAGCTTCGCTACCCACCATAATCTATAGGCCTCTGCTGCTCCCGCATCCATTACCCTCGCGATCGGCTGCTACTACTTTCAGCCCTTCCCTTACGGAGGTGTTGGCCGGGAGGTGAGAATGCCGCCTCGGCGTCGATCCTCATATATGGTCTATAAGCCGTGGGTATATCCCGCACAAATCCAAATTGTCGCCGCACGCGATCTATAGGAATCCTCTCATACTCACCCGCTGCGTGCCCTCGCGATCCACCTCAATCGCTCTACACCCCTCAACTCTCAACCTATGTTCTCTGTTACTATATATAGTTTCCATATGGCCTCCAACAGATATCCGCAACCGCTCACTTTCCCCTATACTCGCCTGTAATACTCAATATCACCCATCACGGCTGATCTCGGCCTCTTGTTCTGCTTGGACCCATCGTCTCAATCCCAACCTCTGCACTCCGGTTTCTCCTCGCTGATGGATCGGGCCTATTGGTCGCACACAAACAATGTGCTCATAGGCCCAACAAGGTAATAAGTATGAACTATCCAAAGGTCGCCCCGTGATTTCACCTACAAGCCCATAAACCCTCGTATAGCTCCGCCAAATATGCAGTGCCCATGCAAACGTGTAACGCCTTTTCTACCATCTCCCAAATAACACACATCAATGCCTTTGGAAATCTTCCCTTCCGCCTCTGTAATGCATAATACCCTACTCGCTATCATTAATATCACTGCTAACCTTGTCTCCTCGTGGTGTGTGGCGCATACATTACCCCATATGTAAACGATAAACCTCGCTGTGTCAAATCTCGTGCGTATGGACCAAATATCGCTGTTATCGCTCCCGTGCCGCGCTAGGTAGTGCCTCGATATACTGTTCTCCTATAATAGGAGTCTCAAAATCAAACACATCTTCCAATGTTACTCGCTATTTCACCATTGGCGGATAGAAGGTATTTGTCTCGGATTCCATCTTCAATCAACGCTCAGAATATACCATGGTTACGTGCGATTCGTGAATAATAACGGATTCCACTTAACCCCAAACGATTTATCAATGTCCATTCACTGGTGTTACATCCGCTCGGATTCGTGACAACAACGGCACACACTATCATTCATCCTCAACTCGCCGCCTCGCCGCATACACCAAAACAACAAACAACCATTCAATCGCTGTTTTTTTTCAAACATTCTAGAAATTCTCCAAGAATCGCGTTTTGCAATCGGTACGGTTATACATAACCGATATCGGTTGAATAACCGATACTGGTTCTCCTAACCGCCACCGGCCATCATCGCCAATTATATACACCTTCCCTAAAAACAACCACCTACGACAATAATTTTCTCGTTTATTCCTTTTTATACATACAAACATACCTGCAACCCCTGATTGCCTACCCTGTAACACTTACCTCACCTGCAACCCTTGTTATCATGTTTTCTTTCTCATATCTACCCACCTACTCTCCCCCATCTTATTCACAAAACATGCAGTAGTTAAATCACAAACAAAATGATACCTCTTGGGTTGCAGCAGCTTGAGGTGGCCCTTGTCTGCCCTCCTGTCCTTGCCTGCTGGATGCTTCTCCTCGTTCTGCCATGATCACCACCCTTTTTAACTTTGTCTTTCTGCCTTCTAAATCTCGGATCACATTCACTTTCCTTGTCTCTTTTCTCCTTCTCACCCAAATCTCTCATGCAAATACCTGTCTCAGTCATCAAAAAGCGTCGCGTTCGCGTATTTAACCTCTTGCATGGCTCTAAAATTAAAACTGAAGTTGCCACCCTAGCTTTTCTATTTTTAGAAAAGCTCATACCTAAATAACCGGTATCGGTCATATAACCGATATCGGTCATATAACTACCGACATCGGTTACCTAACCGATACCGGTTACACACCTGCCTTTTTGAAACAGGGTTCTTTTCTTCATTTCTCATCTAAATTTTTGTCGCGCCCGCCTCTTTGCCTGCATAAACAACACAATTTACCACATTTGTTCATCCACCACACATAGCATTATAATTTCATTAAACATCATTTATTTTATACAAATACACAACCATCAACTACGAATATCAGGAAACTATCAATCTCTACATCATTTGGATCCAACTCATCAGTTACATATATCACAATGTCACAAAACCAACAATTCATCACATCACATATCATTCATACATACGTATAAAAAAAAAAAAAAACATCAACATCATCCATCTATCAACATATCAACTAAAACTTATCATACATTATATATTACCAAACCATTAACAAAATATTTAAACACATTTTTGAATACTACATAGGATCAAAACATCGCCTCTCTATATATATACCGCTTTTCAAAAATACAATGTGCCCTACATCGGGGCCTCTGTGATCTCATAATATACCAAAGCCGCACGCAGCCGCAATACCTACTAAAATCTCGACTCGCTCGCAGCCGGTCTCTCATATCAAAATATATACTCGCTCGCAGCCGGTATCAAATGTACAACCCGTACTCGGCTCGCAGGCCGGTATATAATAAATAAATGAATCAATACAATGAATAAGTGTCGGCACGCAGGCCTCTATCAATACAACCGGTTCGCAGACCGGTGCCCGTGTCCCTATACAAAACCATGTCGGGATCTATCGCTCTCCCCACCGCCTCGCACCTCTCCCCGCTGGTCCCGTGGTGCCTCTCGCCTCCGCCGTCACGGACACGCCACCGTGGCTGCCCCTCCCCGAGATCTCTCGGCATGCGAGGTCTCTGCCCTATGCGCTGCATACGCCTGATACTCGACTCCGGTACTATCAAGAATATCCTGATAATATCGGGCCTCTGCTCTAACCTCCATATAGCGATCTCGCGCCACTGAAGGAGTTGGGGCTGGTCCCCGCACCCAACACTAATACCCCGAGCTCGCACTCGCACTCGTGGCCGCGGTGGTGCCGCCGCTTTGCCGCTTCGCACTCGCACTGTGCTGCGTGGTGGTGCTGGTGGTGCCGCCGTGCAGGCTCGTACTCGCACTCGTGGCCGTGGTGCTTTGGGGTGGTGGTGCTACTCGTGCCTACTGCACTGTGCTCGTGCTCGAGCTCGGCTACTGCCCTCGTAAGGCCCCTATTCGTGCTCGCAGCAGCAGCCTAGCCGCCTCGTAAGAGCCGCACTCACCTCTCGAGCTGATCCTCTCTCCTATAATCGGTAGCTAAGTCCGGCCGCGCAGCGGTACTATCTCGCCGCTTTCTCGCCTGCCCCACCACACCTTGTATGCTCCCGTGCACCCGGCATCATCCACACCCTCACCTGCTGGTCTCTCCGCTACCCAGTCTGGATCAAAAGGCTGTGGCGCTGGCAGTGGGGCCTCTACATCATCCCTCCTGTACTGAGGGAGGGGAGGTGGCTCGTCCTGTCGTAGCCCCATCTCGCTCGCGTACCCTCTCTGGGGTATCCGCTGCATTTCCCGGCCTCGCCCGCTATCCGTAATGTATACTGGATCAGCGCAGCTGCACGCGGCTCTCTCGCCAGCCGGTGACCTCTGTAGGGTCTCCATACAATGTCTACTGCTGTAAGGCCCTCTAGCAAGTGTCTATAATAGACCACATCCCGACTCGCAACAATCGCCGTGGCTGCCCACGACCCCCAACCACCTCTGAAAGCCATATCGGTATACGACCTGTGGCCCTGCCTGCTGAGGTAGCCCTACTGGCCTGATGCATACGATGTGCTCGTATGCCCAACAAAGGTAACAAAATGTAGAACAAATACCAAATCGCCTCCTCCTAAGATAGCCCCATAACTCCTCAGATAATTGCACTGTATATACTGGTGCCCATGTGCATAACAAAGTGTGCTCCTCCACCATCTCCAAAGTACTCCCCATCAATGCTCGTGGGAAGCGGCCTCCCTCTCGAGTCCGGGAGGGCGAAGCAGTGATCCCAACCATCATCAACACCGCCAGGTCATGTGTCTCGTGACGATGCGCACGGTACATGTCACTGTACTCCCGATACTCGCGCTATGGTAGGTCGCAGCGGCGGCCGCATCCCCAAAACTCGCAGATATGCTGTCCATCGCAGCCTCGACCTACCTCGAAGATCGCCTCCCTCGATCGGTAGCGCAGGATGCGATACACATCCTCTAATGTGACGGTCATCTCCCGGCCAAGATGGAACACATTGGCCGCCGGATCCCATCTCTCGATGAGGGCGACCATCAGCCGTGATCCTCTCTATCGCTCTCGTACTCTGACCCCGCCGAGTCCCACTCGCGCATGATGGCCCAATGCGCCGCAGATACGTGTGGCCTCATCCGACTCAATAGTGGGGGTATCCTATCACGCATCGTCCAATCGCCGACGTGCCTGCAAAACCAACCCACATTCTTAGACCTACTTTATTATAACATCTACTTTACCATCTAAACCCCCTTTTTATCACCCAAAACCTAACCCCACACCTAACCCTTCTCCACCCCTAAACCAACCCCCACACCGACCCGCAACCCAACCCAAAAACCCAAACCCAACCACCACTCCCACACCCACCCCTTCTCCAAAACACCCAAACCCAACCCCCACTCCCAACCCAACCCAACCCCCAAAAAAAAAACTCAACCCAACCTAACCCACTCCACCCAACCCAACCTAACACCCCAAAAACAATCAACCACTAACCCCCCCCAACCGACGCCGGCCGATACATGACCGACGCCAAAAACCCAAAACCCAACCCTTCTCCAAAAAATGCGCGACCTAACCCCCGCCTAACCCTTCTCCACATCACCAACCCCTCTCACCTAACCCTTCTCTCCCACCCCTAACCCAAAACCCATTTTTTCCTATTTCTACCCATTTACCCACCCAAAACCCTCCACCCAACTCACCTACACCGCATTACCCTATTTTACCTCTCTACCCTCTCCGTTTTTCAAATTACCTCACATTTACTCCTTATTTCCTACAAAATACCGAATTCCTACCCAAACCCCCCCTTTAGCCTAATAACCATTTCAATGCATAAATCACGAGTTTAGAACTTGGCGTCGATGTCACGCTGCCGTGGTGGGATGGGTGGTGGCGGTCCCAAAACCCATTTTCCAGCCTCCTCTACCCATTTATGGCTCCACCCATCACCCTCCAATCCCCACCACCGCATTACCCTATTTTACCCACTATCAACTCTCTCCGCCAATCAAATAGCTCCACCTCACTCAATAACCTCCAAAAATCAAATCTCCACGCCGAAAGTCAATTTGGATTGCCTAATAACAAAAGTGACAATGATAAATCGTATTTTTCTTTTTTTTATAGGTTTTTCGACCTTAACCGGGATGGGTGGTTTCATTTTTTGCCCTCCAAAACCTCAGTATCGGCCGCTTAACCGATATCGGCTCATGCGAATCGACATCGGTCTCTACCCAACTTTCACCCCATTCTTTGCCCTTATTTACTCCTCTTGCCTCTTTTCACCAATATCGCTCCACCTCACTCAATAACCTCCACATCACATCCACGCTCACTTGTCTCAAATAACAAAACCTGACAATGACAGCCTTTCTACTTTTTATAGGTTTTTCGACCTTAACCGATGTAATTTTCCCCAAACTCGTATCGGTCCCTAACACCACCGGCCCACCCAAGGCCTCATGCGAAATCGACATCGGCCCGACCACCTCAACTTTCACCCCATTCTTTGCCCAACTTTAC
Organism: Taxus wallichiana var. yunnanensis; assembly: GCA_018340775.1. Taxonomy (NCBI): domain Eukaryota; kingdom Viridiplantae; phylum Streptophyta; class Pinopsida; order Cupressales; family Taxaceae; genus Taxus; species Taxus wallichiana. The sequence goes on along the minus strand of CM031243.1, from coordinate 338,735,321 downwards.
CATTTGCCCGACTTTTTCAGGCCAATATCGCCTCTGGCCCACCTAAGCCCGCCTCAACATTTGTTCACTTGTCCCGACCCTACGGCCTCAACCTACCATTCGGCCCGACCTAAGGCCTCAACCTACCTATTTGGCCCGACCCAAGGCCTCGCCCTACCTATTTGCCCGACCCAAGGCCTCCCTACCATTCGGCCCGACCCAAGGCCTCGCCTACCTATTTGGCCCGACCCAAGGCCTCGCCTACCTATTCGCCCGACCCAAGGCCTCAACCTACCTATTGGCCCGACCCAAGGCCTCGCCTACCATTCGGCCCGACCCAAGGCCTCAACCTACCAATTGGCCCGACCTAAGGCCTCCCTACCTATTTGCCCCCGACCTAAGGCCTCAACCTACCTATTGGCCCGACCCAAGGCCTCGACCTACCATTCGGCCCGACCTAAGGCCTCAACCTACCAATTGGCCCGACCCAAGGCCTCGCCCTACCTATTTGGCCCGACCCAAGGCCTCAACCTACCTATTTGGCCCGACCCAAGGCCTCGCCCTAACAATTTGACCCGACCCAAGGCCTCAACCTACCCACCTAACCTGACCCAGGGCCACCGCCCAACCACTTGGCCTGACCCAAGGCCGTATCACTTCCATACCATACCCACAATCAACGTTTTATTTTATACATCCATCATGTACCTTGTGTTCAATCGAGCTCACCTGTTCGTGTTTTAGCATGATTAGGGTCCTTGACTTGATCTGTCGACCAGCTTTGCCCAGACCTAGACCGTGACGTTTATCTCAACCAAACCAACCTTTTGGTACTGCCGAACATGCCTAAACGTTCCGGTACCTTACCTGTTATATACCCTGGAGCTACTTCCTATGCCTTGATACCAGGATTATATCACCCTTGTTTGGATAAACTATCGACCTTTGCCTATACATCATGCTGGTTTGCTTAGTCATAATCAAATCATGTACCCTAGTCGTACTTATTGCATTTCAACATGCGCTCGCTTCCTCGACCTACCCCACCACCTTACCATCCTCTCTACACCATATACCCTTTATCAACCCTATCCCTAATTTCCCATTCACTCAATCTGTGATAGATTTGAGGGGGATTACCTATATCCTTAACATGAGAAACCACTTCATATTATTGTCCGCGCAGCTTTACAGAACAAGCTACACGACAATAAGGGGCTAATGTAGACACCAAATTCGTGTCTCACGACCCCTTGTGACCCGCATCCCATTTCGCAACCTAACCTCATTACCTAAACTTTACACAATTATTTATTAATTACCTTGTAATTGATAAATCCACATCACCTTACCCGCCACCTCACTTTGCCACCTCATCATGACCTAGCCCTAACCCTAAACTAACCTAATTAAGACCCATGACTTGGTCTAGACTCACATCCATAACTAATGCCTCCTTACTCACACCAAAAGCCGACCTTCTAGCCACTTGACCAAGCCCGCAACTGATCTCTCGGGAGAAAAGCAGGGAAGGTGGGCTATTTTACTAAAAATAGCCTACTTTTTCCTTACCGATGCCGGTTCCTACTCGACCGCCGCTTTACGCAACCGCCATCGGCCTCGTAAATGGGCTCCCCAAACCAAAACAACGGATCGGAATTTCATTTTGAGAGATCACTCAAAGGATTTCTGGATCAATAGAGAGCATTGCGAGCGAGGAACAGAGTCCAGATCTTCACTTGACAGAGCAGAGACGAGTAAAGAAACCAAGTGTTTGCAACCAAGGAGATCAACTTGCATCTCGGTCCAAAACCAAGTAAAGTCAGATCTTACATGTCCTTTTTATAACATTTCTTATGTTTCTTGAATCTCGGTGCCCTCTCCTAAATCCGTTTCAATCCACTACCCAACTGCCATCAGCATCTAACTGCATTCTTTCACTTCTAATCATCCCATTTCCTAATACCATCCAAAAACCAGCCATTACAAACATTATAGCTACCAAGAAGATCCTAGAACCCACCGGTATCGGTTATCGATGGTATCGCGAATCGCATCGGCCACCAATAACCGCCATCATCGGTTCCTCCGATCAAAACCGTAAAACCACCTTTCCCCTACCCGCTTTAACAAAATAATTTAATTGATATTTTGCGCCTTTTTGTGTTAATTCATATTAAGAGGGAACTCACCACCTTCAAGGGAAGTTTTATATTTCCCCTGGCCCAAGGCGCTTCCTCATTTATTGTTTAATCAAAATCTTGTGGTCTTGTGTTCTTATTTCGCAGTAGTCCTTCCAAGACAAAAATGAGTTCTCCGCAATCACTGATCTTTCTCTACGATGCGCGCACACCATCTCGACATTCAACAGTATTCCACCTAACCCTAACCTCATCTATTTCTAAAAGGAATGAAAGGATAGAAGCAACTCTATTCCCGTGCTGAAACATTCCGAGCGAAACAACAAGATAGCATAAGGAGGTCCTAACAAAGAAACAAACACTAGAGGGAAAGAGGGTAACTTACTCGGATCACCCGGCCTCCAAGATGGATCTATGGGGTCGGCGTGCCCACCGCGGATGACGCTACCGACCGAGGGGGCTGCTCCGTAGCTGAGCAACGTAACGCCCATAGCAAATCATCGCTCTCTTTGCACAATGCATATCATCCTCCCCATGGTATCCTCCACTCGAGATGCCACTTAGGATCACTTGTCCTCGGGCTCCTCCTCACTCGCCTCCCCCCTCTGCCTCCCCATAAACTCCTCGGACTCGAGTCTACCTCAATAGGGTCATCAACTGCTATGGACAAGACCCACGGCAATCCAAGTAAAGGTGCCAGGGCACACCGGCTCTCCTCCGGCATGAACTATCCTCCTGGCTGCAATAGGAACGCCAGGAGTAACCACTGTCCCAACCCAACCCCGGCTGGCCCCCTCGCCTCTCGGATCGATCTATATACTAAAGCCACTGGGGGAAGCATACCCATGTACGGCAAGCCAAACTGCTGAGGAACTCGGCCAAAGGGGTGCATCTCCACACGTCCCACTCTGTCAATAAGCTGCCCTGTCGTGGAGCAGGAGATCAAGGTAAGAGCCTCCTCGCCCATATACCTACCATAGTCTGGTATGGTGTGGCCTCCATGTCGGAAATAGTTAGAGAGGAAACTGGCTGATGAGGTGCTCTAAGCACCAACATGTCTGTCCATCTTCCTGCCCTCACGCCTCTAGGATATGCCACCTCCACACCCCTGCCATAAGGGATGAAATGCTCATAGACCCAACTCATGACTAGAGTCGGTGGCTCAATGATCGCCTTTGTAAATGGACTACCTTATATAAGTCATGGTAGGTGGTCCCAAGAATGTCTCTCTCCCCGAGGCATATATCGACCGTGCCCCTCTATCTCACGTGCAATAATGGGGAACCAACAATATAACAAAGTATCTCCTCCCTTGTCCCGATCAGCCTCGAGGCAAGATCCCCATGATGGCTCGGCAAAGTAGGGGGATAGGCAAAGAAGGAATAGATCGAACTCTCACCCCCTTCTTCACCCCGTGGAGATGATCGCATCTTCCATATATGTGGCCCACCTTGTGCAATCTTTGCCCGTGAGCCTGCTGTCTCTAGGGTAAGTCATCTCCCGATGATCGGGACCCCCAGAATACGATAGACGTCCTCTAGTGTAATAGTCCACTCACCACGGACCCCTGGCAATCGGAAGGTGTTCGATCTGCATCCCAGTATGACAACAGGTCACAAAGAATGTGACTGGATGGTGTAACATGGGGCACGCTTGAGATGTGTAGTATCCCCCATTGAAGAGTGTCCTCCTCGTCTGTGAGAGGGCATCTAGTACCCCTGGGAGCCAATCACACTCCCTCTCTCTACTCCACTGGGATATACTCCTCTCTCCCCTGCATACACCCAAAAACACACAAAACAGAGCAAGTTAGCATCCAAGTAATACTGAAAAACCATGAAAGCACGTAGAAATGCTAAAAATACAAACACAATCTCAAAAAGAGGTTCCTTTTGCATTACAGTGCAAAACCGATGCCCTAAGCGGGGGAAGGCGAATTTGCTAATTGCCACCTTAAGGGAGGTAGCCGTGTAACCGCCACTCGAATAGGACGGTGGTCATGTAATCGCCGCCTCGGCAGGCGGCGGTTGTGGTCCAAAATCCCACGTGGGTTTTAAATTTAAAAAGCCTAAAAACATAAAAAATGACCATTTTACCTAAAAACAAAGCCTACCCAGTAGGCGCCCCCCCTAGGTGGACCTTTCAACACTAACATTGTCAAAAATTATCCCCCATGACAAAGTATTTAGCATTTCAAATTTAAGGTGATAAAAGCGAGAAACTAAAGAAAACTAACATGTGATCTCATGGGTCGATGTGCCGCACGTGGAGGCATGATCGCTATCTCGTCGCGGACGTTTTGACTCTACTCACGCAAGAAACACCATGGGTCCCAGAGCTCAAAATCAACCAAATCGACTCGCGTAAATGAATAGGAAAATTGTCCCACTTTCATATATATAGCACTCTGATTTGTTTTAAAATGAATTTTTCACAGGTTTAGAGCGCCGACGGAGGTAAGTTCTTATCCCGCACAAATGGTACATTCTCATTTCTTATTATTTTAGCGTTTATTTTCCAAACTATTGTGTCTATCTTCACTTGAGTTCTCTTTTCATTTTACAGGTAGTGGGAATATTGGATGGCGTCATTTCAACACACGGATGTATCAGGTATAACTTCTAACTTCCCATTTCGGGACTACCATACTTGGACCCACCGTTTTACGCCTCTTCATGGCTAAAACGCTTCTTCGAGGGGGCAATATGTACGTACCCAAAATTGTGAGGTTGTGTAATCTTTGCCCGAACAACGTAACAAGTGTCCTAATGATGATACAGGTCTCCTCGCAGGTGTTCGGGATCCGGAAAAGATCTCCAAGAGTGCGTTAACATCCCGCATGCCCCTCTTAGCCCCTGCGTCCTTTGTTTTTATCTCTTTTCCTCTTTTCGATATTTTTCCTTGATTCTGAAACGGGCGGCGGTCTGTGACCGCGCCGCTCAGGAGGCGGTCCCGTGAGTCTGCTTGAGCACGTGTTTTTCCGAGAAAGTGTTTTTAACGCGACTCACGTAAAAATCAACGATTCACTAGCTTTTTTTTACCACCTTAGGCTTTCATTTATGTTTTTAGTCCCCTGGAATAGTGTTTGGCCATTGTTTATAGTTTTAGAGTTCAGTTTGGTTTTGATCTTTGGGTGAATGAAATGCTATAAATAGATGGCTTGTGCTCAAGCAAATGGCCTCTCATTTTTGCTCTCATCTTCTAATTTCAATAGCTCAGTCTATTATTTTGCTTAGAAGCCATAGTTTCAATTCATTGCATGCTTAGTTAGCATTGTTTAGCTGTTGGTAAGCCACATATCCATCTTGTGCAAGCACTGCTGTTATTTTATCCAATCCATTGAGATAGAATAGCTTAGGAAGCCATTAAAGTTGTAGGTTTTGCTCCTCAAAACAGGATAGTTTCAGGTTCGATGCCTTATGTTGCATGACTCGCAATAGATCCCGCTAGGAATTGGATAAGCCAAGCTCTGTACTCTTGCGCTATCCCTCTCCTACTCGCATTATATTTCAGATCTTGATTATTCCTTTGTCCCAATATCTACTTCTGTTGATGCTAGCATTACACGCTTTTAAAGATTCACATGAACACGAAGGAGCGAGGAGAGATCACATCGAGGGGACAGATCACACACACCATTGGATTCACCACTTCTCGCATAATCCGGTTCTAGCTTTCAAAGTTCTAAATTAGAAATATATCAAATAGAGTAGATAATCACTTCTTTTCGATCAAATTTACTTTCGATATTGCTTCAAAGGTGTGGGGATTGATAGTTTTCGAGAAACTATGATTCACTCCTCACTTCGGAGGTAGGATCGAGAGTTTGGCAAATAAATTAGGCAATTTATTTCATTGTTTAGAATAGATCTACTAAAATTGCACGAAAAAATAGCTACACTCGCATTATTTTGTTTGTTTTAAGTTGTTATTTTAGTTGTCAATTCTAGATATTTTAAATAGTTGCTTTTCTTAAATTCTTAAAGGTTTCTTAGAAAATACAAAAATAGAAGTTATATATGTTCTAGATTTATTTTCACATAGTTTAATTCACTTTTTGCGAGTTAGATTTACATTATTACTTTTGTATGACAATCACGGGACCCAGGGAACCCAGAGAATATATTTGAGCCAATTGTGCCTCAACCCAATCTCGTCACAACAATAGTTGACATAGACCAAAATCTTAGAATCCAAATCTTCCAAACAACAGATTTTCGACATGACAGATCAGCTCTTAGTTGAGGGATTAAATATAGAAGATGACCAAGCACATAAATTTTGGTCAAATCAATCAAACTACATTACCTAGGCAAACATTCATATGATCCTAAGGGTTCGAAGAGAACAAACCTTCGGTTGTGATCCTTTGGTCCCACGGCCGATGCGGGAGATGTTCTCACAGACATAGATACGATTCTTGGATGTTAGGGACTTGAGATTCCAGATCGTATCTATGTCTGTGAGAACGTCTCCTGCATCTGGCTGTGGGACCAAAGGATCACAACCGAAGGTTTGTTCTCTTTCAAACCCTTTTACAGTCATATGAATGTTTGCCTAGGGTAATATGTAGTTCGATTGATTTGACCAAAACGTATGTGCTTGGTTGTCTTCTATATTTAATCCCCTCAACTGAGAGCTGATCTGTCGTAAATCTGTTGTTGTTTGGAAGATTTGGATTCTAAGATTCTGGTCTATGTCAACTATTGCTGTGATGAGATTGGGTTGAGGCACAATTGGCTCAAATACGTATTCTCTGGGTTCCCTAGGTCCCGTGATTGTCATACAAAAGTAATAATGTAAATCTAATTGCAACAAAGTGAATTAAACTATGTGAAATAAATCTAGAACATATATAACTTCTATTTTTGTATTTTCTGAGAAACCTTAAGAATTTAAGAAAGCAACTATTTAAAATATCTAGAATTGACAACTAAAATAACAACTTAAAACAAACAAAATAACCGAGTGTAGCTATTTGTCTGTGCAATTTGTAGATCTATTCTAAACAATGAAATAACTTGCCTAATCTATTTGCCAGACTCTCGATCCTACCTCAGAAGTGAGGAGTGAATCATAGTTTCTCAGAAACTATCAATCCCCACAGCTTCCCTGGCAATATCGAAAGTAAATTTGACTGAAAAGAAGTGATTATCTACTCTATTTGATATATTTCTAATTTAGAACTTTGAAAGCTAGAACCTGGATTCTGCAGAATAGTGGCGAATCCAATGGTGTGTGTGATCTTGTCCCCTCAGTGTGATCTCCTCGTTCCTTCGTGTTCACGTGAATCCAGAAAAGCGTGTAATGCTAGCATCAACAGAAGTAGATATTGGGACAAAGGCAGCTCAGAATACAGACTGAATATAATGCGAGTAGGAGAGGGATAGCGCAAGAGTACAGAGCTTGGCTTATGCAATTCCTAGCGGGATCTATTGCGAGTCATGCAACATAAGGCGTCCAGAACCTGAAACTATCCTATTTTGAGGAGCAAAACCTGCAACTTTAATGGCTTCCTAAGCTATTCTATCTCAATGGATTGGATAAAATAATGTAGCAGTTTGCAGACAAGATGGATATGTGGCTTACCAACAGCTAAACAATGCTAACTAAGCATGCAATGAATTGAAACTATGGCTTCTAAGAAAATAATAGACTGAGCTACTGAAATTAGAAGATGAGAGAAAAATGAGAGGCCATTTTCTTGAGCACAAGCCATCTATTTATAGCATTTCATTCACCCAAAGATCAAAACCAAACTGAACTCTAAAACTATAAACAATGGCCAAACACTATTCCAGGGGACCAAAAACATAAATGCAAGCCCAAGGCGGTAAAAAAGCTGGTGAATCGTTGATTTTTACGTGAGTCACGTTAAAAATGCTTTCTGAAAATGCGTGCAGGACCGCCGCTCTGAGTAGGGTGGCGGTTATAGGACCGCCACCCTGTTCAGGGTGGCGGTCACGAGACCACCCCCAGGCAGGCGGCGGTTTCATAACTGAAGGGAAAAAGGTCCAGAAAAGAGGAAAAGAGATAAAAACAAAGGACGCAGGGGCTAAGCGGGGCATGCGGGATGTTAACGCACACTTGGAGATCTTTTCCGGATCCCGAACACCTTGCGAGGAGACCTGTATCATCATTGGGGCACTTGTTACGTTGTTATGGCAAGATACAAACACTTACAATTTTGGGTACGTACATATTTCCCCCTCGAGAAGTGTTTTAGCCATGAAGAGGCGTAAAACGGTGGGTCCGAGTATGGCAGTCCCGAAATGGGAAGTTAGAAGTTATACCTGATACATCCGTGTGTTGAAATGATGCCATCCAATATTCCCGCTACCTGTAAAATGAAAAGAGAACTCAAGTGCAGATAGACACAATAGTTTGGAAAATAAATGCTAAAATAATAAGAAATGAGAACGTACCATTTGTGCGGGGATAAGAACTTACCTCCGTCGGCTCCAAACCTGTGAAAAAGTCATTTTAAAACGAATCAGAGTGCTATATATATGAAAGTGGGCCCATTTTCCTATTCATTTGCATGCGAGTCGATTTGGTTGATTTTGAGCTCTGGGACCCACGGTGACGGTTTCTTGCGTGAGTAGAGTCAAACGTCCGCGACGACGAGATGAGATAGCGATCATGCCTCCACGTGCGGCACATCGACCCATGAGATCACAGGTTAGTTTTCTTCAGTTTCTCCTTTATCACCTTAAATTTGAAATGCTAAATACTTTGTCATGGGGGGGTAATTTTTGAAAATGTCAGTGTTGAAAGGTCCACCTAGGGGGCGCCTACTGGGTAGGCTTTGTTTTTAGGTAAAATGGTCATTTTTTACGTTTTTTAGGCTTTTTAAATTTAAAACCCGCGTGGGTTTTCGAACCACGACCGCCGCCCTGCCCAGGGTGGCGGTTACATGACCACCGCCCTGTTCAGGGTGGCGGTTACACGACCCCCCCTAAGGCGGCCGCCTACAAAACCGCCCCCTTAGGGTGGTGGTTTTGCACGTAATGCAAAAGGAACCTCTTTGAGATTGTGTTTGTATTTTTAGCATTTCTACGTGCTTTCATGGTTTTCACAAAGATTACTTGGATGCTAACTTGCTCTGCTTTTGTGTGTTTTTGGGTGTATGCAGTGAGAGAGGAGTATATCCTTGGAGTAGAGAGAGGGAGTGTGATTGGCTCCCAGGGGTACTAGATGCCCTCTCACAGGACGAGGAGGACACTCTTCAGCGGCCGGATACTACGCATCTCACGCGTGCCCCATGTTACACCATCCAGTCACATTCTTTGTGACCTGTTCTCATACTTGGGATGCAGATCGGAACACCTTCCGATTGCCAGGGGTCCGTGGTGAGTGGACTATTACACTGGAGGACGTCTATCGTATTCTGGGGTCCCGATCATCGGAGACGACTTACCCTAGAGACAACAGGCTCACGGGCACAGATTGCACAGTGGGCCACATATATGGGAGATGCAGTCATCTCCACGGGGTCGAAGAAGGGGGTGAGAGTTCGATCTATTCCTTCTTTGCCCATCCCCCTACTTCGCCAGGCCATCATGGGGATCCTTGCCTCGAGACTGATCGGGGACAAGGGAGGAGATACTTTGTTATACTGCTGGTCCCCCATTATTGCACAGATAGAGGGGCACGGTCGGATATATGCCTGGGGAGCAGACATTCTTGGGACCACCTACCACGACTTATACAGGGTAGTCCGTTTACAGGGGCAGTCATTGAGCCACCCGACTCTAGTCATGAGTTGGGTCTATGAGCATTTCATCCCTTATGGCAGGGGTGTGGAGGTGGCAGATCCTGGAGCTGTGAGGGCAGCCAGATGGACAGACATGTCGGTGCTTAGAGCACCTCATCAGCCAGTTGCCTCCCTGACTACTGCCGACATGGAGGCCACACCATACCAGACTATGGCAGGCATATGGGGCGAGGAGGCTCTTACCTTGATCTCCTGCTCCACGACAGGGCAACTTATTGACAGAGTGGGGCATGTGGAGATGCACCCCTTTGGCCGAGTTCCTCAGCAGTTTGGCTTACCATACATGGGTATGCTTCCCCCAGTGGTGCCAGTATATAGATCAGTCCGAGAGGCCAGAGGGGGGCCTAGAGGCCGGGTTGGATAGTGGTTACTCCTGGCATTCCTATTGCAGCCAGGAGGATAGTTCGTGCCAGAGGGAGAGCCGGTGTGCCTCAGGCACCTTTACTTCGGATTGCCGCGGTCCTGCCCACAGCAGCGATGACCCTATTGAGGTAGACTCCGAGTCTGAGGAGTTTACGGGGGGGAGATAGAGGAGGAGCCCGAGGACAGTGATCCTGAGTGGCACGATACCCAGGATATTATGCAGGCGGAGAGGGCTGAGCAGAGTGCAGAGAGAGTGACTCTAGTTTCAGAGGAGCCACTCTCCCAGGGCCATGGGGAGGATGAGTCTGTTGCGGGGCGTTACGTTGCTCCATCTACAGGAGCAGCCCCTCAGTCGGTAGCGGCATCCGTGGTGGGCGCTGACCCCATAGATCCATCTTGGAGGCCGGGTGATCCGAGTAAGTTACCCTCTCTCCTTTCTAGTGTTTGTTTCTTTGTTAGGACCTCCTTAGTTGCTATCTTGTATCTTTTAATTCCTTATTTGGTTTCTAATTTGTTTTCTCCTTTTTTTGCAGAGACCGCCGATGAGTGGCGAGATTTGATTCGTAGGGTATGCACTGATTCCCTGATGATCCCCATGGATAGGACCCATGCAGAGTTATCCGTGGACTCTGGGGAGCCTTCAACAGCCGGTAGGCATACCGACGTCTTTGCTCCAGTCTGGCATGTGGCCAGGATGGTATCGACCCTTCACACCGAGCTAGTGGGGTATAGGACGGCTGAGCATCTTATGAGGAGCCATTCTCATGGTGAGGCTGTGGCTGCCCCTCGGGATCCTGAGCCCTCCATGCATTCAGAGCGCCGGCGTAGCCGAGTCCTAGGCATGGGCATGCACCTTCAGAGGGGTCCCGTAGAGATTGAGAAGCCGCTTGGCTCTCGTAGATTTTTGTACGATACATTCTTTTGTATATCCCGGGCTCTTTGAGCGTTTTGACCATGCTTAGTGCATGATGGCATTGTACATAAATGTTGATCATTTATATATATATGTATATTCTTTTTGGATCAAGCTTTTGGCATTGATGGCTTTGTTTCCTTTTCCAGTTTCCTTATGTATACTACGATGTATGTTTATATGCTTTTTAGAATGTATGCAATGGTGAACAAATGATGCAAGTGTTTTACTTTCCTTTTGTGTTTCATGATGCTGACATATGATGATGTAGATATAATGTGATTTTGAATCTTAGCTTCTGTAAGCAATTTTTGATACTTCATATTTGTTTTGGCAAAGTGATGAATATAAACCGGTATGATGAGCAGATAAACCTGCCCCTACTCCCAACTCCACGCAACTAGTAAGATGCGAGGGCTCATCACCGAGAGCTAGAAAGGGCACAAGTTGTGAGGTGTAGTGAAATGATAGTGATGAAAGATAGACAAAGCTTTGGTGGAACCAAATTAGGACACTACAAGCTTACTCTACCCGAGTGACTTCATAGTTTAGAATGCAACTTACTTTGCGGTTTATCTAGACTTAGATCCGTAGATGGCCACATAGTAGACAAAATCTGGGTTTTTAGGATTTTAACTCTCTTGGAATTTTGAACATCTGATTCATTTATCTTTGATTTAAGACCTCAAGATTTGAATTGTTTGCTTATGACCTTTAATGTTTGCTTGTCAAGAGGACCCCCTATACTTTGCCCCATGCTACTAGTAAGAAGCGTGGGTTTATCACCATGGGCAAGGTATAGGCGAGTAAGGGCATTTCCATCCTTTCCCAACCCTACGTCACTAGTAAGAGACGCAAGCTCATCACCGAAGGTTGGTGGGGCAAGGAAATGTGTAAAATTAAAATTTTCTGTTTGATCACTTTTTGACTCGTTTTCTTGAGTAAAATGTCAGTATGTGCTTATTTCCGAAGAGACATATATATGGGATAGATGTGACACCATGAAGCTTCTAGAACAGACCATAGGCAAGACACCTATCCTAAGAAGAAACTAAAAGTGAGAACAAGCCCGCAGATCTTGGTATGGTTACCGTTAAGACTTTGCCATGTCTAGCTTTATTTGATAAAATGATTCCGAGATAATTTGATGATATCATGAAAATGGAGAGGTATGATTAGAAAGTTTTATGCCAACAACATCATGAGTTTGTAATGAATTGCTTTGAGAATAAAATTCCTTGATCACAATTTATGTAAGAAACAAGCGGACAAAATGATCTTAATCTATATGAAGATGCAATGTAAATATATATAAGTAGTGCTAGCTGCTTATGCGTAGAACCGCTTGAGGTGCAGGGAATTGACTGTTTCACCAAATTCCTCACCTTCTAGCGTACATAGGAGGTATGCACCATTTCCATAGTCCTTCATGACTCGGTATGGGCCCAACCATTTAGGCCGGAACTTCCTTCCTTCGCCGGTCTTCTTGTCGATCCGACTGTCTAGCCTTAGAACTAAATCACCTTCATATATGTCACGTTCATAGACCTTCTTGTTATATTGCGGCACATCCGGTCAACATAGGCTCTGTGCCACTGTTCAACATCTAACCTAGTTTCATCTAGGCTTTCTAGTTGGGAAAGACGTGCTTCTCTGTAAGCGTCTTCATCCAGAATCCCTTGTAATGAAATGCGGAGACTGGGTATTTCAACCTCAAGTGGGAGAACTGCCTCTGCCCCAAATACTAGTGAGAAAGGAGTTGCCCCGTTGGTGTTCTTATTGAGGTTCGGTGGGCCCATAAGGCCGGATATAACTTCAAATGCCAATCTCATTTGTTTTCTTTCACAGTTTTAAGGAGAATGGCTTTTAGTGTCTTGTTTGTTGCTTCAGCCTGTCCGTTGGCTTGAGGGTAATACAAGGAAGCCGTATGATGGCTTATTTTAAATTTATTGCATAGTTCGCGAACTTCATCATTTTTAAAAGAAGTTCCATTATCTGAGATAATGACTTGTGGGATACCGTATCTGCAAATGATTTGGTTCAAAATGAACTTGGCGATTACAGAACCTGTACAAAGAGTAGTAAGAGCATAGTCTCTACCCACTTGGTGAAATATTCGGTGGCCGTGATTATAAAATTATGGCCATCTATAGATGTGGGAGAGAATTTACCTATCAAATCAAGACCCCATGTAGAAAAGGGCCATGGAGTAGCAATTGGTTGTAGAGCTTGTGCTGGCATATGAATCTCGTGGGAGAATTCTTGACACTTATGACACCTGCGTACAAACTCCACTCATCGTTTCTAGAGTGGGCTAGAAATATCCCATTCGATGTATTTTGCGAGCGGTGGCATGGCCACCGAAGTGGCCTCCACACATTCCACTATGAGATTCGTGGAGAAATCTTCTTGGATTCTTCTCGTGTCGACACATCTCAGAGCATTCCATCGAATGCTTTTCGGTGAGAGCACTTGCTCTATGATGATGACGTATTTGGCTGCGATAATACGTAACCACCTTCTTTGTTGTGCGTGTAGCTCCTTCGATACGTATGGTCCATGATATAATTAATGATATCAATGTACCAGGACACTCGAGAGAGATAGAGGGTCGGGTTTCGATGTAGTATACGCACTCATCTGGAAAATCTAAATTTACTAAATCACCTCCATCTAATGGGTTATCAGCTAACCAATCTGTGATGATTTGTCCTTTAACCGACTTCTGATTTACAAATGTTAATTCAAATTCCCCCATTAAGGTTATAAAACGTCCAGCTTTTTTAGACAAGGATCCTTGTGTGAGGAAAGTTCGTAAATGGTCCATTTTTACCATGACCCTTGTTTCTTGATTCAGCATATAGTGTCTTAAGCGTTTAGTAGCAAAGACTATGGCAAGGCATTCTCATTCTACCTGTGTATAACGTGTTTCATAGTCAAGTAATGTTCGACTAATGAAATAAATCACGCGTTCCTCTTGTCATCATCTTCTTGGGCCAACATACAGGCCAACGAGACATCGGTAGCTCGTGAATACAAAATTAACGGCGGTCTAGCTTAGGTGGCATTAGCGTAGGTGGTGATAACAGGAAACGCTTAACTGCATCAAAGGCTTCATTGCAGTCTTCGGTCCAATCAATGCTATAATCCTTCTTGAGTAAATTGTTGATTGGATGAATGGCGAAACTTAAGTCCGGGATGAATCTCCGGATTGCACCAAGTTTTCCGAGAAATGACCTGATTCCAGATTCATTCGAAGGTGGGACCATTTCGAGGACAACCCAATTTTGGTTGGATCAACATCTATCCCTCGTGATGATATGATGTAACCTAGGAGCTTTCCTCCTGTTACACCAAAGACGCATTTCTCTAGATTTAGCGTGACTCCGTATTCTATTAGGCGTGAAAGAATGACGCGGAGTACTTCCGATGGTCACAACGCTTCTTGGCCTTAGCCAACAAGTCATCTACGTAGGATTCCATGATTTTATGAATTAGATCATGGAATATATATGTCATAGCTCACTGGTATGTAGCACCAGCGTTCTTGAGACCAAATGGCATAACAACATAACAATAGGTTCCCCAAGGAGTTATAAACGTGGTTTTAGCTTGGTCTTGTTCAGATATTCTGATTTGATTGTATCCCGAGAATCCATCCATGAGAGACAAAAGTTCAAATCCAGCTTGTTGCATCAACAATGACATCTATGGATGGTAATGGGAAATCGTCCTTAGGACATGCTTTGTTAATGTCTCGAAATCTATGCAGATGCGTATCTTCCCATTCTTTTTGAGAACAGGAACGATGTTAGATACCCATTGAGAGTAATCGACTGGTTTGATGAATCCTACTTGTAGGAGTTTTATTATTTCCTCTTTTACCATGAGAGCCACCTTAGGCTTCATGGGTCTTGATTTTTGTTTAATCGGTTTTGCATCTGATTTAGTGACGAGGTTATGTACCGCAATGTGTGGTGCAACGCCTGTCATTTCCTTATAATTAAATGCAAAAGCTTTCTGATGTTCTTTGAGGATCTGAGTGTGTGTTTCTACTTCTTCCTGGGTTAACGAGGATCCTAGTTTCAAGATTTTTGGTTCATCCTCCGTTCCGATGTTAACATCAATTGTTTCTTCGATTAATGAGGCATTACCCTCTTCAAACTCAGGTGGGGCTGGAGGTAAATCTAAATCGTCCCCACTTTCTACTGTGTATACGCTAGGTTCCATCATGGGATTTCCAAAGTAGGAAGATGAATGTGGGATTAAGGACAAATCTATCATATGATAGGAGAGATGTAATGCCGCATAGGCATTTAAGTAATTCAGAGTGGTCATATCACTATCAATGTGGTCTAGGATAGTAGATTTGTTTTCATTTCCGTTAAAAGAGAATTTGTCGTTGCTTTTACCAATGGTTCATCACGAAGGGATACCATGAAACGGGTATCTTCTAACTTACTGTTTGGAGTAAAGCGTGATGCCGAGGTTGCTATAGAATCGGCGAGAAGATTGTGTTCTCGTGGGATTGCTTCAATTGATATGAAGTCAAAGTCCTTGCTTAAATCTAATACAGCTGTTTTGTAAAGTTGTAAGTGTTCGGCTTTGGTTTCATATACCTCAGAGACTTGGTTTGCTACCAATTGTGAGTCTCCTAACACTCTGATGTTATTAACACCGATCCTCTTGGCTAAAATGAGGCCAAGGAGGAGGGCTTCATATTCAGCGCCGTTGTTTGTACATTCGAAATTGAGTTTGAAGGCGAATGGTAGGACCTTTCCTTCAGGGGAAGTAAAGATTACACCAGCCCCCGCTCCATAATGGCATTTAGCTCCATCAAAATGGAGAGTCCAATATTTAGCTGGGAATATGGACGCTGGGATATTTGTTGTATTTGCGCATTCTACTTCCACCATACAGAGATCCTCTGCTGGAAGAGAACCAACACCTAGGGAATATCCCATGCCTACAGAATCAAATGGTAGGAACATTGGTAGATCCTGTTCTAGTAATTCAACGATTTTTGCAGTAGTTCCTAATGATACCGTTTCTACAATGTTAGCCTCATCTTTTAAGGCTGGGATTGTCTTGACTAGATTCATAGTCTCAAGATCCATTGTAGGTACCAACTTCTCCTCTGGTTTTGCGTCAGTGGGTTTATTAAGTTGGTTTGTTGGAAGTTCAAATTCCGAGTGCACACCTGGTCTTTTCTTTAAGTCAGCTAGGTGTATATCGAATGGCTTTGGATCACCTTTGGCTACAAACACCTTTCCTAGATGCAAGAATCTTACTTCTTGGAATAACGTAGAAGGAATTGCCTTCATACGGTGTATCCATGGTCGGCCAAGGATCATGTTATAATTAGTTTCCCGATCTATAATATAAAACTCAGTCAGGATTGTTTTGGGTCCTAAGGTGACCGGTAGTATTATAGTTCCAATTGAAGTGGCCTTAAGGCTATCATAGCCTCTCAATGTATTTCGAGTGGTGGAACAATTTGTTTCCCCATATCCTAATTTTTGAAGGAAAGAGAAGGGGACTATGTTAACTGCCCCCATCGTCAACCATTGCTCATTTTACGTAGTTATTATAAACCCATACTTGTAAGTGTAAGGCTGGATCACCCCGGCGTGCAATCTCAGCATCTGTAGGCATTTTACTTATTTCGAATATGAATTCGACATCCTTATCCGGCTGCCCCGGAGGGTGGATATCAAAGTCCACATGGTTTACTTGTGTTTCGGGAGGTGGAGTGATATTGATTAGATGACCTAAACCTAATGCCTCTAGAAGAGCAGCCCTGTGGGCAGGAGAATTCTTCAGTAAGTCCAAAAATGAAATGTGTGAGAAGGTTTTTGTTAGGTCGCTAATTAAATCATAGGCACCTATGGGTTTTTCTACTATTTGTTGGCTCTTATCTATTTCTGGCAGGTGACTTGGGCTTGGCTGAGAGAAATACTCTCGTGTTCTTGTTATAGCTTCGATGGGTAGTTCGGCATCTAGTTCTACTAAACTGACTATCTTGGGTCTCGGCTGACTTCCTAATTGTGGCGCAACTGATGGACTTAGTGAAGTCGAGGCTTCATGATCATTGTTTCCCATCATTACGCTTTTGTTTGTCCCATTTAGATTTAGCCTATTATTATCATGATTTGGGAGTGGATCGTTAAAGATCTTGAGGGGAGCATTCTGAGGGGAAACTACCCCTGCGAGCGTGCTGGTGGTGGTGACACGGGATCTGCCAAAAACAAATCTGTGAAGAACTGTCTTTGTTCTTCTGCAAACGTTGCATGAATTTATTGTAGTCACAGCACGTTCTAGTGTCATGACCTCAAATTTTGTGGAAACCACAATATGAATTGGGATTGTAATTCCTGGTTTGTTGGTTTGGTGTATATTGTGGCCTAAAATTCTGATCAAACTGTTGCCTATTAGGATTAAAGTTTTGCATTTGTTGTTTCTGGCTTTGATTTTGGTTTTGATAACCAAATGAGTTTTGGCTTAGACCCTGTGTGGGATTTCACCGTTGTTGTTGTTGAGGATGATTAAAATCCACTGTATTGATTGTGGGGGTAAAGTTATTGTTTCGTTGATTGTTCATTGGTAGTGAAGTATTCACAGTATTTACCTTTTTAGGTTGATCAGTTACTCCATCTGTTGTCACCCCACGATTTTTGTTAAGGATTTTAGGTCCTTGATTGACATTCGTGGTAGTAGGATAAGTTGTAGTGTTCTGGCTGGAGGTGATTAACCTCCCGTTTGTTCCATATGTCTTACGACCACTATCTATCGCTGCTTGATCTATTCGAAGAGCGCTCTCAAGTACTTCATCGTAAGTTCTTAGTGGGAACTTCTGGACTTCTTCCTTCACCTCTCTGCTGAGAGAATGAAGGAATAAATCACATAGTTCCATCTGATCCATATTTGGAGCACTTGCCGAAGAATAAAGAACTGTACGCCACCTTTGGATGAAATGGGCGACAGATTCATTGTGTTCTTGTTTAATGTGCAAGAATTCCCTGATTCCTGTTCTTAATAGTTTGTTCATGTCAAATGCCTTAATGAACTCTGAAACGAGTTGTTTAAATGAATGGATTGAAGCCTCAGGTATTCTATAATACCAATCGAGAGCGATGCCTTCCAAAGTTTTGGGGAATATTTTAGCAACGACCCCATCCCAAGGGAGTAATTCTCGTATGGCTGTAGCGTAAGCCTTGATATGTGCATTTGGATCTCCCTCACCTTTGTACTTGGGTAAATCGGGAAGGGGTCTTGGAAGCATGACGCTTCGTATGGTGAAGTCTAAGGGCTCTTTCAAATATTCTGAATAAGTCCCTATCGCATAGGTTTCGACCATTGATGGTGCTTGTTGAGGGAGTGGTGGTGGAATGGGTTGTTGATATGGCGTAACGTATGCGTTGGTAGGGGCATAAGGAAACACCTGTGTTTGAGCAAGCATGCCGGGAGAGGAGAACATATCTCCTTGTGGTGATTTGGAGTACATGTTTAAGTATGATGGGGTATTGTCCAGGAATGGATTGTTTTGTACTAAACCGGGAGGAACGGTGTTAGAGATGATGGGCCTAGTTGGTGTTTGTTGTGGATATTGAGGAGGCATGCCTAACGTGCCTATTCCTGTGAGGAGGTCTACTTGGCTAGGATGGTGTGGGGATTGGAACTCCCTGCTTGCATGAATTGTGAATTTTGACTTGCTTGGGCAAGTTCTAACCCTCTCACTTTTTCTATTAACGTTGAAATGACTTCATTTGGTGAAGTCACGGTGTTTTGCCTTAGCGGCGTTTGTTGTATACCCTGGTGTTGTATAGGCATGTGATATCCTGCTATGAACTGATCACTATCTTGCCAAGTTTCTCCGAGAGTATTTCCTATATGCAGTGGCATAGAGGTATTTTCTTGAAAAGAGACCTCGGGTTGTGGTTGTAAACCTCCTACAGGTGGGTACATACCCCGAGAGCGTTGTTCACTCCTAGGATAACGTATTGACTGTTCATCATCTAAGACCAGGTATGGGTCTGATTGTCTACTAATTTGTGGTCTAAGTAGCATCTGAGGAGATGAACCAGATTCTCCGGTAAACATCATATTATTCGAGCCTGAAGGCTCTGTTTGTTGTTTTTGAGGGAACTGATCTAACTCCTCAGTTTGAAAAGATGAATTATATCTAATTTTTGGAGTTTGTGTTGATAACTGATTAGTTGAGTAGTTGTCACCCCATACCGAGAGTGAGGGTGATGATTGCCTATTCTGTTGGGCGTAGTATGCCTCAAGACCCAAGAGGGGTCTGCCATATGCATCGAATCCCGACATATTCGGGGGGTATATGAATACCCGCAGAATAATGGGAAGGAGCGAAGGTGGATGAATAAGATGAAACTCTCAAAGAGAAGGTGAAATAGTTGTTTGTTTCACGTCGGGTTCACCAATTTTGTTGGTGAAGCTGATGTGAAGGCTAATGAGGTATAAAAGGTGAAACAGTTGTTTGTTTCACGTCAGGTTCACCAATTTTGTTTCACCAGATAAGGTCATATGTAAGTACGTACATCCCACGCATATCCCATTCCCCAACGGACAGATGAACACCTCACAATTTTGTACGCCGGAAAAGTGACAAGCGAGCGTGGGAATCTACAAGTAACTCTTCCGCGTACCCGACCTCCCGAGGTCGTGCCGAGACAGCCGGTGGGGATGGGATATGCGTGGGATGCAGAAAACTAGTTAGGAAATCTAATGTCTTCAATACGCACTAGTGGAATTTGCAAATCTAAGGCAAAGAAGGCCCTTCTAACCTGAACTGGTGTGATAGATCGATCGGCAAGGATGACTGCTCGAAGGCTCCAATCAATATCGAGCTCTGGCGTGATTCGATCTATGGGTTGTGGAATACGTGGAAAATGACCTGGGATAGTTTCGTGTATGTCTCCAGATAAGGTCATATGGTGGGTAGTGAATACAATCGACTCTACGGATGATTCTCTGGCCTAGTCCAGAACTCTCTAGCTTTGTTGGCTGCTATATCTAGTAAGGATAATTATTCGATGATGATAGGTGGAAGTGGGGTAGATCTGAATACTTGTGTGCGTAGGCCAGTGTCTATGTCTGATTGACTTACGGATTCGTTAGGTTGCGGGATTTGTGGATCACAACCGTAGACTCTTGGTTGTTGCGGTCCTGCTATGGTCATGTACGAAATCAGTCCCTGATCCCTAGTATCCAATAATCATATGCTTTCTCAGCCTCTATATTTAAAATTAATAGCTGTGCGATCTTCTCAGAGTACCTCACAGTGTTCTTGCAACCTGAATTCTTAGATTAGTATCTATGTCTGTGAGGATGTCTCCTGCATCTGGCTGTGGGACCAAAGGATCACAACCGAACGTTTGCTCTCTTTCAAACCCTTTTACAGTCATGTGGATATGAACCTAGGGTAATCATAATTTGGTTGATTTGACCAAAATGTGTGTGATCCCCACGCTTCTATGTTTAATCCCCAACTAAGAGCTGATCTAAAGAAATTTGTTGTTGTTTGGAAGACTTGGATTCTAAGATTTTGGTCTATGTCAACTATTGCTGTGACGAGATTGGGTTGAGGCACAATTGGCTCAAATACGTATTCTCTGGGTTCCCTAGGTCCCGTGATTGTCATACAAAAGCAATAATGTAAATCTAACTAGCAAAAAGTGAATTAAACTATGTGAAAATAAATCTAGAACATATATAACTTCTATTTTTGTATTTTCTGAGAAACCTTTAAGAATTTAAGAAAAGCAGCTATTTAAAATATCTAGAATTGACAACTAAAATAACAACTTAAAACAAACAAAATAACCGAGTGTAGCTATTTGTCTATGCAATTTGTAGATCTATTCTAAACAATGAAATAACTTGCCTAATCTATTTTCCAGACTCTCGATCCTACCTCAGAAGTGAGGAGTGAATCATAGTTTCTCGAAACTATCAATCCCTGCTTCCCGCAATATCGAAAGTAAATTTTGTGGAAAAGAAGTGATTATCTACTCTATTTGATATATTTCTAATTTAGAACTTTGAAAAATAGAACCTAGATTCTGCGCAAAAGATGGGCGAATCCAATGGTGTGTGTGATCTTGTCCCTAAACAATGATCTCCTCGTTCCTTCGTGTTCACGTGAATCCGAAAACTATGTAATGCTTAAGAAAAAAATAGATATTGGGACAAAGGCAAATTAGAATACAGAGCAAATAATGAGTAGGAGAGGGATAGCAAGAGAGTACAAGCCATCTGGCTTTATGCATTCCTAGTGGGATCTATTGCAGTCATGTAACATAAAGCATCAAACCAAAACTATCTCTTGAGGAGCAAAACTATAAACTTTAATGGCTTCCTAAGCTATTCTATCTCAATGGATTGGATAAAATATAAATGCAAGATGGATATGTGGCTTACCAACAGCTAAACAATGCTAACTAAGCATGCAATGAATTGAAACTATGGCTTCTAAGAAAAATAATAGACTGAGCTACTGAAATTAGAAGATGAGAGCAAAAAATGAGAGGCCATTTGCTTGAGCACAAGCCATCTATTTATAGCATTTCATTCACCCAAAGATCAAAACCAAACTGAACTCTAAAACTATAAACAATGGCCAAACACTATTCCAGGGGACCAAAAACATAAATGCAAGCCTAAAAGGTCGGTGAAAAAGAGTGAGTCACGAAAATGAGATAAAAACAAAGGACGCAGGGGATAAGGACGGGGCATGCGGGATGTTAACGCACACTTGGAGATCTTTTCCGGATCCCGAACACCTTGCGAGGAGACCTGTATCATCATTGGGGCACTTGTTACGTTGTTATGGCAGTACAGTACCTTACAATTTTGGGTACGTACATATTGCCCCCTCGGAGAAGTGAATAAGAGGCGTAAACGTGGGTCCGAGTATGGCAGTCCTGAAATGGGAAGTTAGAAGTTATACCTGATACATCCATGTGTTGAAATGACGCCATCCAATATTCCCGCTACCTGTAAAATGAAAAGAGAACTCAAGTGCAGATAGACACAATAGTTTGGAAAATAAACGCTAAAATAATAAGAAATGAGAATGTACCATTTGTGCGGGGATAAGAACTTACCTCCGTCGGCGCTCCAAACCTGTGAAAAAGTCATTTTAAAATGAATCAGAGTGCTATATATATGAAAGTGGGCCCATTTTCCTATTCATTTGCGAGTCGATTTGGTTGATTTTGAGCTCTGGGACCCATGGTGACGGTTTCTTGCATGAGTAGAGTCAAAACGTCCACGACGAGATAGCGATCATGCCTCCACATGTGGCACATCGACCCATGAGATCACAAGTTAGTTTTCTTCAGTTTCTCCCTTTTATCACCTTAAATTTGAAATGCTAAATACTTTGTCATGGGGGGGTAATTTTTGAAAATGTTAGTGTTGAAAGGTCCACCTAGGGGGGGCGCCTACTGGGTAGGCTTTGTTTTTAGGTAAAATGGTCATTTTTTACGTTTTTTAGGCTTTTTAAATTTAAAACCCGCGTGGGTTTTCGACCACGACCGCCGCCCTCGCCGAGGGGTGGTTACATGACCGCCGCCCTATTCAGGGCGGCGGCGGTTACACGACCGCCGCCCTTAAGGTGGCGGTTACAAAACCACCCTCCTGCTTAGGGCGGCGGTTTTGCACAGAATGCAAAAGGAACCTCTTTTTGAGATTGTGTTTGTATTTTTAGCATTTCTACGTGCTTTCATGGTTTTCACAGTATTACTTGGATGCTAACTTGCTCTGTTTTGTGTGTTTTTGGGTGTATGCAGGTGAGAGAGGAGTATATCCGGTGGAGTAGAGAGAGGGAGTGTGATTGGCTCCCAGGGGTACTAGATGCCCTCTCACAGGACGAGGAGGACACTCTTCAGAGGCCGGGATACTACGCATCTCACGCATGCCCCATGTTACACCATCCAGTCACATTCTTTGTGACCTGTTCTCATACTGGGATGCAGATCGGAACACCTTCCGATTGCCAGGGGTCCGTGGTGAGTGGACTATTACACTGGAGGACGTCTATCATATTCTGGGGGTCCCGATCATCGGGAGACGACTTACCCTAGAGACAAGAGCTCACGGGCACAGATTGCATAGTGGGCCACATATATGGGAGATGCAGTCATCTCCACGGGGTCGAAGAAGGGGGTGAGAGTTTGATCTATTCCTTCTTTGCCCATCCCCCTACTTCGCTAGGCCATCATGGGGATCCTTGCCTCGAGGCTGATCGGGACAAGGGAGGAGATACTTTGTTATACTGTTGGTCCCCCATTATTACACAGATAGAGGGGCACGGTGGATATATGCCTGGGAGCAGACATTCTTGGGACCACCTACCATGACTTATACAGGGTAGTCCATTTACAGGGGCAGTCATTGAGCCACCCGACTCTAGTCATGAGTTGGGTCTATGAGCATTTCATCCCTTATGGCAGGGGTGTGGAGGTGGCAGATCCTGGAGCTGTGAGGGCAGCCAGATGGATAGACATGTCGGTGCTTAGAGCACCTCATCAGCCAGTTGCCTCCCTGACTACTGCCGACATGGAGGCCACACCATACCAGACTATGGCGGGCATATGGGGCGAGGAGGCTCTTACCTTGATCTCCTGCTCCACGATAGGGCAGCTTATTGACAGAGTGGGGCGTGTGGAGATGCACCCCTTTGGCCGAGTTCCTCAGCAGTTTGGCTTACCATACATGGGTATGCTTCCCCTAGTGGCGCCAGTATATAGATCAGTCTGAGAGGCCAGAGGGGGGCCTAGAGGCTGGGGTTGGACAGTGGTTACTCCTGGCATTCCTATTGCAGCCAGGAGGATAGTTCGTGCCAGAGGGAGAGCCGGTGTGCCTCAGGCACCTTTACTTCGGATTGCCGCGGGTCCTGCTCATAGCAGCGATGACCCTATTGAGGTAGACTCCGAGTCTGAGGAGTTTACGGGGGGGAGATAGAGGAGGAGCCCGAGGACAGTGATCCTGAGTGGCACGATACCCAGGATATTATGCAGGCGGAGAGGGTTGAGCAGAGTGCAGAGAGAGTGACTCTGGTTTCAGAGGAGCCACTCTCCCAGGGCCATGGGGAGGATGAGTTTGTTGCGGGGTGTTACGTTGCTCTAGCTACAGGAGCAGCCCCTCAGTCGGTAGCGGCATCCGTGGCGGGCGCTGACCCCATAGATCCATCTTGGAGGCCGGGTGATCCGAGTAAGTTACCCTCTCTCCCTTCTAGTGTTTGTTTCTTTGTTAGGACCTCCTTAGTTGCTATCTTGTATTTTTAATTCCTTATTTGGTTTCTAATTTGTTTTCTCCTTTGTTTGTAGAGACCGCCGATGAGTGGCGAGATTTGATTCGCAGGGTATGCACTGATTCCCTGATGATCCCCATGGATAGGACCCGTGCAGAGTTATCCGTGGACTTTGGGGAGCCTTCAGCAGCCGGTAGGCATACTGACGTCTTTGCTCCAGTCTGGCATGTGGCCAGGATGGTATCGACCCTTCGCACCGAGCTAGCGGGGTACAGGACGGCTGAGCATCTGATGAGGAGCCATTCTCGTGGTGAGGCTGCGGCTGCCCCTCGGGATCCTGAGCCCTCCGTGCATTCAGAGCGCCGGCGTAGCCGGAGTCCTAGGCATGGGCGTGCACCTTCAGAGGGGTCCCGTAGAGATTGAGAAGCCACTTGGCTCTCGTAGATTTTTGTACGATACATTCTTTTGTATATCCCAGGCTCTTTGAGCATTTTGACCATGCTTAGTGCATGATGGCATTGTACATAAATGTTGATCATTTATATATATATATATATATTCTTTTTTGGATCAAACTTTTGGCATTGATGGCTTTGTTTCCTTTTCCAGTTTCCTTATGTATACTATGATGTATGTTTATATGCTTTTTAGAATGTATGCAATGGTGAACAAATGATGCAAGTGTTTTACTTTCCCTTTTGTGTTTCATGATGCTGATATATGATGATGTAGATATAATGTGATTTTGAATCTTAGCTTCTATAAGCAATTTTTGATACTTCATATTTGTTTTGGCAAAGTGATGAATATAAACCGGTATGATGAGCAGATAAACCTGCCCCTACTCCCAACTCCACGCAACTAGTAAGATGCGAGGGCTTATCACAAAGAGTTGGGAAGGGCACAAGTTATGAGGTGTAGTGAAATGATAGTGATGAAAGATAGACAAAGCTTTGGTGGAACCAAATTAGGACACTACAAGCTTACTCTACCCGAGTGACTTCATAGTTTAGAATGCAACTTACTTTGCGGTTTATCTAGACTTAGATCCGTAGATGGCCACATAGTAGACAAGATCTGGGTTTTTAGGATTTTAACTCTCTTGGAATTTTGAACATCTGATTCATTTATCTTTGATTTAAGACCTCAAGATTTGAATTGTTTGCTTATGACCTTTAATGTTTGCTTTTCAAGAGGACCCCCTATACTTTAGCCCCATGCTACTAGTAAGAAGCGTGGGTTTATCACCATGGACAAGGTATAGGTAAGTAAGGGCATTTCCATCCTTTCCCAACCCTACGTCACTAGTAAGAGACGTAAGCTCATCACCGAAGGTTGGTGGGGCAAGGAAATGTGTAAAATTAAAATTTTCTTTTGATCACTTTTTGACTCGTTTTCTTGAGTAAAATGTCAGTATGTGCTTATTTCCAAAGAAGAGACATATATATGGGATAGATGTGACACCATGAAGCTTCTAGAATAGACCATAGGCAAGACACCTATCCTAAGAAGAAACTAAAAGTGAGAACAAGCCCGTGAGATCTTGGTATGGTTACCGTTAAGACTTTGTCATGTCTAGCTTTATTTGATAAAATGATTCCAGATAATTTGATGATATCATGAAAATGGAGAGGTATGATTAGAAAGTTTTATGCCAACAACATCATGAGTTTGTAATGAATTGCTTTGAGAATAGATTCCTTGATCACAATTTATGTAAGAAATAAGCGAGACAAAAATGATCTTAATCTATATGAAGATGCAATGTAAATATATATATAGTAGTGCTAGCTTTGCTTATGCGTAGAACCACTTGAGGTGCAGGGAATTGACTGTTTCACCAAATTCCTCACCTTCTAGCATACATAGGAGGTATGCACCATTTCCATAGTCCTTTATGACTCGGTATGGGCCCAACCATTTAGGCCGGAACTTCCTTCCTTCGCCGGTCCTTTTATCGATCCGACTGTCTAGCCTTAGAACTAGATCACCTTCATATATGTCGCGTTCATAGACCTTCTTATTATATTGCCGGCACATCCGGTCAGCATAGGCTCTGTGCCACTGTTCAACATCTAACCTAGTTTCATCTAGGCTTTCTAGTTGGGAAAGACGTGCTTCTCTGTAAGCGTCTTCATCCAGAATCCCTTGTAATGAAATGCGGAGACTGGGTATTTCGACCTCAAGTGGGAGAACTACCTCTCCCCCCAAATACTAGTGAGAAAGGAGTTGCCCCGTTGGTGTTCTTATTGAGGTTCGGTGGGCCCATAAGGCCGGATATAACTTCAAATGCCAATCTCATTTGTTTTCTTTCACAGTTTTAAGGAGAATGGCTTTCAGTGTCTTGTTTGTTGCTTCAGCCTGTCCGTTGGCTTGAGGGTAATACAAGGAAGCCGTATGATGGCTTATTTTAAATTTATTGCATAGTTCACGAACTTCATCATTTTTAAAAGAAGTTCCATTATCTGAGATAATGACTTGTGGGATACCGTATCTGCAAATGATTTGGTTCAAAATGAACTTGGCGATTACAGAACCTGGTACAGTAGTAAGAGGCATAGCCTCTACCCACTTGGTGAAATATTCGGTGGCCGTGATTATAAAATTATGGCCATCTGTAGATGAGGGAGAGAATTTCCCTATCAAATCAAGACCCCATGTAGAAAAGGGCCATGGAGTAGCAATTGGTTGTAGAGCTTGTGCTGGCATATGAATCTCGTGGGAGAATTCTTGACACTTATGACACCTGCGTACAAACTCCACTGCGTCGTGTTCTAGAGTGGGCCAGAAATAGCCCATTCGATGTATTTTGCGAGCGGTGGCATGGCCACCGAAGTGGCCTCCACACATTCCACTGTGAGATTCGTGGAGAATCTTCTTGGATTCTTCTGTGTCGACACATCTCAGGAGCATTCCATCGAATGCTTTTCGGTAGAGCACTTGCTCTATGATGACGTATTTGGCTGCGATAATACGTAACCACCTTCTTTGTTGCGGTGTAGCTCCTTCTGATACGTATGGTCCATGATATAATTAATGATATCAGTGTACCAGGGACACTCAGAGATAGAGGGTCGGGTTTCGATGTAGTATACGCACTCATCTGGAAAATCTAAATCTACTAAATCACCTCCATCTAATGGGTTATCAGCTAACCAATCTGCGATGATTTGTCCTTTAACCGACTTCTGATTTACAAATGTTAATTCGAATTCCCCCATTAAGGTTATAAAACATCCAACCTTTTTAGACAAGGATCCTTGTGTGAGGAAAGTTCGTAAATGGTCCGTTTTTACCATGACCCTTGTTTCTTGATTCAACATATAGTGTCTTAAGCATTTAGTAGCAAAGACTATGGCAAGGCATTCTCGTTCTACCTGTGTATAACGTGTTTCATAGTCAAGTAATGTTTGACTAATGAAATAAATCACGCGTTCCCTCTTGTCATCGTCTTCTTGGGCCAACATACAGGCCAGCGAGACATCGGTAGCTCGTGAATACAAAATTAACGGTGGTCTAGCTTAGGTGGCATTAGCGTAGGTGGTGATAATAGGAAACGCTTAACTGCATCAAAGGCTTCATTGTAGTTTTGGTCCAATCAATGCTATAATCCTTCTTGAGTAAATTGTTGATTGGATGAATGGTGAAACTTAAGTCCGGGATGAATCTCCGGATTGCACCAAGTTTTCCGAGAAATGACCTGATTCTAGATTCATTCGAAGGTGGGACCATTTCGAGGACAACCCAAATTTTGGTTGGATCAACATCTATCCCTCGTGATGATATGATGTAACCTAGGAGCTTCCCTCCTGTTACACCAAAGACATTTCTCTGGATTTAGCGTGACTCCGTATTCTATTAGGCGTGAAAGAATGACGTGGAGTACTTCCGGATGGTCACAACGCTTCTTGGCCTTAGCCAACAAGTCATCTACATAGGATTCCATGATTTTATGAATTAGATCGTGGAATATATATGTCATAGCTCACTGGTACGTAGCACCAGCGTTCTTGAGACCAAATGGCATAACAACATAACAATAGGTTCCCCAAGGAGTTATAAACGTGGTTTTAGCTTGGTCTTGTTCAGATATTCTGATTTGATTGTATCCCGAGAATCCATCCATGAGAGACAAAAGTTCAAATCCAGTTGTTGCATCAACAATGACATCTATGGATGGTAATGGGAAATCGTCCTTAGGACATGCTTTGTTAATGTCTCGGAAATCTATGCAGATGCGTATCTTCCCATTTTTTTGAGAACAGGAACGATGTTAGATACCCATTGAGAGTAATCGACTGGTTTGATGAATCCTCTTTTACCATGAGAGCCACCTTAGGTTTCATGGGTCTTGATTTTTTTTAATCAGTTTTGCATCAGATTTAGTGACGAGGTTGTGCACTGCAATGTGTGGTGCAACGCCTGTCATTTCCTTATAATTAAATGCAAAAGCTTTCTGATGTTCCTTGAGGATCTGAGTGTGTATTTCTACTTCTTCCGGGGTTAACGAGGACCCTAATTTTAAGATTTTTGGTTCATCCTCCGTTCCGATGTTAACATCAATTGTTTCTTCGATTAAAGAGGCATTACCCTCTTCAAATTCAGGTGGGGCTGGAGGTAAATCCAAATCGTCCCCACTTTCCAGCGTGTATACGCTAGGTTCCATCATGGGATTTCCGAAGTAGGAAGATGAATGTGGAATTAAGGACAAAT